>CM042480.1:9405000-9757583 GCA_023621385.1 Quercus gilva | reverse complement strand
CTTTACTAAGTCAATTTCTTTTTCCCTAGTCATCCTTATAAATAATTAATCATGAAAAATGACTATTGCTGAGAAAATTTTAAGGTAAATTTAAAAAATTTATTTTATAGTCTATACCAATAGAATATTACAGATGATAATACCTCATCTAGCAAATTTCAGCCTCTGAAGCTCATTTAGGACTCCAACCATGACCTCGCCCTCCATATTTTGTTCAAAGGGTAAGGAGATCAACTCCATCCTTTGTTTATGGGGTAGGATGTCATGATCCAAAGATCATTGGCCCTTTAGCTTTTTCAATGTGCTTTACCAAACGTTTATCATAAAATCTGAGAATTTTTCTTCTTTACATTAAAAAGTTGCACACTCAATGGGTCTTGAAGCCATGACCCTCCACCTTGCTCTCACAAGAGAAGGATATGTGATTTGAGCAAGAGTTCATTGGCATAAAATCATAGAAACTTCAACTGACTTCTACTTTAAATTTACATCATCTTTTCAGATGAGTTTGGATATTCAACATGAATATTGACAAATCTATTGATATCTAGTGCACTGGACCCTCAATATGATGGTTGATATTGACATTTATTCACAAAGCAAAACAATCCATGTATGCCTTTCACTAGATATATGGTCATTACCTGAAGCTCACTAATCTTCTCATTTAATCTTGACATCTGTTGACTGTGAGACTTTGAAACACTCCTTTGATGATTACAAATTATTGCAACCTGCAACCAGAAAAGCCAGAATTTTGGATTCTGCGAGTAACTTGAAAGGAACAAAATCATAGATCACTTCACTTTGACAGGGAGGACTTTTTTACCTCCTTGTTTGCATGCTGATAAACAACAATTTTCTCCGCAACATTTCCATCTTTAGTTCCCCTATTTAACTGCCAAAAACACAAGGAACCAATCCAGATAGAGATGAATAAACCCTAACAAGAAATTAACCCAAAAATTTCCCTCAAAGAAAAAAATACATTTTAATCCCTTTTTAAACTATTATAAAAAAAGACACCAACTTGAAGATAGGAATAAACTATATAAAGAATTAAACCAAAAACTTCCTATAAAAAAGAGAGCATTTTAACGAAATAAAACATAGGACTAAGTATGCATTAAAGTTTCACAAGAAGCAATGGAACTATCTCAGCAACACTGTTAATGCTAAACAACAAAGATTAGATCCTCATGCCTCTGCTCGCCATTCATATTAATGGCAAAAATACAAACTAGACAAGTTGTGAGATCCAAATGTTTTCTTACCATCTCATCCAATGTGATGGATGCATTATATGTTCGAAAGACTTTTGCTGTAAGACCAGGCATGAGTTCTTTTAGATGAGCATTCAATTTATTGGTGTCCAACATGTCAAAGAGGTCATCAGAGCCACGTTTTCCTGCAGCAAACAGAAAATAAATACTCATTGGCTGTTATCACAAACTATATATCTATATTCATATCTAAAACCTAAAGTGTGACCCAAATTACTCACCAGTTTGGAACTGTTTAATAGCCTTGTAAACAGGAAGCTCAACTTCAACTTTATTTTCGTATCTAATTGAATCTTTACCAAGGAAGTTAAACTGAATTTATCAAAAACAGTTCACTGGTTACCACTGGCAATAAACTGTACACGAGGAACTATATGGGATGGTTTTTTTCTAAAACTTATTCCATTATACCTCCAATGTGTTTGGGTCTACTGCTTTTACGTTCTCTACTTTCAATGTGCAGCAACCAACAGTATCAGCCTCATCATCATCCTGCAGTAAAGCAGCCGATAACATGGAGAAAAAAAAAAAAAAAAATTTGCTGGATAATGAATGTAACCATGAGCACTTGAATGGCTGATTGCTAATAGGAATTTAAGCTGCTTAATTCTTAAAGCAGATTAAAAAGTAAAATGCAAGCAACACAATTACGCTATACCTGTTTAGAAAAAAACATACAAAACCAAAAGAAGAAAAGCTTGAAGAAAAAAAAATACAAAATGGTTCCAAATTAAGGAGAATCCTAATTTAAGCGGTCAAAATGCCAGTCATCTTTTAAGCTAAACATCTTCTATTGCTTTTCCTAGTGCCAGATAAATGACCTAGCATGTGATAAAGAATTCAACTGACCATGAAAGGCTTATCCCCTCCCCCCCCCCCCCCCCCCCCCTTCTTTTTTTGGGTAACTCTGCTCTACATGGTGCTGCTTTTTTTTTCTTTTTCTTTTTCTTTTTTAAGGATTACATGGTGCTTATTTACAAACATACAAAAACCTAAATAAATGTGTGCAAGCACGCGCAGGGGAGGGGGGGTTGATTCAAGTAATATTTTATACAAAATATACCTTCTCATTGCCAGCCCTCAGCGCTAGTTTATCAATAAGATAGGTAGCAACTGCAATTTGCCGTTTCGAGACATCTTTGCATGTAAAATTCTTCGTGTATGCAGCCCTGATGTTTTCTATGTAGTCCTGCACTCAAAATTTCAGGTTTTAGCAAAATATTACTAAGGTCCTTCAATATCATCCCAAGGAGTGTATAAAAGCTAGTACTAAAGAACATTTGACAATTTTCAAAGCTAATAACCAAAATTTTATGCAAAAATCCTTAAGCATTATGATCAGTAATTTATTGCACAAAAAGAACCTTCAGCATCCTTGCTTTTTCATATTTTTCCTTGTCACTTTGCCCCTTCAAGGTACTACTAGCTGCAAGGAACACATACTTGAATTCCTTTGGATTGATTGGATCATTCCAAAAAGCTAACCATGTGACAGTATTGTCATGTCTTACTTCCTTCCAGCTGCCAAAGATTACAAATTCCAAAACTTAAAAACAGTCACAGAAAAATACTTGGCTTAAATATAATACTTCATTCAAAATCACTTGCATATATATATATATATATATATAATTGTGTGTGTGTGTGTGTGTGTGTGTGTGTATAGCACAGTCCTTAAAAGGGTCTTAATGACTTGATTTCTTGTCAAGGAGATTGTGAAGAACAAAACCTTTCACCAGGGATAGGGCATTCTGGAATTGAAGCGTCCTTTCCAACATTGATAGTAATGTCGCTAGGACGAATGCGTTTTTTCAATTTTCCCATCTGACAGCATAGAAGCAAACCATCAATAACAAATTCAGATAATAAACTTTAGAATTAAATAAAACACATCCACTTATGGCGACAGCAAATCCTAATATTCTGAATACAATCACATACAACTCTTAAATTATCTTAGGTATAAAAATGTTAATAGAACCTTTGGATGCTCTCCACGGCCTCGGAATAATCCGGGTGGTTCAACTCTAAAGTTTCCAACCTGAGATTGAGATTATAAGAAATTAGGTGCACACTTTAAGATAACAACAATATGCATTAAGGTCCACAAAAGGAAACACATGTATTTATCGTCTAGAATATATCATAATTAGTGAATACATCAACGTAATCAAAATAGACAGCATAAATAACAATGCAGGAATGTGGGATATAAGCAACATCAATTTGATAGAACCAATTATATGGCATACGAATAGTTCACAGACAACTGTTCACAACAAACTCAAACCCTGCTGGAGGACTGTTCATCCTTTACATCCACCTCACAAAAGAGAGTCAGTGATGTGATTTGGAATACTCTTGGGGGTTATGAATAGAACAAAGGCAACCATACAAAAACTTCTTCACAACGGAACAAAATGAGAAATACAGCCATATATGCATTACCAATGTAAATTCTCAAATCTTTCTAAACCACCATACAGTAGTCAATGCACCCAGGTGACCAATAGAACCAGAAAGTCAACTTGACACTATCGGAAACTCTGCAAACTCAATGTGAAATTGCTTCATCTAGAAGATATTAGTTAAAACAAGATGGAACAATCTATGTAGGTGTTGAGGGGAGGGGCTGATTCTATGAGTTGAGAATGCAAGAATTATTTCTTCTAAAAGTTGAAGTAATCATGAAAGGGCTATTGCAAAAATGCAAGACGCTTGCTCAAAGTGGTTTGAAGCAAAGCCCTCACCCATATGGTCGATAGCATGATTTTTATATTTTAATCTGAATAAATAAAAGTTACACTAGATACGTGACTGACTTTAAACCCATGGAAAATACTGATTATATAGTAGACACTGAGGTATAGAAAAGATAAAATTGTCATATTTTTTTTACCCCTAAGCATGTTTCTAGAAATGTCCCAAATAGAAGGGGGAGGGGGAGGGGGAGGGGGAAGGGTAAATTGTATTTACCCACCCTGCACTATAAATTTTACCCTAAGGTAAGAATAATTTGCAATGTCCAACCCACCAACCAAATCATTTTTAAAGATAACAAATTGGTGGCTAATTGGGGGTATTGTAGATTAATGAGAATCTGTTAATTTATACATAAATCAATAGTCCAAAAAACATTTAAAATTCAAAAATCAATCAGCAAAGGCCTAGAGAACATAATATAACAATTAAATAACCACATGTAAGATCGGTTTAGAGGATTGAAAAGAGGGCAGAATATCCTCAAATCGTCAAAATATTACAACCCCCAACCAAAAAAAAGAAGAGAGGAAAATAGAAGAAAAAGTCAAGGCTAAAAGAAACCTTCTCTTTAACACCATCAACAATTGCCCACATATACTTCTCCTCCTGCTTCAATTTCTCTTCCTTCAATGCCTTCTTCTCCTGAATGAACAGAAACTTCTACGTCAACTGTTTTGAAACTGAGAATGCCATATTAAAAATATATATTAAAAAAAAAAAAAAACGACGTTAATTTTTTTATTGGTAAGTTACTGACACACCCAGTGGATCTTGAAACCTAAGACCTCACCACCACCTTGCTTTTACAAGGGGAGCAGGTGCCATTTAAGCTAGAGCTCATTGGCAACAGAAAGACCTTGATTAGATCTGAGCTGCTGTATGTAAAGCAAATTGACATATTAGCCGCAATGTGGAAGCACAGACAAAAGCAATTATGTGAGAAGCAATTGATCATATTCACATCATGCTTCATGAGTACTTGACTTCCATACCAGGAAAGGAGCAACTGTTTAACACACTAGCTCCAGAGGTAGACGCCGTCATTAGATATGGAAGGCCTATTCATTTCAATGTCATTCTGGCTCTTATAACAATTAGCAATTGAAGTTCCAATATAATCTTTGTTTAGACATCACGCGTGTTGGAAGAGTGACGTATATAAAGGTCAAAGACAACCATTTTGCAATAAAAATAATCAAACTGTCTTTTAGATCATATATCATAATTTCTCAGCATAGTTGTAGTCAAAAGCTAATGGATCAAACATACAGTAATAGCTTTTTATATGCAACAGCATCTTTAATGCAAAGCTTTCATGTAAATCAGAAGAAAGCCCTAACAAGCTCAACAATTGCTGTTAAGCCAAAGCGTTCTAGGGCCTTTTCTCACGAGAGAGAGATGGAGGCTGAGGTTGTGCCTTCAAAAACCACGAGTGCATGTATAACTTAACAATAATAAACCTCAAGTATATGCTATCAATTAGTGGGCAAGACAGAAAAAATGTCATAAGCTGAACCCAAAAAAAAAACCTATAATTAAACTCCACCGAAATCACATGCCTAAGTATATTCTGGTGACAAAAGCTTATATGAAAATGTCAAGTTCATTGCCAAAGAAACCGTAGTTTCTGGTCACTGGCATTGCTTATAATAAAATGAGTAGATAAGATCTAGAACAATGAATTCGGAACTAAAAGCAACTAAAGATATGAAACGATGGTTTGAATTTGTAATCAAGCTCATTAAGTAAACTTCATTGATTAAGAAACCCAGAAAGCAGGTGAGAGCCACCAACTTACTTCTGTAGTCATTTGTTTCTTCTTATCCTTTTCCTTTTGGTACCAGTCATAAATTGGGGTGAAATCACATTTCTCTAAGCCCTGAATTACATGGTTTTTACCAAGTAATTTTCGCCAATCATTCCAGAAATTATCTTTGAACTTATCTTTCTGCATGTAATCTGTATCTTTCATCACTGCAAACATTGTGGCAACCTGCAAAAAAAAATCATCAGATAGATTTAGAAACCCTGCGGGTATAAGGTATATTGTAAATGCAATGTCAGTAGGAGCAAGAGCAGAAATAATTGAAAGATTACTGGACTGAATATTAGGGAAGAAGGCAAAGCAGGTGTGTGTGTGTGTGTGTGTGTGAGAGAGAGAGAGAGAGAGAGAGAGAGAGAGAGAGAGAGAGGAGGGGGAGGGATACTCACCTCCTCTTGGTCAGGAGTCAAATCAACTGGCTTCCCATTATAAAGCATCTTCACTCCATGAGACTGATATGGAGGTGGAAAAATGACACCATTGTGAACTAAGGTAGTCCATTTCTTTTGCCCATCACCAGAGCTAGGTGTCATTTTTGTTGATCTTATATATTTTGAATTTTTCACTACTTTCTTGGACTTCTTAGTTGTTTTCTTAAATGAAGAAGAAACAACTTTTACTGCTTTTTTCTTTGTGGAAGAAGACTTAGTGTCTG
The DNA here is from genome assembly GCA_023621385.1 of Quercus gilva. Classification (NCBI taxonomy): domain Eukaryota; kingdom Viridiplantae; phylum Streptophyta; class Magnoliopsida; order Fagales; family Fagaceae; genus Quercus; species Quercus gilva. The sequence continues at coordinate 9,751,060 of CM042480.1, read as the reverse complement.
ATGCAGATGACTTCTTCATTCTCTGGGAAATTGGAATAAAGTCATCATCGTCATCGTCATCTGCCTTTGCTTCAGCTTTGACTGATGTTTGCTTTATCTTCATTGGTGTAGATGCATCTGAGAGCTTTGCCTTTTTAACTAAAGGTTGTTCTGAGGAATTCACCTTATCTAGAGGTCTCTTGCTTGTTTGCATGGAAGACTTTTGTTGTTTATCCCTCGAGGTAGAACCATTTTGCTGAATTTTCAAAGCCAAAGGTTTCTTTTCATTAGAATTTACTATCTGCTGTTTACTACTGGATGTACCCATATTGGATTTTGGTGAGAACCTTGAAGACAAAGGAGCTTCATCATCAGATTCTGCAGAAGATTTTTTCACAGTGCATTTTGATTCTGATGCCTGTGATTTGACAAGAACAGGTTTGGGGACAATGGTGGGTTTTGTCATAAGTCTAGCACTCAGTGGTTTCTCATCTTCAGAATCACTATTTTCTACAGGACATTTTACAGAATTCTTTTCCTCCTTAACAGAAGTTGACATGTTCTGTTGGGATGAATGCTTTGAACGACCATCTAATGTAGTCGACGCTTTTGAATTTGCTACCAGTGAGTTTTCAGGAGATGCCTTGACATCAGAAACAGGTTTGCCTGTCCTTTTGGGGACAGCAGTGGGTTTCACCAAGAGTCTAGCACTCAATGGTTTATCATCTCCCGAGTCCTCAGAATCACTATTTTTTTCTAAAGGGGGACATTTCACAGAGTTTTTTTCCTCCTTAACAGAAGTTGACATGTTCTGTTCAGATGAATTTTTTGAACGACCAACTAATGTAGTTGACGCTTTCGAATTTGCCACTGATGACTTTTCAGGTGATGCCTTGATGGATGAAGTAGATGCCTTTGGGCTTGCTGGAGGATACTTTAGTTGTGATACCTTGGTGGATGTAACCATCTTACCCTTCTGCATACTGGAGTTTTGACCATTGGAAGAAGGCACATCAGGAACCTGCCTCCCAGATTGTCCATCATGCCTTTGAGATGATGGCTTCTTTACTTCCGAATTTACTCGATTTTGCTTAGCTGTTGGGTTGGTCCTTTTGAAAATTAGAGGCTCATCATCATCAAAGTCATCATAAACTGATTTACCAGACGTTTGAACAGCCATTATTCAATTATGTACTGTTGCATCAGCTTCTGGCCACCAAACCAAAGAGAGAAAGAGATTAGAAATGACAGTTGGGACCCAAAACTCCAAGGATTTATTATTAATCACGAATAAAGATACGGAAAAACAATAAATGTAAGAATAAAGTAAAGCATAGCATTATGATTACAATAAAAGGTCAGTCAGAACTAATTTCTGAGGCAGGGATAAAGAAGCAGTTACTTCTATTGTATATCAATACCATTGATGGAAGCATATTCAAGTTATTTATAAAATAAGTTACAACTAACCCTAAACAATAGAACACCATTTTCTACAGAATCCAAATCTAAAATGAATTTTTTTAAGCTAGAGTATTCAATATAAAATAGAGAGATTAAGAAAGGGAAAGATCAATTAAGAAACCTTCTAAGAGGTGGCAAAACCTAATACCATAAATTTAATCGACTAGAGACCAATCCCTACACAAATTCAACCAAATATACACACACCCACCATAGCATTCTTCTTGTCAAAAGACTCAAAGCAGGATCAATGCATGGTTCCATTCATTCCATAACAATTAATTCAATTATGATTTAGCTTTTTTAACCCATTTATGAAAAATCCAAATGAGGGTCACATATACTTATCCTAGCCAATTGCTTATCCTACCCAAACAAAATTACACAAGCTTCTAATTCAATCATGAACCTCACAAGATAGAAGCTACCCAAAACCAAAAGCACAAAGATAAAACCACATTAAAGTCTTTAAATCATCTAATACTGCTTCCTTGAACTCATATAGCCCTACCCATACTCAACTCAACCAAACAAAAGGTCTTTCACAACTCCTAATTAAGCTTCTTCATTAGCCTAACAATCCAAAGTACACCTATATATTACACTAATGATTCCTACCTGCCACAAATCCCATACCCAATAGAATTCCTCATAATCCACCAGCCTTCCTTTTCCACGGGACAATTCTTATCAGGTTGGTAACCAATCACAAACAAAATCAAGCCAAGCCCAGCATTGCTCAAGCTAGACCCAATAAAAAAACCAAACTGGGATCCAACATTTAAGCTTCTCTCACTGACTGCCAGCGAGCTGGGCAACAAGCTCTCCACAAACAGCTCATCTACCCATAATTTTTACCAAAGATTACAATTTCTTACACCCTTTGATTACCAAAAAAGTTAAACAAATCATAAAGCCTTAACATTCTACACAGCCTAGTTCCTCAGAAACCCAAAAACCCCAATCAAATTCACACAATTTACAGTCAACCCAGAGGGAAATCCAATCCAATTAAGCTAATTAAACTACACAAACTCACCAAACCCAATGTCCCCACTTTCCGCAAACTCCCCAAAAAAAAATCCCAACTCATCATTCACCCGAGTTTTCTCTTTGTTTCCCTCAACTTTCTCAGCTACCAAACAGAATGTTCACATTAAGAAAAACAAAACCCACCAAAGAAAATAGAAAAAACCGCATAAAAACCAAGTCACAGAAGCTGATACAGAAACCCTAAAAAATCAAACTTTTTACTTCCCAATATATCCACAAACACCAATCAGATACAAAAGCAAAGAAAAATATCAACAGCATGCATATTAAGATCAATCCCACAATACCCAAATGAAGAAAATTTAAATAAAAAAAAAAAAAAAAAACGGATAGATTTTTTTTTTCACATACTTGTTGGGAACCAAAAGAAAAATCATTCCTTTATATTTTTTGTGGGTGTGGTCTCTGATCTGAAACTTATGGGTGTTCCTTTGAACTTGTGGGAGCAGATTGGATATAAGTATTGAGAATTTAAGAAAATCAGAGACAGAAGAGAGTCTTACAGAGTTTTGGGTACACCTCTCCCAGAGAAAGAGAAAGGCTTTGTTTTTGTAATTTGTTATGTGTGTTATGCTAATGTAGGTGAGAATTGCTTGCCCTTGTGGCCTTTTGTGGCTCAAAGGATGGTTTTTAATTTTTTACTCTTTTTTACCGAGCTGGGTAGCGCTGGCTTGGCTTGTAACTCGAGCGAGGGTATTAAAGAAACGGAACAATGATTTGACTCACCTGGCAGGGTCAGTAGGTGCAACTTCCTGGCTCGCCCGTTCCAAGTTGAGAATTGAACCATGTGATTTGGGCGAAGGCCTGGGTCTTGTCACTTGTGGTTCCTAGCGTGGATGGCACAGCGTGAGGCTGATTTCACAGAGCAGCGAAGACATCCCGCTCTCAACAGTGGTGTGCTTCTGAACCCAAATTCCCTAGCGACTCGGGCTCGATTGAACCTTCTCTTTTTATAAAAACCTTCTCAAAAAAACAAAAAAAAATATTGTACTCTTTTTTCTTTTTTTTTTGGGTTTGGGAGTACTATACATATATATATATATATAATATATAAAAAAATAAAAAAGAGAAAAATGGATAATTGAAAGAGTGGCACTGGGTTTTGAGGAAATTGTGAAGTGGGTGTGAGAGTGAAGCTTTTGTCTACATCTCAGTCCTACTCATCATTGGATAATGAGTGAAGCACGGCTGAGATTGAGACACGTCAGCAATAGATACCCTTAATCGATATCGTTTTGGGTTGTGTATGTTTTTTTTTTTTTTTTTGGTAAACATTGGGTTGTGTATGTTACTTGGGCTTGAGTAGAGAAAATAAGGTTTGGATTTGGAACTGTGGATGCACACAAATTATCAAACCCTTGCATTTTCTTTTTCTTTTTCTTTTTTTTTTTTAGATTTAAATCTAGATTTTTTTCGATTGGAGGAGAATGCATTAAAAGTTTAAAACAATCTAATAAGTAGCATAATTAAACGAGTCTAGCTTTTTTTTTTTTTTTTTTTTTTGGTTTATTTTGTGACAAGAATGAAACTAAGATTTAATCTTTGAGGAATCAAAGTATGAATAAAATAATCATCAGCATTTTAGAATGAGAATTAATGATAAGATTCAATAATAAAGTAATACATAAAAATAAAATTAACATTTATTTAGTGCTAACAAAAATTTTTTTTTTTTTAAAGATACAATAATTATTTTTTTTAATACATTTCTACTTAAAATAATGAAAATCCTTTATAATTGATTTTCATACAAAATTATGCAGTAATTTTCAGTGACTCTAAGAGTCAGTTTGACTGAGATTATTTTGGGAATGGAAAATAAGAAGAGAAAATGAATAGTTAAAGCGTTTGATTAGATAGGGTGTTTTTGGTGGGGTAATTTTGTTTTCGAGTAATACTACATATACAAACTATTTTACAACAATTTTACAAACTGCTGATGTAATAAATTTTTACTATTTCTAATATAAGCCCATCACTAATATTATATTTTTACTTACAATAATTATTTGGAAAATACTAAAACCACACTAACAGTTTGTAAAAATGTTATAAAATAGTTTGTATTTGTAGCATTGCTCTTGTTTTCTCTTCTAGCCCACATTTTGAAAGATTTTGTTTTCCCCAAAAAAATGTGGAGAAAATGGGGGAAAGTAGGCTTAGATGGAAAATTACCCGTCTGCCCTCCCCCTTCTACGTTAGTTTTCTTTTTTTTCTTTTTCAACATTAAACGTTCATTTTTTTTTCTTCTAAACACTAGGTTTTTTTTTTTTTTTTTTTATGTTATAGAGGCATGAGAGTAAATTTACAAATACCATTTTTTTTATTCTCTCAACTTTCTTCTCAATAAAAAAAATAAAAAATAAAAAAAGGTTTTCATCCTTTCACTTTTCACCCACTCAACTAAACACATATTAGGAAAAACTAAATATTCTCTCACCCACTTTTCCATTCTCTAATCAAACAAAGCTTAAAGCAATATAAATTATATAATACCCTAAATTCTCATATACAAACAAAATTGTGTCACTATGTCATATCTAGCATCTAATTCCAAACTCAAAAAATTAAGAAAAAAAATTTTGAGAACCCTACAAAATGGTGAATTGATGACCATAACAAGTAGAGAAAAATGTAAATTTTAGAAATTGAAAAAAACAAACAATTTGACACGAAAATAAATATTTTAATTCGACTATATTTAAAATTACTCAATGTTGTGTTTTACTCACCAAAACTATATTAAAAATATATATATGTTCAGTAAATCATTTATTTCCCATTGTCTTAGCCATGTTAACTTCCAAACATACAAACATTGTTAGCCTCTGTTAAGGGAAAAATATATATTTTTCAATCCCAAAGTTTAAGTATCTGGTACCAAGAAAATAAAATTATGAATAAGATTGATCCATTATTTTTTTTTTCTTGTTATGAAACTAATTTAAGAGAGATTGAGAGGAGGGATGGAGGTGAAAGCCATTGTAGGTAGCATTGAGGATCTTGAGGTATTGGTGGTCTTTGCATAAGTAATTGACAACACTTCTTAAGGTGGTTGACACTTTCAATACAGTAGTACTACTTGAGTTTAAGTATTTATTAAAAAGGTTTTTTTTTTAAGGGGCCATAAGTATGGGCTAGTTGGCTATTTATTTTTAATATCTTTCAACCAACTTAATTTTTGAGAGGGATTTAGGTTTAACTTTTGAAAATTCAACTTCAAACTTTACTCAATAAACCAACAATAATAAATAAAACTTTGAATTATACATATTATTAAAAAAAGGTAAATTTCAAATTACATTCCTAAAGTTTGGGAGTGTTTGGATTTTATACCCTAAATTTTCAGAATTTAGATTTTACCCCTGAAGTTTGAAGGTGTTTGGATTTTACACCCTGACTTTTAAGAATTTAGATTTTACCCCCTACATTTTAGAGGTGTTTGGATTTTACTCCCTAAAGTTTGAGGGTGTTTGGATTTTATACTCTGAAATTTCAAAATTTTGGGGTGTAAAATCCAAACACCCTCAAACTTTAGGAGGTAAAATCTAAATTCTAAAATCTTAAGGTATAAAATTCAAACGCCCCCAAATTACAAGGGGTAAAATAAAAATTCTAAAACTTTAAGATGTAAAATTCAAACACCCTCAAACTTTATAGGTGTAATTTGCAATTTACCCTAAAAAAATTCAAGTTTGAAGGCTTTTTGGTCCCAAAATTGGTTTTTTTTTTTTTTTTTTTAGCATTTTCAAGAATACAACCAAACCAAACATTGACAAACATATGGTTTTCTTTAATAATATTTTCAATTGAAATCATTTTTTAAAAAAAAAAACTAGTTTTATACCTAAAAAAATGAAACCTACATCTATCAAAAACAAAAGGAAAATGCTATGTCTACAACGGTTTCACAACAAACCATAAGTGACAAGTTATTATAGGTTGTTATTGGTGGGCAAAAATAATACTTTTATTGGTAAATTTAAATTTGAACCAATAATAACATACCACTTATGATTTTGTTGTGAAAATATTATGTACGTAGTACTTCTCAAAACAAAATATCTAATATATATGGATTGGGTTCAAGTTACACCTGATGTAACTTTAAACAATGTTACACCATCCAATAACTTGTTATTGAATTCATATTTTGAAAATATCACTGTTAAATTACATGTTCTATATATTTTTAACATGCATGCCAATTTTTATACTAATCAGATGCTATTTACTATTCAATCCATAAACTCATATTTTATGCAATATTTTAAACTACAAAAACTTGAATTTAAACAATTGATTGATGACATGACTATTGATTTTTTATTACATTGAAACTTTGCAAATATGGAGAATATACAAAGATAATGTAGTCCAACGGTTGATTTATCAAAATTCGCATCCAATTAAAAAATATTGAGTGATGTAACGTTACTTAAAGTTACACCTAGTATAACTTGATCCCAAACCTATATATATATATATATATATGGGATGGCAAAGTAAGCCAAAACTCATTTTTCCACCCAAACCCATCCACTCTAATTGGACCCAAACCCACCCAATTATTAGTTGGGTTAAGTGGGTATCAACCTAATTAGACCAAGTGATTATTGGGTTTTAACTAAAAACCCATTGAAACTCATTTAACCCAAAAACAATATACTCAAATTCAACTCAGCCCTTCCTATTAAAAAAAAAAAAAAAAAAAAAAGCCCCTGAGAAAATGTTTCGCACACTGCAAAGAGGCTGCACTAAGCCTATTTTGGATTCCCGAAAACCGTGGCAAAGCGCAAGAAAACCCCCAAGAAAATGTTTCGCACACTAGACCTATACAAAGCAATATCAAATCTCTTGCTTGAAATCCAATCCATCTTCTCGTACGAGTCAACCTCCACTATCCAATCACAGGCCACTAATTCCTTTCCACCGATGATCGGAGATCCCTCGCCGGAAAACCAAGAGCAAAGCCGAGGGAGCTTGTCCTTGGAAACCAGTCGGTGATAGTGGAGAAAGGGAAGCACAACTATGACGTCGAAACCCTAATCAACAAGCTGAGCAGCCTCCAGCCGCGCAGAAGCATCGCGCGGTGCTTAGAGATGTTCAAGAACAAGATGTCCCTAAACGACTTCACACTCGTGTTCAAAGAGTTCGCATGGCGTGGAGATTGGCAGCAGTCAATTCGTCTCTTCAAGTACATGCAGCAATAGATCTAGTGCAAACCTAACAAGCACATATACACAATCATGCTTTTCTGCAAGTTTTGAGCTTGAAATGACATTTCTTTGTATTTGTTGCACTGTTTGGTTGCCAAGAAAGTGAGAGAAAATAGAAAAGAAAAAGAAATGTTTTTTTTTATTTGGATTATAAATATAATTGCTTATGTGGATGTGCTTATGTGGAATTTTTTAATCCCAAAAATGGAGACTAGAGAGAGTGGAAAAGAGAATCCAAGAAAGTGTTGGGGTTTTCACTTTAATGATATTTTGGTAATTTTGATAATTGGGTAATTAGATGAGTTAGAGTTTACCCATAATAATTGGGTTAGAAGTAATTAGTTAAATGAGTTTTATATACCCAACCCAATTATGTCCACCCCAAACCCACCCATTTGACAGCCCTAATATATATATATATATATATATACACACATATATATAGGGTTGAGTTTAAGTTATAACTTTAAGTAATATTACACCTCCCAATAACTTGTTAATGAATTTATATTTTGAAAATTTCACTGTGGGATTACATGTTTTATATGTTCTAAACATGTGTGCCAAATTTTATGTCAATCGAATGCTATTTACTATTTAATCCATAAACTCATCTTTTATATATTATTTTAAACTACAAAAACTCGAATTTATACAATTGATAAATGACATGATTATTGATCTTTGATCACTTTGAAATTTCGCAAGCATGAAGAATATACAAAGATAATGTAATCAAATGTTTGATTTGTCAAAATTCACATATAATTAAAAAATATTGATTGGTGTAACATTACTTAGAGTTACACCAGGTGTAATTTGAATCCAACTCACACACACACACACATATATATATATATATATATATTTATTTATTTATATATATATATATATATATTTTTTTTTTAAATTTGAGAATACGGAGATTTACTATTATGGGAGATGAGAAAACATTATCCTCAGAGTGCCGAATAGTTTACTGGTAATTGGAAGAGCTGGAATCCTTCCATTAAAAATGCAAGTACATATAATTGGGAGTACAATATTCTTTTCGGATCGGGGATTGGAATGTAGGATGGATGGTGGAAGCTCTTGGATTATGTTCTTACTTCTTATCAAGGTTTTTGTGAAGTGCCGACTAGCAAAAAGAAAAAGTATATAAACTAAAATTAGTGTATTCAAAACTTTTCTTAGATAGATGCCTAGGCATTAACTGGGATGATTCTCTTAAAACAAGTTAAATGTATTGAGAACCATATAAGTTCTCATAAGATGCTTTTACCCTTCCCCTTCCAAAAAAAAAAAAAAAAGTTCTCGTAAGATGCAAAATATAATAGAAAGGGTAAAATGCAAAACTGACTTCTAAGTTTCTTCAGATTTCATTTCAATCCTCTAATTTTACTTTTGTTCATTTCAGTCCACTAATTTTCAAGTTTATTCAATTAACACTTTTCCATCAACTTTTGTTGTATGTTGTGGTTAATTTTTCAATTTTATAAATTTTTCTTCAAATTTTTTAAATTAAAAATATTCAATTAATGATTGAAAAATATTTTCCTTATTTTTTTTTCAAAAAATTTTAACAAAAGTTAACGGAAAGACCTTAATTGAAAAAATCTGAAACTTAAAATATTGAAATAAACGAAAGTAAAGTTAGAAGACTGAAATGAAATCTAAAGAAAGTTAGAGGGTCAATTTTGCATTTTGGCCTAATAGAAAATAAGATGTAACATCTTCTCCATCAGAATAATTCAGCTAGAGAAAGGTGGGTTTTCTAGCATCTTATAGGTTATTTATATTAGGTTATCAAGAGCTTTTCTTCATTTAAAAAAAAATACGTGATTTATAATGTATTTTCATTAAAAATATTTTCAATTGGAATCGTTACTCAAATTAAAATCATATTACCAAATGGTACATTAAATTTTATTTAATTTTAAAATTATCTTAATCATCTTCACAATATTTTATAGCAAGAAATGCCGATCCTTACATGAATTACTTTTTTTTTTTCATTAAAAAAATGAATTACTTTCATCAAGTAATTAAGGTAATTTAATTTTAAGCATACTTTATTTTTATAATTTTTAATTTATAGGTTATTTCTAGCATCTTATAGGTTATTTATATTAGGTTATCAAGAGCATTTCTTCATTAAAAAAAAAAAAAAAGTACGTGATTTATAATGTATTTTCATTAAAAATATTTTCAATTGAAATCGTTACTCAAATTAAAATCATATTACCAAATGGTACATTAAATTTTATTTAATTTTAAAATTATCTTAATCATCTTCACAATATTTTATAGCAAGAAATGCCCATCCTTACATGAATTACTTTTTTTTCATTAAAAAAATGAATTAATTTCATCAAGTAATTAAGGTAATTTAATTTTAAGCATACTTTATTTTTATGATTTTTAATTTATATTTAATTTCACATGATTTTTAACTAACTACCATTTTGGCAGAATATTGTAAAGTTGAAAACTTCACAATGCCCGCGTAAATAATGAGTTCGCTATTGTACCAAAACCGGACAATGACTCAAGAAAGAATCAATAACTCCTATCAAAAAAGAAGAAGAAAAAGACTATATAAAGACTTCCCTAGAAAGTAAACATATTTGTCATATAATATAGAACTAAATATAGTATTAGACATTGATACAATAAGTCAATAAACCCACTAACATTTGGTTCTCTTTACACCATTATTAGAGGATTTAGAGAGACTGTTCTGATTGAAACACGTCTCTATCATAAGTTTGCTTCTAAAAAAATAAAAAGCTATCAACCAGCTTACCTTTCTTTTTGTTTATTATAAAAAAATAAAAAATAAATAAAAAGAAGCTATCAAATATACCCTATCTAAGAGTATTTTTTTTTCCAGAAATGATTAGTGGCGAAGCTATAAATTTTTTATAGAGAGAGATCAAGTTATATATATATATATATAATTCCAAAGAATAACACACAAATAGTGTGTGTATCTATTGTAAGGACCAGATTTTAGTTCTTTAGCTCAAAATGTGGATGGACTTAGGCCCAAAAAGTCCAAAACAATGAATTTGTAAAGAGTAGTTTTGGAAATCTAGGCTTTAGTTAGTCAAATAACAAGTAAGATAGGTCTTAATAACAAAAGATTGAAGCTAGACAAGTTTAAACTGAATAAAAAGGTCATCGGCAGGGTCCGAGGAGACTAATTCTTATATACTCTTCTTAAGTTTGATTACAAGTTTGGTTCCTGATTGCAACAGTGTTCTTTCTTGATTTTTTCGATCCCCCACCCTCTAGGGGTCTCTTACATTATATATTTCACTTCTAATGATCTTGGCCCTCCATTTATTGATCATCCAAGTCATTACTTGAGTGCTTGTCCTATCGGACACCCTCTCTAACTCTCTGTGAGTTGGAATAGCCAAGACAACATTATTCAAGGGTTTTCTTCACATAAATGCGGCTAGAAAGTTAGCTGCAGAACATTCAATGTAGTGGCTGTAGCTTTTCCTTAGATATTTCTGAGCTTCTATCCCTCTTGTGCGTTTACGATACACGTACCTGTTAGTAGAACATCCTAGAAAGTCACCTTGAATGACAGGACATGTATTTGATCTGTACTTTGCTCATCCAAGGAGGTGAGTCTCTTTGGATTACCTTTCCCATTCTCTCCGTTTGCATCTTACTCATGTGATTCTGAACTTGACCTTCTCACTACTATTTATCGGTCCTCGGACCAGTCAACCTCCTCGGACAAAGCCCAAGGCCTAATATACAATTTTGGGCCCTTGTCCCTACATCTATTATAATTTTTATTTTTATTTTTTATAAGTATATTATATTTATTTATTACTTATATAATAAAGAATATTTATAATTTTGATTTAACATATGATATTTTCTTATTTTTTAAAAAATATTAACATCGAGTAAGTCTATCTTTTTTTTTGGAATACAAGATAGAATTTCTATTTTAGTGTAATCTAAATGTATATATGTGTGAAGCTTTCTCCTGAAAACTTGAACCCCAACCTTTGTCTCCCCACGCGCCACAAGCACTTATACTTGTGGAGTGACCGTTGCACTAAGGGTATGCGATGATAAGTAAATCTATCTTTATTCTCTCAAAAAATTGATATGACTAAAAATATAAAAAGTCAATTAAATAAAAATAGAACATAATTAAATTACGTATGGTATACATTAAATATACTTTGATTTAATGAGTAATTCTTAAGTACTCCCGAATCACGGAGAATGGTACTTCCTCCTATCACTTTCATAGTCGGAGAAATTATAGTCTTTTGGTAGACCATATCACTTGTCCACTATTTCACTAAAAAACTTCCAATTGTTTAAAATTACAGAGTCAGTAATTAATTTATGTTTAAAAAAATTTCCTAACTAACAATTTTAAACAAGTGGCAGTTTTTTAGTGGAATTGTGGACCACATCACTTGTCTATCATATGGACCTTATAATTTCTCCATAGTGGGGTCTACTCATTAAATTCATGGTAGGGTCCACCATGAATGTGAGAGGAGGGAGCGCCATTTTATTATACTCTGGGACTACCTAAAAAATTTTCTAATTTAATGAGCTATATATGTGTGATATAAGAGTAATTAAAGGGAAGAAAATGCATTAGTCAACTATATAAATGCATTATATATTTTTAGTAAAAATCTAGGAGGCATTATTTAAATTTTATGTTCAAAATTTTATATATTTTTTCAAAGAGAGATGCTACGTCTACAACAATTTTACAACATTTTTACAACAAATCACAGGTGATTAGTTGTTATTGGTTCAAATTTGAAACTAACACTAAGATTACTTTTTTGCCCCAACAATAACAACCAATAACAACCTGCCACTTAGGAAATGTTGTAAAAATGTTGTAGAAATATTGTAGACATAGCATTTCTCTTTTTCAAAAAATACAAGAGGGATGGAGGATTTTTGAAAGGCCCATGGCCGCCTGCGCTCCACCCAGGACGTGAAATTGTTACGTGTTATACTGTTATGTTATATTGTTATTCATATGGATTAAAGTTAAATAAACTTTTTGTATATGGGCACCGTATTCATCTTTCCATCATTAGCACAGCCAAGTAAATGCCATATATGACTCTCCAAAAAAAAAAAAAAAAAAACAAATGCCATATATCTAACGCTGACCAATTTCTGATTTTATAAAGATAAATTAAGGCCCAGCTCTTACTCAAGATTCAAATTCAATCTTATTTGGTACGCAAGTAAACAAATCCTAGTCCAATCCTAATCAGTGTACAAGAAAAAAACCCTACTTGTGTTACAAGTCTAATAATCAGATTTAGGGTCCGTTTGGATACAGCTTATTGTTGCTGAAAGTTGCTGAAAACTGATTGTTGCTGAAAACACTGTAGCAAAATAATTTTTAAATGTATTAATAGTATCGTGGGATCCATTTTTAATATTTTTTAATGTATGAACAATGCATGAACAGTGCGTGAACAGTGCCGTACTGTTCATGCACAATAATTTTTGTCTCTCAAAAGTCAAACAATGTGAGAGAGAGAGAGAAAAAAAGAAAAAAAAAAAAAAAAAACTGAAAACGCAAGTGCAAAACATAACTCAACTAAACCCACGATCCAAACCCACACTCAGTTTGAGATTTTTTTTTTTTTTTTTTTTTTTTTTTTTTTTTTTTTCTGGGGAAAGTATTAGTTTAAAATTTAACCTACTATAAATACCTACTACTATGAGTTTATTAGAGCATCCCCATCAACTTTTCTATAAAAAATGTCATTTTGACACACCAAAATCCTACTTTATTATTTTGCCACATCATTTTACAATATCTCATTCATCATATGTTTTATTATTTAATTATATACATTAAAATAATATTTACAACACATTAAAATAATATATTATCTCATCTTCATCATCAACAACAACAACAACGGCACAACCACCACTGCCGCAACAATGGCCACCAACAACCACTGTCGCAACAACACCAACAACCACCACCAGCACAAACCCACATCCACCAAAACCACCTTATAAAAAAATAAAAAATAAAAATTTTAAAAAATTCACAACAACCCAAAAAATAACCACCACAACCACCCAATAATCACCACCACAACCACCAAATTGCCGCCACAACCACAGTTCCACTGCCACAACTAACCCACTACACACCACATTCACAAACCTTAAAACCCATTCCAAATCAAACAAACCCAAAAGCAAAACCCACCATTGTAAGCTGATTGAAAGAGATTCGATGGTGGGAGGCTTCAATGATGTGGTGGATGGCACGACAAGCTCGACGGCGTGGTGTGGCGTGATAACGGTGGCAAGGCAATCAGGCCATGGGTTGCTGTGGATGTGGTGGGTCGGCTTGTGGTGGTTGGGATGGGTTTCGATTGGGTTGTGGGTTGTTGACCAAGCCATAGGTTGCTGTGGATGTGATGGGTTGGCTTGTGGCGGTTGGGATGGGTTGGTGTGGATGTGTTTGTGGTCGGGTTCGTGGGTCATGGCTAGGTGGCGGCTTGGTGAGGTCTGCTACTTTATGAGATCGGTGGTGGCTTGGTGAGGTCTACTACTTGGTGAGATCGGTGGCGGATGAGGACGACGGTGTGCGCTAGAGAAAGGAAGAAAGAAGAAGCTGAGAGTGAGAATGAGTGAGGAAGGAAGACTCAAGCAAATGGGAGAGAGAAAAGACAGGTGAGAGAGGAGAGAGAAAAGTAAGAATAAAAAAATATTAAAACTTTTAAAATCTTTGTTCGTGCCGTTCCTAACATAAGAGCGTACTATAGCAAATGCCAAAACTTTTTGGCATTTGACACACCTCATGATGGTCTGCTTTTGGTGTTTGGTGTGCCAAATGCCAATTTGGCATTTGGCATACCTGATGGTTATGGTCTTATATAATATACACATTGTAATAGTAAATATGTATTCGCTAAAGGCTTTCATTTGTGAAAACAAGTCATCATATTAGACCACACCTGTTTGGTTAAACCATCTCTTATAACCCATCACTCGTATCCCATAACTCAATTTTCAGTTTTTGAAAACTTTTAAAAGTTGTTTTCAGTTTTCATAATTATTAATTCACTTTTTTTGAGTAATAAGTCATGAAAATTGAGATAAAAAATTGAACCAAACAATCATCCTTAAGGTGGGGCCTATGAAATTTGAGAATTGAGTAATGAAAATTCTTGAACCAAACACCTTGTCTCTTTAAGTATTTTATTATTCATTATTTTATTTCAACACGGTATCAAAGTCACTTTCTGTAGCCTATTCTAGATTCAAGTAGCTCGCCACCAAACATTGCTTGCCTTAGTTTTTGACTGTCTTTGTCTAACCACTTCTTGCCACTATTTTCCTCTGTACAAGGAACCTTCCACTTTGTTTTTCATGTAGATTTTCGTTTTACGGTCCACTTTCCTATTTGAGGCTCTTAACTTATACAACTTGGCCTATCACTCATTCTTTTTGGGTTTCATCTGTGTAAAATTCACTAACTTGCTCACATACTTCATCCTTTGCCAACATTCCTCAATCCACTAGTGTAGCCGTCCTCCAACCATAGCAAGCATTATTTGGTCGCTAGTCAAGCTGTTACTAGGCCTTTGTAGCCATCACCAGTCATTCATGTCTTTGTTGTTCACTACGATCGCCAACATTTTGCATCATTTATTGAACATTATGCGTAGCACATTCTACATCTCAATCCAATCACTCATGATCATCTTTAATGCCTTCACAAGCTTACATTCTAAACTCAAGATTTCATCAGACTTCCATCTTGAGCTTGAGGGAGTAATGTTAAAGATATCATAGGTCAACTCCTGTCAAGCCCCAAATCCAATCCTAATTGATGTGAAAGCAATATATATATATGTATTAATGGGAGAAAGAAAAACATTATAGTTCTACTTGTATTGCAATTTTTTTTTTTTAAACTTGGATTTGAACCCTGATTTTCATAATTATTACCCTTTACCATCAAACACCTTATTTAATGATTATCAAAAGTCCTTATAGTGAGGAATATGGGTGTCCACGGGTCGGGCCAGGTTAGGTTTGTGCCTGACCCGGACCCGACCCGAATTTCTCGGGTGGGTGAAAATCCAAACCGAAACCAATCCGTTTTACTGGTCGGGTCGTCCGGTTTGGGTCCATCGGTTTTCAGGTTTGTGCCGGTTGGTTTTGATTTTCACCGCTAGTGCCGAAATTTCGCAGGATCTAGTGAGGTCTGGCCGATATTTGGCCTAATCCATCGAGTCTGGACTAGATCTTGACAAAATATCGTCGGATCTCACCGGATCTGGTGGATTTCAAGTAGATCTTGGTCGGAAAAACAAAAATATCGCCGGTATTTGTCATTTTTTGTCAGAAAACCTTTGAATGTAGCTGGATGTTGTTGATTTGATGGTTGGGTCGGGTGGCTCAGGTTTTTGGGGAGAAAACCCGCCAACTGACCCGAAGGGTTCAGGTTCTGTGGGTGGGGACTCGCCGCCGACCGTCGGATTGGTCAGTTCGGGTGGTGGCCGGTCGGTTTCAGGCGGGTCCGGCGGGTTGGTTGGGTGATAAGGACCCTTGGACACCTCTAGTGAGGAAGAATCTTTTGCATCCTTTGGTCATTTTATTGTTGAAGCTAAATATTATAAAAATGCTTTATGTTTTCTTAGTTATTCTCATACTCGTAGAATATGTAATAATTATGCAACTTATAACCTTACTAGACATGTCAGTGGTCTATCCGTGTGGATGAATTCTTCATCCACACCTTAATAATGTACTTTTAGCTTATCACAGCTAAGTCTTCGTTTAACGATAATTTCTAGTCTTTTTTCTTCAAAAAAAAAAAACAAAAAAAACAAAACATGAATATATTTCCTATTTTTATTGAAAAGATTTTATCATATATTTCATAGCCAAAAAATTGTAAGGTTTTCAAGTTTTTCATTCATAATCAAAATTGTTTTAACTCTTTTCATATAGTTCACACGTCACATAATGTCATAGAGTTATCAATTTACAATATATATAATTTTATTTTTTATTTATTTTATTTTATTTTATTTTATTTTTATGTGACGTGGGTAGTTTGTTTTTTAAGAGCAACGTGGGGTATTCTTTTTAATAGAACATTTGGTTGTGTACATGGGCAGAAGGAAGTTTATTTTTTTGTAATAAACATTAGGCAGGAACTTTATATCCATCTACTATATTGTGGGATGTTTTTAGCCAATAGGTTTTTTTGTTTTTAATTTATTTTTCTATTTATGATTTTAACCTCATCTCATATGTTTTAGAAATAAGGATAGATTAATTAAATTATGGACGTTTTTTGAAGTAAAAAAAAAAAAAAATTAATTTTTTCAAATCCTCCCAATATATATATATATATATATATTGATAATAATTTAAATAGTTACAATCGGATTTCGTGAATTTGAATCTTAAATATTTATGTTTTTTTTTTTTTTTTTATAGAAATATTTATATTGAAAACACTATAAAGTGATAATTGAGCTACAAAACTCTTAATGTAAAATTGGAATTAATTCAACTGAAACTAAAACTAAACTCTTTGATTTTTTTATTTTTTTTTTAATTTTTTATATACCATTATCCCAATTATAAACTTTTCTGTCCATAACACCTTCCCCTTCAAAAACTTTACAATAACCTTGCATTTCTCAACAACCTTGACATACACTACATTCCTCACCAGTGGTGAAAAGAACAACCCAGAGGCTGTGACCACCACAAACCCAATGGTCATTGTCTAGCCATAGCCCAATGCAACCAACACCCACTTACCCAAGCCATAATGCTTTTTTTTTTTTTTTTTTTTTACACCCAAAAACTAAAAAAAAATTGCCAAATGCCCTTTTTGGGCAAACTAGGCAGCGTTTTGCCTTATTTTTCAAACCAATTAGGGAAATACTCCTCTTTTGAAAATCGATTTTCTCAAAATCAAGTTAGGCCCTATAGCGGCGTTTTTAAGGAGCCTATAGTGACGTTTTCAGGACCTATAGTGGCGTTTTGTAACTCGATTTATATGAAATTGAGTTATAGGTAAAAAAAATTAAAAAAATTGCCTATAACTCAATTTAGTAGAAGTCGAGTTACAAAAAGTTATTATAGGTCCTGAAAACGTCACTATAGGTCCTTAAAAACGCTGCTCTAGGACTCCAGAATTTTTTTTTTTTTTTTTTTATAACTTGATTTTAAGAAAATCGAGTTTCAAAAGAGAGACATTTCTTTAATTAGTTTGAAAAATAAGACAAAACGCTGTTTAATTTGCCCAAAAAGGACATTTAACAATTTTGTCCCCCAAAAACTCCACTACCAAACACACCCCATGGATCAGGAAAAAGGACATGAGTTCGTAAGTTCCCACACGGGAGCCACACGTGTGACGTAGAACAATAGCAACTCGTTCGTGCATGAGACCTCTAGAGACTACGAAAGCCGCCGATACGGCGGGAAAGTGGGTCCACTTCTGTTTTTGTTGTCTGAATAACACTTTTTCAAAGGCCGACGTACAGGTTAATTTATATATTATGTGACGCAGCAGAACATTGCTTACCATGATTTTAAGATTTTTCCACCTCTTATACCAGAAATCTTGTAATGAAGTTGAAAAGTAAAGGCTCATCAATGATCCAACGGTGGTTCTAGCTCAATTCCGAGAGTGACACTCACTTTAGCATTGCACAAATTTAAAACAATGTCCACGAGTTAAATAGACCATGCAACAATATAGGCCTAGCACATTCTTTGGGTGCACATGTTGCTTGTAATCGTTGGTAGCCACTGTTAGAGCAAAAAGTAAGGCTTTGGTAGAAAAATTTAGAGGCAATTTAGTATGTGTTTGGATAAAACTGAAAGTTGCGACTGCATTTCCTATTTCACGTTTCGGAACTTTTTTTTTCTTTTTCTTTCAATGCATGAACAGTAAAATCACTATACAGGAGATAATTATCACTGTTCACGTACTGTTCATGCACTATTGACGTATTAAAAAATATTAAAAATGGGTCTCACAGTACTATTTATATATTTAAAAATTATTTTGCTACATTGTTTTCAGTTTTCAACAACTTTCAGTAATTTTCAGCAACAATAAGTTATATCCAAACGGATCCTTAGAGGCAGTGTCGGCTCAAGGCATAGGCAAGTTGGACCTAGGCCTAAGGCCCCACCAAAAAAACAAATTTTTCCTTAGAAAAAAAGGCCCCACTTTCCATAGTTAAAGGCCCAAATTTTTATAAAATTATATATATATTTTTTAAAGGTTTACATTTTTTTTATTAGTGATGTTAAAGATACTACAAATTTTACTATTGGCTTACAAATTACCATGTTATTAATCACAAAAAAGTGATACAAACATTCATTAGTTAAATTGATTAAGTTCATTAATGAGAGACAATATCATATTATATTTTGAACATTTTATAGTGCTTTTAATTAGCGCATTTTTCTTTTTCATTTCTATTAAGACTCTTAAAGTATGAAACCAATAGAACCTTAACTCAATTAAAACCTTAAAATATTTCAAAAAGATGTTGCAAATGTGTTAAATTATTAATTATAGATTAATCTCTCCTAATAGTTTGAGACTTTGATTTTTGTAAAATAATATCCTACAAAGCCATACAGCAAATAATATCTATCTCTCTCTCTTAAAATCAAAATATAAAATTAAAAATTAGATTACAATTTTATTTAACTATGCATCGTATTATATCCAAAATAAAGTATATTTTTTAATTGCAATATATTTTTATTTCTTTTTATTAATATTTATAAGTTCAACTATGATATTCAATTTTCTATATGAAATTAACATTAATCTAGTTGGTATTATTTATGTATTTAATGTATTAAATTAACTTTAATTTGATTAGTATTAAATAATTTTGTTTAATTAATATTTACATATTAAAGGTTCCGCATAAATTTTTCGCCTTAGGCCCCAAATTATATTGGGCCGCCCCTGCTTAGAGGGTGTTTTTCAAATTGGAGAGGATTTTTTTTTTTTGGTTGTTTTTGGTGGTTTTATTGAGATGGGTATTTATCATTTTGCTTAATATTGATGGGGAGGCAAGAAATTGAGATGAAATCTGGGAGGGACTTTGGTGGGTCAGATGTAAGTGGGCCCATATCAAAGGAAAAAAGGATGAGCTTGAAGATTTTGGGATGAGGGAGAGGAGACTGAGTTTGCCTCCATGGGGGATTTTTGAGGCAATGATGTGTAGCATAGGAAAAAATAAACCCTATTTTGAATATATAATATATGTATCTTCTCACTCACAGTATACTTAGTAAAGCTCTTGAATTCACCTTCAATAATGGCTCTGTTTGTGTTGTTTTTATTTATTTATTTTTTTTTAGAAATTGTTTTCCTTTTTGTTGCTCACTTCAACCTTAAGTTGTGCCTTAATTAAAAAATTGTTCTCTGACTTTTAGAATATGAACCTCCTAAGAAGAAGAAAAAAGAAAACGGTTTTATTCCTTCTGATTTATTCGTTGTGATTCTTGTGATCCTGACCAAATGTGTTCCCCCATATATATGGATTTCTGAGTCATCTTTGTTGACCCATTACAAATTTATTAAGTCAAATTTTGATGGTTGCAAAGGGGGCCACGTTTTCCCTTTTATTTTATATATATATATATATATATATATATATTTAGTTATTTACTTTTCGACAAATTTTATGATTTTTATCTCTCTTTTTTCTTAAATAATAAATTGGTAATAATTATAATTATTATTAAATATTTATTATGATTGTATTTGTATATGCAATTATATTCTAGTATTAGACATTTATAATGATTGTGTTTATATATGGATTTATATAGTCTACTGTTTAAAAAGAAATATAATATACAAAGATTCTTAAATATAGAATCAAATTTAAATTTAATTATAATATACATATATTTTAAAATAGTGACGTGTAAAATTGTGAGCTCTCAAAAGTTTATCTAACATAATTTTATGAGGTCAACCAAAAATTAAGCAACTTTGATTTTATATACTAGACAATAACCCTTGCAATGCAGGGAAAACTTCAATAAAATATGTTTTTATCTATAAAAAAATGATTCTTTTCTTGTTTTTTTTTAATATAAATATGAAATTTGATAATTATTAATAGAAATTTATTTTTTTAGAAAAATTAATAGAAATTTATTTTGATGTGTTTGTATATGAAATATTAAATATGAGAAAAAATTGATAATTATGGAAGTTATTAATAGGTATTATAAAGACTGCCATTTTATAAGGAACTATTAAATATGTAATTATGGTAATTAAAAAAAAGGCAAAATTACACTATTAGTCCCTAAAGTTTACCTTGTGAGCATAATTGATCCCTTGAGTGTCAAATGAGCGATATTGATCCTTTAAGCTTTTAAAATGAGTTGTATTAGTCATTTTATAAACTACCAGTAATAGTATTGCTTACATGGCTAATTAAATAATGATTTAGCACTTTTTTTAAATATTGTGGCATATTTTAATGAAAATTTTCAAAAACCATTTTACACGTCAAAATCCTTAATCCCAAAATACTTGACCTAGCCATTCCCCCATTTGATACTGAATGTCTGAAACGCATGAGAAAGCAACGTTGCATGGAGGGGAAAGCATTGTTTTTCCATGGCTGACTCGAGTGTCGCACCAATCTACCATATGGCATCATCCGCAATGACGTTGCAATCAATCCATGGGTTTAAAATTGTGGACAAAACTGTATGGGTATTGAGATTCAATCATGGCAAACATATATTGTATATCGTGGAGCGAAGAGTGGATTGCAATGGTTGTTTGCATTGCTTGCATTTGTTTTTAGGATATATAGATATGCATAGGAGTTGGGGGATGTGTGGGTTTTTTTGGATCTAAAATAAACCAAATGTGAAGCATAGAAATCGTTGATCCTTATGCATTGTAGTGGTTTAATGATTGAGTATATCTCATTTGTGAACCTTTGCATTAGTATTTGTCAACCGTTTGAGTTTAACACTAAATGATTGATTAAATTATGAGTCATTAGCAAAGGGTCTTCCACAGTTTCAAATAAAAGAAGGTTATGGTGGGAAAGATCGATGGAATGCAGATGGTGCCATTTCGGTGGATCGGTGTGACTCTTGAGACAGCCATGGAAACCAACAATAGTCTCGCAGGCAACTTTTCTCTCTTGTGCGTTTCAGAAACTGACAGGGAAAGGCTAGATGACTCAGGGCAAGTATTTTGATATTGGTTTTTGAAATTTATTCATTCAAAAATTTCACATCATTAAATAGGATATGACAGGTCATTATTCTGTTAGTCACAAAAGTAATATCGCTAACTTCAATTAACAAAGGACTAATACTAGAGTGGTTAGAATTGCAACCCGTTTCTAAGGAAATAGTGGAAGCTTTGAGACATACTCGAATTGAATTGAATTGTTAGTTGGATAGAGAGGATGATATGTGGCGGCAACGATCAAGGATTAATTGGTTCCAAAATGGTGATAGAAACTCAAGCTTCTTTCATGCCAAGGCATCTACTAGACAAAGGAAGAATTTCATGAATGGGTTGGTAGATGATGATGGGTTTGGCAGGTTGAAGAGGATAAAATGGCGGAGATAGCAATTGAGTACTTTGGAGATCTTTTCTCTACTAGTAATCTGGTGGAATTTTTTGAATTACTCTTTGCCAAGAAACCTAAAGTGACTCAAGCAATGAATGAGTGGCTGACTCGCCCTTTTGTGGAGAGTGAAGTCAAAGGAGCTTTGAAACAAATGTACCCACTGAAAACACCGGGGCCGGATGGGATGCCTCCTCTTTTCTTTCAACATTTTTGGAGCACTGGCAGTATGGTGGTCACCAAAACGGTACTTGATTTCCTTAACTTTGGTATTTCTCCACCCAATTTTAATGACACCCACATAACCCTTGTTCCAAAAATTAAAGAGCCAAAGAAGATAACTGATTATAGGCCTATTAGTTTATGTAATGTTGTATATAAGATTGCATCAAAAGCTATTGCAAATAGGCTGAAATAGTTTTTACCCTCGATTATTAGTGATACTCAAAGTGCTTTTGTTCATAGAAGGTTGATTACAGATAATGTATTGGTCGCTTTTGAAACTATGCACCATATTAGTCAAAAAAAGAAAGGTAAGGTAGGGGAAATGACTCTTAAATTAGATATGAGTAAAGTTTATGATAGGGTGGAGTGGGTTTGGTTGAACAAGGTCATGGAGAAATTGGGTTTTGCTGATAGGATAAGGGATTTGATCATGAGATGTGTTTCTACAGTCACTTATTCAGTAAAAATTAATGGAGTACCGAGGGGGCACATTGTTCCATCTAGGGGGATCCGTCAAGGAGACCCTTTATCACCTTATCTTTTTTTTTTTTTTTTTTTTTTTTTGTGCAGAAGGTTTGTCTGCTTTGATTCAATCAGCGGTGGATATGGGACAAATGGAGGGGGTGAAAATTTGTAGAAGAGGTCCAAGATTGTGTCATTTTATGCAGATGATATCCTGATTTTTTGCAAAGCGACACTTGAGGAATGTGATGAACTACAAAGATTGCTCGAGATGTATGAGAAAGCTTTTGGTCAACAATTAAACCGTGCAAAAACATCTTTGTTTTTTAGTGGTAATACCTCAAGAAAAGTTCAAGAGGAGATAAAGAATCGGTTTGGTACTCAAATAATCAAGTAACATGAGAAGTATCTTGGTTTATCTTCTTTGGTGGGGAGGAATAAAAGAACTACTTTCAATGCTATTAAGGAGAAATTGGGGAAAGTGTTTTGCAGGTTGGAAGGAGAAGTTACTTTCAAAGGCGAGGAAAGGAGTTCTAATTAAAGCAGTGGCCCAAACAACACCAACTTATATTATGAGTTGTTTCAAACTTCCAGACTCACTTTGTGATGATTTAATGTGGATGATTAGGAATTTTTGGTGGGGACAAAAGAAGGAGGAAAGGAAAATAGCTTAGCTTAGTTGGGAGAAAATG
The DNA here is from genome assembly GCA_023621385.1 of Quercus gilva. NCBI lineage: Eukaryota > Viridiplantae > Streptophyta > Magnoliopsida > Fagales > Fagaceae > Quercus > Quercus gilva. The sequence goes on along the minus strand of CM042480.1, from coordinate 9,727,294 downwards.
TGTGAACCTAAGTGTAATGGAGGAATGGGATTCAAGGATTTAAAATTGTTCAATATGGCTTTGCTCGCAAAACATGGTTGGAATCTTCAAATGGGTAGCAACTCTCTTGTTTATAGGGTTCTTAAGGCTAAATATTTCCCAAATTGTGATTTTGTTCATGCCTCAATTGAAAACAACCCTTCTTATACTTGGAGGCGTTTAATATCTGCCCAAGGCCTAGTTAATGCAGGTTTACAATGGAGGGTTGGCAATGGAGCAAATATAAAGGTTTGGCAAGATAAGTGATTGCCATGGGGTTTAACTTACAGGGTCACTTCTCCAAGGTTATTTCTAAGTCTTAATACAAGGGTTACTGATTTAATTGATTCAAACACAACAAAATGGAAGAATGAAGTTCTTGACAGTCTTTTTCTACCTTATGAAGCTGATTTAATTAAAAGTATTCCTTTGGGTGCCACTTTACCGGATGACAAATTGGTTTGGGCTGTAACTAACAATGGAGTGTTCACTGATGGGAGTGCGTATAAATTGGCAGTTTCCATGTTCAAATCTACATGCCATGGTACTACTTCTAATGGTACTCTACTTAGAAGATTTTGGAAAAGAGTGTGGTCATTGCCTATCCCTCACAGGTAAGTCATTTTTGTTGGCATGCTTGTCGCGACACTTTACCAACAAAGGTCAAATTGATGAGGCGTAATGTGATTGCTGAATCTGTGTGTGTGTGCTGTTTGGAGAGTGCAGAAACGAATGGTCATATTTTCTGGGGTTGTCAGACAGCACAGGAGGCTTGGGCTGCTTCAAAACTAAATCTATTGCCTCCTGATGCTAATATCGTTACATTCTAGGATCTGTTATGGCATGAATTGATGACCAATGATGCCGAGGATATCAAATGTTCAAAATTGGTAATGGTTGCTTGGAAATTATGGTGCAATAGGAACGAAATTTTTCTTAGAGGAGAAGCAAAAAAGGGACTGGAAGTGGCTCGGTCAGCAGCACAGTATTTGCAGGAATTTTGGTCTGCAACAGAGACGAATGATTCATCTACCTCTGATCTGCTTCAGGCTCTCGGTGACAGACAAGATGTCCTTCAACATTCGGCCTGGGTCCCTTCTCCCTCAGGTCTATGTAAGATTAATGTAGATGCTGCTCTTTTTCCCACAAAGAAGTTGGCTGGCATTGGTGTGGTCATTAGAGATCAACAAGGTAGATTGTTGGCTGCATTATGCAGAAAAATTAGAGCTCAAATGGGGGCACTTGAAGTTGAAGCAAAGGCTTATGAGGCTAGTGTTTTGTTGGCAAGACATTTGGGGCTGAAGAATGGAGTGTTGGAAGGAGATTCTGTGATTGTTTCTAATGCCCTCAAACAAGTTTCACAGCCCCCTATTTCGGTTGCAGCTATTGTGGAAGGAATTCATGTTTTGAGTTCGGATGCTGGTGTAGTTGGTTATTCTCATGTGCGAAGGACTGGTAATAAGCCAGCCCACATTCTAGCACAACAAGCTCAAAGCTTTGTCAATGATGTAATTTGGATTGAAGAGATTCCTTGTTGTATCCAGCAAGCTCTTATCCATGATGTACTTGTTTCTTAATGTTTAATAATATCTCAGTGTGTGTTTTATCAAAAAAAAAAAAAAAAAACTACTCATTTTTAAAACTTAAGGGACTAATAACGCTCACTTGTAACTTAAGGGACTAATTGCACTCACAGGATAAAAAAAGTTCATTTCTTTTTATTAAATTTCATACTTTTTTTAGAAACTGTTAAATTTTATACTTGAATCATAATATTTTATTTTTTTATATGATATTAAATTTGGTCTGGTTAATATTAATTCATTGAGTTATATTAGTTTGATTAGTATTAAATAAATTATTTAATTGATAATTATATATAAAAAACTCCTCTTAAATTTATTGCATTAGTCAAGTATCGTATCAAATGTAGTATAGAATACATAATAAAGAGGAATTTGATGTAATTTGTGATTTGTGGCCTTTTTCTTAAAAGGTAGAGATTGCGTGCATATATACCTTTACAATTCATAATTCAAATATGATAGGTTTTCTCTTTTAATTATTAATATGCTGTGTTTGTCCATAATAGGAGAAGGAGATAAAGAAGAAGGAATCTTTATTTTCTTTTTTCTTTTTTTTATTCCACTACCTTGTTAGCAGCCAAATACAATTAATGTTTATATTTATATATCCCCAAGAAAAGAGAACAAGAAAAAATTCCGACAAAAGTTAATTCACAAAATCTCATGCTTTATGGGAAACAAGGAGACGAGTTAAAAATACTTATACAACAACAACAACTCTTCCTAAGGTGCTCTCATGCTTGTGCATATAGAAGCAATGGCGAGTCTTGCAGTTTATTGCAAGAGTTTGCGTGACCTCCCTTGTGTGAAGCCTGGTGGTGTTGTGTTTCTGTAGGGCTCCCCTAGTGTTACGGTCTGTGTTAAGGAGAGAAAGAGAAAGACAATGGCAGAGGAGCTAGAAGTCTTATGGAAGAAACTTTCCTTCACGGAGGAGGAAGATGAGGGTATAGAGATTGATAGTAATAGCACAAAAACGGCAAAGGAAATAGGAAAGAATTGCGCGTTGATGAAGATTATGGCCCATAAAAGCATAAAATTTAGATGCTTTGAGAAAAAATATGAGGATGTTGTGGAAACCAAATAAGGGGGTCCAAATTTTTGAGGTAGAGGAAGACCTATTCCTGGTGGAATTTAATGATGGAAAAGACAAGAAGAAAGTCCTTGATATGTGCCCATGGAGCTATTAAAAACAGCTGGTTCTTATACAGGAGTTTGATGGGGAGCTAACTCCGAAGGAAATAGAGATTCAATGGGCTCCTTTCTGGATTCAAATATTCAATCTTCCCTTAAAGTGTAGAACGAAGGAAATAGGGTGGGCAATTAGTTCCAAGTTGGGTGAGGTTCTGGAAGTTGATGTTTCTGAATCCGGAGTCCATTGGCGAAGATGTTTACGCGTATGAGTGCACATCAATGTGACAAAAAGATTGGTCCGTGGGAAGAAGATAACCATAGAAGGAGGGGAAGGCAGATGGGTTCAGCTCAAGTATGAGAGGCTGCCTAACTTCTGCTATAAGTGTGGCTTACTTAATCACTCTCTAAAGGACTTCTCAAAATCTAGAGAGTGCAACGCTGTGGGTGAAAATGAAGAACTACAATATGGGGCTTAGCTGAGAGGAGAAATTTTATGGCGTAGCGGCCATGACTCAATCCATTATGGTATGGAGAAAGGGGTAGGAACCAGACATTGGGAAACCGGTGCGGTGGCGGGGAAGGGGCCGGAGTTGCTTCAAGCACGTTGGAGCACAAAGAATGATGGGAAGGAACACGGGCCAAACCTGATGACAAAAGAGAAGTGTCCGCTGACACAGCGTGAAACTGGTGCAGATGCTTCGAAACAGCAGCCAGAAATCTTGCACGAAAATGGTATAGTCAGGGAGTTGGTGAGAAAGCAAGTAAAGAAGGAAGCTAACTTGGGTGAAAAAGTCTTGGACCAAGGCAAGGGCTAGGTTGGGTTAACAAAAAAGATGTTATGGGAGACAGCAACAGATCACAAGGAAACGCCAAAGTTTAAAATTGGTATGGCACCAAGCCATGAAACCAACAATGTGGAGGGTGACCCTTTTTCACCGAGTGCTGAACCGGGCCCAATAGCTATGAGCTATGACACAGTTAATGGATGGACTGCTGGACCTTTAGGCCCACGAAGTAGGCACTGGAAAAGACTTGCTAGTGAAGCTAAAGCAAACCTAAGCCCTGAAGAAAAAAGCCCAACCCGGTTGAAGAGAGAATGCCCTATCTCGCTGCAAGAGATGGATTCTAATGCTAACAATTAGAAATGAAGGAAAGGGGGAAAATAGAGCAACCAAACCCTTGATGAAAACATACCAAAGGATGGTGGAGTGGCGGTGGTTGCGGCGTAACACCGCCGAGCCAAATGACGATCTTATCTTGGAACTGCCGGGGTCTTGGATCTTCCCTAGCAGTTCGGACCCTCACCGACGAGGTGAAAGTGAGAGATCCATTGATGGTCTTCCTTGCAGAAACAAAAGCAGGGAAGAGCAGATTTAAGGGTATTCGAAACAAAATTGGGTATACTGCAGGTATCATGATACCCAGCGACAGGAGAAGCGAAGGTTTAGCACTGATGTGGAAGGAATGGACGGAAATTTTTTTCAAAAGTTGCTCCAATTCACACATTAATGTAGTTGTGAATGGGGAATCAGTATCAATACCATGGCGAGCTACTGGTTTCTACGGGTAACCTGATGCTGGAAAAAGGTTTATCTCTTGGCAATTGTTGGAAGTTTTGAAAGAACAATGCATGATGCAATGGGTAGTGTTTGGAGATTTTAATGAAATTCTACACCCAAGTGAGAAAATTGGTGGTTTGGACAGAGATACAAAACAAATGGAGTATTTTAGGGAATGTTTAAGCAGATATAAGCTTTATGATTTGGAATAGTTTAGACAACACTATACTTGGTGTAATGGGCGCTTTGGAGACCAACATACTAAGCTCAGACTCGACAGAATGGTGGCAAATGAGGCGTGGATAAGAATCTTCCCCCAGGCTAGAGTGCAACATGTGTTATTGTCCATCTCGGTTCACTGCCTCTTAGCTTTGTCCATCAAACGAAGACAACCGCAGAAACCAGCAAAGAAGCGTTTCTTTTTTGAAGAGATGTGCACTAGGGAGGCAAGCTGTAGGGAGATTGCGGAGTCGGCATGGGACCCGTTTCGGATTGATCAAGAGTAGAAGGTCACAGACAAAATCAAGAGTTGCCAAAACCAACTTCAGAAATGGAACTGAAAAGTGTTTGGGAACATGCATCAAGTACTGAGACAAAAGAAAGAAAGACTCCAACATTTAAAAGCTCGGGACAGCCTACATAGGGAAGCAGAAGAGATTCAAAGGGTTAAGAAAGAGATTAATGAAAGCCTGATTAGGGAGGAAATCATGTGGAATCAAAGGTCTAGGGCACTATGGATAAAATGGGGTGATCGAAACACTCGTTTTTTCCATGCTACTGCGAACCAAAGGAGGAGGAAAAATAGTATTATGGGGTTGCAGGACTTAGTGGTGTGTGGAATGAAGATAAGGAGGTAGTTGAGGGAATTATCATGGACTACTTTACCTTAATTTACAAGTCGGACCAGCCAACCAGTTTTGAAGCTAGCTTAAGTGCAATATCTAACCGAGTGTCCACAGACATGAACGCGGAGCTGATTACTGACTTCAGGGTAGAGGAAGTTTGGAGTGCATTTAAGCAAATGCATCCCACTAAATCTCTCGGCCCAGATGGTATATCCCCTATTTTCTTTAAAAACTATTGGGATATTGTTGGTTTGGAAGTAATAAACTATGTTCTGAATGCTTTAAATTCTAGAATTATGCCTTGTGGAATAAATGACACATATATATGCCTTATCCCAAAAGTGAAGTCCCCTCAGAAAATTACAGAGTTCCAACCCATAAGCCTGAGTAATGTCATATACAAGATTATGTCCAAAATCCTTGCTAATAAACTGAAAAGAATCCTGGCAGCAGTGATTGATGAATCTCAAAGTGCTTTCTTACCTGGGAGGCTGATAACGGACAATGTACTAGTGGCCTTCGAAACAATGCATTGTATCGATCAAAGGAAAAAGGCAAAGGAAGCATTAATGACTATAAAACTTGACATGAGCAAGGCCTATGATAGAGTGAAATGGGTGTATCTAAAGGCTATGATGAGGAAATGGGGTTCCATAAGAAGTGGATCTCGCTCATAATGATGTGTGTGACCACGGTGTCTTACTCTGTATTGATAAATGGCGAGGCAAAGGGGAAGAGATTATTCCAACAAGGGGCTTGCGCCAAGGAGACCCAATATCTCCATACTTGTTCTTATTGTGTGCTGAAGGATTGTCTGCCATGTTAAAGAGGGAAGAAAGAATGGGTCATATAAAAGGGGTTACGGTTAGTAGGGGGCACCGAGGATATCACATTTACTGTTTGCCGATGACAGTATTGTTTTCTGTAGGGCCACAGTTGAAGAATGTGATAGGGTCATAAAGGTGCTAGAAGACTATGAAAGAGACTCAGGGCAAAAGCTCAATAAAGAGAAAACTTCCTTTTTCTTTAGTAAGAATACTAACAGGGAGGTCCAGGAGCAAATTAAGGAGAAGTTTGGAGCACAAATTGTCTAGCACCATGAAAAGTACCTAGGTTTGCCTCCACTTGTGGGGAAGAGCAAAAGAAAGGCATTTAACCGCATCAAAGACCAAGTAGGAAGGAAAATATCGGGATGGAAAGGTAGACTCCTCTCTCATGCGGGCAACGAAATACTCATCAAGGCAGTAGCTCAAGCTACGCCTACTTATATGATGAGTTGCTTCAAAATTCCGGATTTTTTGTGTACGGAACTAAATTCTATGATTAGCAGATTCTGGTGGAGGCAAAAGGATAGGGAGAGGAAGTTGGCTTGGGTCTCTTGGGAAAAAATGTGCACTCCCAAATCAGATGGTGGGATGGGATTTAGGGATCTTAAAACTTTCAACTTAGCACTTCTTGCTAAACAAGGGTGGAGAATTAAGCGAAACCCACACTCCTTGGTACACAGAGTTTTTAAGGCGAAATACTTCATGGATAGTTCCTTCGAAGAGGCTCAATTAGGGCGAAGACCCTCTTATGCGTGGAGAAGCATAGTGGCAGCAAAGCAGGTCATAGACAGGGGCTCTAGATGGTGCATTGGAAATGGAGCAAGTGTTCGCATTTGGAAGGACAGATGGATACCAAAGCCGGAATCCTTCAAAGCAATCAGCCCACACGTTGATCAATAGGGTGAGGAAAGGGTCTCAAGCTTCCTGGATGCAGTGAGAAGGTGCTGGGATGTGGTAAAGGTGAGATCCATGTTTCTTCCCCATGAGGCAGAGGCGGTCTTGGGCATCCCAATCTGTTTCAGGTTACCAGAAGACTCCATAATCTGGACGTGGACTCTGAATGGAAAATTCACCGTTAAAAGTGCATACAAGATAGCTCAAAAATGGTTGAAAGAGGGAAAGTGCAGGTCTGATGGGGGGAGTAGCTCAAACAACACGGGTATGAAGGCAATATGGAAGTTTACATGGAATATATATGAACTGCCAAAATAAAATAAAACATTTTTTTTGGAGGGCTTGTAAAAACATCCTTCCCACAAAACTCAAGTTGAAAGAAAAGGGAATTGAGAGAGATGACAGATGTGATATATGTGAACAAAGTGAATCCTCGGGTCATGCCTTGTGGAGTTGCAAAACAGCTGAAGAAGTATGGAGCAATACAAAGCTTAAGCTGCCTTATTTTCAGGACCTTCCACGAGACTTCATCAACATAGTTTAGGCAATCAATGACACACAACCGCGTATCAATTGGGAGCTGTTTGCAGTGACAGCTTGGAGCCTGTGGAACAATAGGAACAAGGTATGTCATGGTGAAAAAAGCAAGAGATACGATGTGATTGTGAGGGAGGTAGCTGCATATTTGAAGGAAGTTCAGGAGGTTAAGCAGATCCAAGAAAGACCTTCCATTCCTGCAAAACCTCCTTGGACCCCTCCCAATCGGGGATGGTTTAAAGTTAACACGAATGGAGCTATTTTTGAAGAATTGGGGTGTTGTGGGATTGGGGTGGTCATTAGAAGTACGAGAGGGGTTAACTGATGGGGGCCATGAGTAAGGAGCTTGAGCTGCCTTTGGGTGTGTTGGAAGCTGAAGCTAAAGCTGTGGAGGAGGGAATGCTACTTGCTTGGTACTTGGGGCTGAAAGAGATCATAATGGAATGTGACTCGGAGCTGGTGGTGAAGGCCCTTGGTGATTGAAGTTTGCTGCAGAATTCCATCCAGAAAGTAATTGAAGGGGTAAAAGAGGGGCTGAAATGCTTTACAGCGTGGAGAGTAACACACATTCGCAGGAGTGGGAATACTACTGCTCATATCATGGCTAGGAATGCCAAATTGTTGAACCATTGTAATATTTGGGTAGAGGACACTCCACCCATAATAGCTGATCAACTTCAACGTGATGTAACCTGTTTGAATTCTATTTCTTTAAATGAAATCTAGTTACATGTTGTTTATCAAAAAAAAAAAAAAAAGAAAGGAGACGAGTAAAAACAATGTATCGTCATTGATCAAATCCTAAATGCACAAAAAGCTACGCTGATTGGAAATAAATATTTTTATCAAAAAAAAGATCTCATGGTCGATCACCATCGTTTTGTACTTTTGCTTTCAAGGGCTTTCATTTTTGTCCTTAAAATAAGTGAAAAAATGAAACTAGATAACTTGGAATCTTGGATGGTGACCCCAAGTTTTGAGTAAATTACAAGTTTGCAACGTATAACACTGCAATATGAATGTATAAACCACTTCTCAAAAAAGAACATATAAACCGGCCCTTAAAGTATATACTATATACCAATACCAAGTGATTGGGCAAAGAAACCATTATAATATGGTAGTTATGCTGGTCCTTCTACTTCAAGATTAGTTCCTTCTTTTTTCAGTAGAAGATTTTGTTATTCATCAGCAAAGAAGTTTTTTTTTTTTTTTTTTTTTTTTTTTTTTTTTTTTTTTTGTTGTGCCTCGAGCATGCATCCAGGGAGGAAAATAATCAAATAAATAGCCCATCAAAGCACACAAAAGCAAATAAAAGTTTTTTGGCAAGGCATGTATCACTATGTGAAACCAAACGTGAAATCCATGATCCATCCCATGCAACAATTAGCTATTCCTAAGCATAATTAGCAAAAGAAATCAACAGCGTTTGCGGTGTAGACGTGTAGTGGTAAGACACTTGGGCCAACACAACTTAAGTCTAAAGTTTGAGCTTCCCCTTATGCATTAGCAATTTATTGGTGTTCATTTTGCTATAAAAAAAATAAAAAATAAAAAATAAAATAAAAACCTTATTGGTGCTCATTATACTCCTGTATTGCATACATAATGGGGGTTTTAGCCCAGGAGTGGTTAGTGTGCTTCTATGGTAAGACTAGGTGGGGAAATAGTGGCACGCTCTAGGAATATTTTTTAAAGGGTTCATTCAAATTCTTGTTGAAGAGGTTGACAATGATCTCTTTGTAAATAATATTTCCTTATTTCATCTTCATCATTATGATAATAAGATAGATATTTTCTCATAAGTTGTCACTAATGATCTGAATGAGGTTTTTTTCAAGTCAACTCGAGTTCTTTTAAAATACAAATCTTAGGTAAAAGATGAATCTTGTGGAAACATGTGATTTCCTTATAAAAATTTTATCCATAGTACTAATAAGATAATAAATGATAACTATAAGTTCGTTGGACATATTTTTTCTTAGTATAATGAAAATATTAAATATTGTTGTTAAAATTAAATATTTGAAATCAAACTATAACAAAGCACTATAATAAAGTTATTAATTATTGTTGTTAAGTAAACTTTAATTATTATTGTTTAGAATACTTTAGTTTATTATTTATTAGTTTTTGTTTTAACTCTTTTCAATTTTTTAATTCAATGGGAAGAATTCTTTTATTTATTGTTGTTAAGTAAACTTTAAATATATTTAACAATTCAACTCAACTTTGTAAACTTATTGGTCTTTGCAATTCATTGGGAAAATTTTTTGTTGTCTTTTACATTACTCTATGAAAAATTCAACACAACAATACAATCATTAAAAAAAGAAAAAGGAAAAAAAGAAAAGAAAAAGAAATTGGCTTCACTCCCCACTGTCCCACACCTCACTTTTACTACCTCACACTTAATTTTTCTTTTAGTGTTTACACTTTATACTTTATACTTTATTGCTCACTTAATTTTCTTTTTATGAGATTTGTTCGGGGACCTTTTTCGGTTGCTTGGTCATGTGTGGTCCTTTGGAGGGGTGACCTTACTAGACCCAGGTTCGTTTGGGGAGTTGCGTCCGGAACTCAACATTGGACCACTTGATCCAATGGCTACCGGTGTACTTTTAAGCCTACAAAAACATTAAAGCCAAAGTCTAAGAATCACGATAATGGTTGAATAACTATGTAATATGTGTTTAATATAATAACTTTGATTAATAGCTGTAATAGTAGTTGGAATAAAGTAATATGTATTTAAATGTGAAGTAATCATGTACTCAATGATGTATATTTAAAGATATGGAAGCAAAGTCACTTATCTTTGTATGGTTTGTAGCCTCAACTGTACAGCTTCTGTGAGTTGATAATATCCCAGCAGAGAGACCACAACGGTAGAGAGGCAGTTTGCTATGATAACTTCAAGATTGAGGGGGGAAAATGGGTGCAACTAGAGGGAGAGAGTATGTCCAGCTGTGTGTAAGGGCTGGTTAAGCTTGCCCCTCTTATCTTGTATTTAAATGAGTTTTCCCTTTGACAATATTCTTTTAGTTGTTGTGAAGTTATGAATAGTGTTGTCTTCCATGAGAAGGGCTTTTGTATGGAGTATTTATGCCTTCTAAGAGAAGTGCTTTATGTAAGATGGATTTGTGCCTTCCATGAGAAGGGCTTTGATATGAGATCTTGGTGCCTTCTTGGAGAAGGGCTTTAGCATTAGAAGTTTATGCCTTCTATGACAAGGGCTTTTAGTATGAGTGTTTGATATCTCTTGAGAAGTGTGGAGATGGTAAAAATATAGATATTTTGTGGGATGAAATATTCGTAATATGTATGATATATGGAAGTATAAGAGATATGGAGGTTAAAGGTAGTAAAAATATGAGATTGTAACCATTGGAGAAGTTGTAGAGATTGCTTTTCAAGAGGAAAGATTTCGTAAGAGAAGAGTATTGAGATGTGTTTAGGAGATAGGAGCAGTAAGATATGTGTATTTTCTGAATATGGAGAGTGGGAGAATAAGTATAAGCGGGGTAATAGTATTGCAGTGTGTTTAGCAATGTTGCTGGGATTTACTGTTGGGGTTTTCTGCTGGAGGATGGAGGAAGACTTATAAAGGGCATTTATGAGTTAAGGGCTGAAGAGTTTAGTTCCTCATTTAGAAACTAAGAAAACTTAGAAGCTCGGAATTTCATTAAGAGCTTAAGAAGATTATTAGAGGGAGAGAGAATAGAGAAGTTTTATGAGAGAGTTGTTCTTCTCCATTGGTGTTGTAGTATGTTTAGCAAAGCTGCTTGGATTTTTTTGCTCGGATATATAAGGGCTTATGAAGGGCATTTATGAGTTAAGGGTTGAAGGGTTTAGTTCCTAGTTTGGAAACTAAAAAAACTCAGAAGTTCAGCCCTTCATTAAGAGCTTAGGAAGATAATTAAAGGGAGAAAGAATAGGGAAGTTTATGAGAGAGTTCTCCTCCATTGGTGTCCCCCCTTTGAGGTGTTGATGAGGGGTTCTCCTTAGAGCTGAGTTTAAGGGGGGTTTTTTAGCAAATAATCTCAGTCAAAATCTATCCTAACCAGCAATGAATTTTCAAAAAATCCATCCTAAGATTTGGCCAAAAATGGTATGTTTGGCTTTAAGGTATTCTTTCTATTTTGGGTAAGAGTTGCTGGGAAAAGAGTAGCAGAAAAGGAAGGTATTTTGGCAAGAAAAATATAGTTACTTTAGTTGGTTTTGGTTTTAGACAAATGTGAAAAATCAATAATGCTTAGGCTGCTGGGTCAGCTGTTACAGCTATTCTGAAAAAGCTGTCCCAATTGTCAGGAAAAGCTGTGACAACTATCATGAGATAGCTGTTACAGCTGTCATAAGACAGCTGCTGCTTTGGGCAGAAGCAGATGAGGTCAGCTGGGTGATTTTAGACTGCTGGAGAGGACATTCAACATTTATTTCATGGATTTGGCTGCAAATTGTAAGAGCTCTTTCAAGGATATTTTGTTATTTTGGGTATAACAGCTGGCTGCTGGGATTTCAACATTAAACGGCTGATGATATCACTTCCAGCCAAGTGTCAAGTGCTGAATGCACTGCTGGGGTTTTGCAGGAAATGCTTCATTTTTTGGGTGTTTGTATTTTTGGTCCAAGGTTCCATTACAACACATTTTTAGTAAGTAATAGAATGATTGGTTAAAAGTTAATGAAGCTGGCTGCTGGGATTTCAGCATTAAATGGATGATAATATCACTTTCAGTTAGGTGTCAAGTGCTGAATGCATTATTGGGGTTTTGTTGGAAATGCTTCATTTTTTGGGTGTTTGTGTTTTTGGTCCAATGTTCCATTACAACATGTTTTTAGTAAGTAATAGAATGATTGGTTAAAAGTTAATGAAACTTTAGAGATTTAGTCAATGTCTTATTGTGTTGTAACTTAATCTTAGTAAGCAAGAAGAGCATTTAATGCTCTGCTCTGGTAGCTAGCAGAGAAATATTTGGTCTAATTGTGGCAGGTAGCAGCTGGGCATAGGAGATATCATGAATATTCTATATATTTGAGATAGCCAATCAGATTAGGCCATGTATTTGAGTTAGATTTTAGTTGAAAGTAGTAATGTAGTTTATGTAGAATGATATAATGAAGTTTCTAAATTTGTATAGTAATAGCTGGGGATTGAATGAACTGTTATTTGTTCAGCATTCAGATGGCTGGAGATATTGAGTATTTGTCACAAGATGAATATTAAGGGTCCGTTTGGATAGAGCTGAAAACTGAAAACTGAAAACTGAAAACTGAAACACTGTAGCAAAATAATTTTTAAATGTGTAAATAGTACCGTGGGACCCATTTTTATAAAAAAAAATTGCTGAAAAGTGAAAATTGTGGGTCCGTGAACAGTAAAAGTTGTGGAAAAAGTCAAAAGTTGCGGCTACTGTTCAATGAACAGTAGCCGCAACAGTGATGCTACAGTGTCAATCTGCTGAAAATGCGTGAAAAAAAAAAAAAAAAAAAAAAAAAAAGGGCTGAAACGTGAAACGCAAAACGTGTTCAGCCCAATCCAAACGGAGGCTAAGTTTTAGGAAAAGAGTAATTGGAAATTTTATCATGTAAAGTGCTATGTGATAAGAGATGCTTACCATATATTACCCGCTACACACAGACTCGTCGGAGTTCAGGGAGTTGGAGAAGACACGCCAAGTAACATGTTTCTTTTATCAACTTTAAACCGCTGGAGCTTTACTGAACATACCTCTTGGCCCTCTAAATCACAACTCCCAAAGTTTCCCCAAAGAGACTTATGAGCTTGGATCATAAGCTGAAGATAAGATGACGTACCTCGAGTTTTGTTGTCATTTTGTGTAAATATGAGCTCTTGTTGAATAAGCCGCTTGCCATGAGTGTATTGCCATGAGTGTAAGAAAGGTAATATAAGCCGTGAGTTTTGATTCATTGCTTAAACTCGATCCATATGTTGATGTTGATGATATCATGGGTTATGATCCCAATTGATGAAAAGAAAATGTGGACCATGAATCCGCCTCTTGAAGTATGGATCTCACGGGTCATGTGAGCCCAATCCATGTAGTTGAATAAAATATGAGCTTATTTTGGGTTTTAAATAGTTTTACCCAAAAAATAAATAATATGTTGATGTGGCATGGGTTGCCAATGAAGTAGTGCCATGTGGACCAAAAAAAGAGTACTCAACAAGATTTAAGATCAACAAATTACTAATTTTTGTCATTGGACTTACTATTTTTTTCAGATCAAATTAGTTTGTTGTTGACATTTTTTCTTTTTGTTTAAGAATGTCAAGATAAAGGTTGGTGTTGAATTTATTTAATATTGGGCTTCTTTTAGGGGGTTCAAAATTTTATTTTAGGAGGGTCATAACCAAAAAATTACAAAAAATTATATATGTATAAAAAAAAAAATTTGTCCCAAGTAAGGGGGTTCAATTGAACTCCCTCAAGACAATGTGGTGCCGCCACTGTAAGAAAGCCGTGAACACTGGTCACCCCTAACCATTTATTGTTTACCAAAATTAAATTTTGCACAATGAATTATCTATTTAAAAATAAATTAAATATATTGTCCAGTTTAAAAGTGCTATTATATCTAAAAATGAGATTTTAAATAATTGTAGATAAATTAACTTACAAAATAAACATACTTACTATTCACGGAAGGAAAATTAATGTTGCTAACTTTAGAAAGTGTCAAAGATCAGAAGAGAAGAGAGGAAGAAGATCAGAAGCAAAGAAAAGAAGTGGTGAAGATTGAGTCTGGAGTTAAATGACAGAAGCAGCAGTTAAACGACAAGTCTAAGTAAAGCTACAAGTAGTTTTTAGTGATTTAATTATCTCACACATGTAAATACACGTGACTTGTGTTCACACGTGCTAGAACTAATTTAGTAGAGTTAAGTTTTTTTTTTTTTTTTTTTTTTTTGAGAATACTAAGTTAGTTAGTTCTACACTTAGTGTATATAAATACAGTTATTGGTGTAGATTCGATTCAATGCAATCCAGAGTTATTGTTTTCTCTCAATTTTTATTTTGTTAAGATTCTGTTAGAAATAGGGGTGTGTAGAAAACCCATTGACCCGCCAAATCCGACCCAACCCAACCTGACCCACTGGGTTGGGTTGGTTTTTAAGGTTTGGTGGGTTAGGTTGGGTTACAAATTTTTTTTTTAATAGCGGGTCGAGTTGGGTTTGGGTCATAAAATTACAAACCCGCCAAACCTGACCCGACCCACCCATATTTAATATATCTATTTAAAATATATTATATATTTAATAATTTTTTTTAAAATTAGCTTTAGGGCACTTATATATATATATATATATATATATATATATATTTAAATATATATTATATATTTAATAATTAAAAAAAAAACCAGCTGTAAAGTAGTATTTCCTTGGTTCCTCTTACTAATACTAATTATATATATATATATATTATATAATTAATAAATTTTTTTTAAATAACCAGTTCTTCCTATCCTATATAAAGGCCAATTAATTCACACAAATCCTAATAAATTACTATTTTTGTTTAGTCATTAGTGTTGTTTGCCTTTAAGGAGTTACATTGATACTAATCTTTAAGTTTTTTTAATATATTAATATTTATATTTTTTTATACTCAATTTAATAATAATAATAATAATAATAATAAAATTTGTCAAACCCATAGTTTCAACCCGACCCATGTGGGTTGGGTTGGGTCGAATTTTTTTTGATCCACCATGGTGGGTTGGGTCAAAAATTCCCCTCAACCTGACTCAACCCGACCCATGCACACCCCTAGTTAGAAAGGTATAGAGAGCATAATTCATGGGCATTCAACGAGTACTTGGAGAAAAAAAAATTTTGTTTTTTCATTGATATTTCACGTTTCTTTTCAACAAATTCCAAAAGGGTTAGGGGAGTTCTGAAATTTAGCAATTTGGTATGGATTAAGAGGCCGGCGGAATCAAAAGTTTAGAACACTACATATTTGGCTCTTGGAACAAAATAGAGACATAAAACTTATGTGAAGCACTAACATATTGCAATCTCGTTGAGAACCACACGCAAGATAGAAGTTAGTAGATTATTTTGTAGATATAATACTATAATTTTAAAAAATAAATAAATAAAACAGAAGATGTAAATCTGTTTCAACTTTCAACCTATATGGAATCTCATGAATTACACGTAGCCCAACTGATGAAACATGCCGGATTGTTTTTTTGTTAAATTATCGATTGTCTTAAAAATTTAAACTTTTTGAGAAATTAGAAATTTAATATGATATCAAAATAAGATGTTCTAAGTTCAATCATTGTCTCATCCACATTGCCTTCCATTTAAAATTTCACATGTTTGGCCTTAACTATTAAAATGGAGTTTGAGCCCATGCATAAGGAAGAGTGTTAGAATTATGTAGTTAAAGAATAAAATTTATCATATTTTAATAGTTTAAATTTTTGAGAAAATTGGTAATTTAACATATTTCATCATTATGAGTCACGAAATAATAACATGAAAATTAATATAAAGATGGTATATTACTTTTTGAACAAAATTTTTCTCTAAATCAATTTGAAGGAATTTTTCTCAATCTATTATGTGGCGATTTATAAGATTATGTTTGTGTATTATTTATATAAGTCATGTGATTTATTAAAAATGTCACGTTAGTAAAATTACACACTGATAATCTTCTCAAAGGACAAAAGTTAGCTACAAAATTGGGGCTACAACCTTACTCAATATCTTTTTATTGGAAGTGATTTTTGACAAATTCACCATTGGATTACATCTTCTTTTTATATCCTCCATGCTTGCAAAATTTCTAGAAAATTAAAGATCAATAGTTATGTCATCAATAAATTATTTAAATTGCAAGTTTTTGTAGTTTAAATTATGCATAAAATATAAACTTATAGATCATATGGTTAATAATATTCGATTGACACAAAATTTGACATGTGTATTAAGAGCGTAAAGAACATACAATTCAACGGTTAGATTTTCAAAATATGCAGTAATGTTTATTTTATTAAGTAAGATTGTAGCCTTAGACTTCAAACTATTTTGTAGCTAAATTTTGCCCCCCCTCAAATGCCACGTAGTGGGTTGTAGGAAAATTCTTCCAAAATGAATTGGAGTAAAACTTTTTCCTTAATTTTTTGAAATAATAAGGGAAATTTTTTTTTCTCCAAACTAGAACCTTTCAAATTCTTATATCTTTTTATTGAATGTGAATTTTGAAAATATAACCGTTAGATTGCATGTTTTTATTAATCAATTTTTTAAATTTCAAGTTTTTGTGGTTTAAAATTATGCAAAAAAAGAGTTTATTAATAGAATAATAAATAATATTTGATTTGAAAAAAAATTTATATGCATGTTAAGAATATAAAGAATTATAGGAAGTCGTAGAAGGTTTCTACCAAAATAGAGTACTCCCTAATGGTCTTGGCCCAATTTGGCATTATTGCCCAATCACATATGTAAAAAGATATATGACATACATGGTGAAAATGGCCCACTACCGCTATTTAGCAAAAAAAAATTAGCAATCTACCACTGTATTGGAAATATGTAAGGATGTACCGCCTTTTTGAAACTAGAGTTTGTGAAACTCGAGTTCTTTGAAAAAATATACTTCAAATTTTCTAGAAATTTTTTTAGGTACTCAAGTTCAAGAAACTCGAGTACAATAAAAAATTTTCAAAATTTTCCTATGATTCTCGAGTTCTTGAAACTTGAGTACCATGGAAAACTCGATTTTACCATACTTGAGTACTCAAAAAGTGGTAGGTCCCTACATATTTTCGAAATAGGGGTAAAGAGCAACATAGTTGCAAAAAGATGCTATGACTATTTTCGCCCTGACATACACGGTAAACCATAGAATACTTGTGGTGGAAACGAGGTTCCACCTATGGCCCTAAAACTAAAAGGCTTGTAGCGAAGAGGCGTGGACCCGTGGTAGGGCTCATTATTTTCGGCAAATTACATCACATTTCTTTGAGGTTGTTGAGATCTTAAATGCTTAATTAATACTAGAAGTGATCTAGTTCCCATAATAGCTTGATGCAGCCTAAGAAAGATGCTGGTTTAGTTTGCTGTGTTGGCTGTAATTAAGATCAATTATAGTTGCAGAGTTTCTAGGTTAGTTTGTATGTCCTTGCTTGTGAGCTTTCCTCATTAATTTTCCCCATTTTTATTCACGAAATTTGTCAAATTTCAGCCTAAGATGCCCTTGCTAAAGTTGAGAAATATATAATTGAATTTTTTTTTTTAAGATATATAATATCTAATTAATTTGATTGGCTTGAGAGTACTTGAAAAAAAAAAAACCAAATAAAAAGAGAGGTCTAGTCTGACCTGATTCAATCATGTTGTGTAAGTCGGAACAGTGCAGAATGAGAACATATTTTATAGCTTGTTAATAATAAGCAATCAGTTTAGTCTCTCAAACTTTTAGTAACGTTAGAAATACAAACTATTTTACAAATTTTTGACAAACTGGCATGGTCCACATCAATAACTAAATTCACGCATAAAATTTTATTAAAAACTTGTTTATAATTAAAAAAAAAAAAAAAAAAAAAAAAAAAAAAAAAAACTTAAAACACCCAAACTAAGAAATAGAAAACCCATCTCAATCTAGAACATTTCATCTTCTCTCCACCTTCACCACTAGAGTAAGCTTGAACACAGCCGACGAGAACCATGCCTCAGATTTAACAAACTTGATTATAAATTTTTAAAAACATAAAACCCCAAAATTGAAAAGAAAAATGCTATGTCCACAACATTTTTACAGTAAATCATAAGTGGTTAGCTATTTTTGGTTCTAATTTGAATTTATTACTCAAATTATTTTTTTACCCACCAATAACAACTCACGTACCACTTAAAATTTGTTATGAAAGTACTATGGACATAGCACTTCTTTTTTTTTTTTCTTTTTTTTTTTTTTAAGGAATACAAGCATTTCTCAATTGCAAAATCTATTTATGTTTCTCCTATGATGTATTTCTCTAGAGACCCGTATGGGTTTTATAAAATTGTATAAAATATTGTGGGAGGAAATTTAGTCTCAGTCCCAATCAGGTATTGTTCGCTTTAGGATGGGAAGGGTCGACCCTTGCTCCCCCATCCGCACGAATTTGCTTAATCCCACGTCAGGGAGAGACGCTTCCCACCCTTATCTTATAAGCACTTGGCCTAAGGAAGGGTGTACCATAGTGTGTGTGATCATGTGAGCAAGTTTCAAAAACTGCACATCGCATCGCATGCATTGCACACTCATTAAGGTCTTCACCTGATGAGGGAGGTGGGTTTCCTTTAAACCTAAAGGCGCCTCTACAGTACACCCTTCTTTAGGCTCAAGGCTTATAAGGCCAGGGTGAGAGATGTCTTTCCCCGATTTGAGATTGAGCAAATTTGTGCGGATGGGAGCAAGGGTCGATCCTGTCCATCCCAAAGCGAACAATACCTGGTTAGGGTCGAGATTAAGTTTCCTCCCACAAAAAGGCGCCTTTAGTTTTAAGGGTGTACCCACATTACGGTACACCTTTCCTTAGGCTCAAGGCTTATAAGACAAGGGTGGGAGGCGTCTTTCTCCAATGTGGGATTGGGCAAATTTGTGTGGATGGGAGCAAGAGTCGGCCCTAACCATCCCAAAGCGAACAATACCTAATTGGGGTCGAGACTAAGTTTTCTCCCACAAAAAGGCGTCTTTAGTTTTAAGGGTGTATCCATACTACGGTACACCCTTCCTTAGGCTCAAGGCTTATAAGGCAAGGGTAGGAGGCGTCTCTTCCCGATGTGGGATTGAGTAAATTCGTGCGGATGGGAGCAAGGGTCGACCTTGCCCATCCCAAAGCGAACAATATTTGATTGAGTCTAAGACTAAGTTTCCTCCCACAACTATATTACAAACCCAGTTGTGCAAAATTAAAAACCTGTTTGTATTTCTTAGGAGAAGACCTCCATTTTCATTTGTCATGCTATCGAAGAAGTAGTTAAAAAAAAAAAAAAAAAAAAAAAAAAAAAAAAAAAAAAAACCAACCCAATTGTACTTGACTTTTGTTTTTTTCCCCTTTAAATTCACTTTTACAGAATGTCTTACAATGAGATTGTGTGCAACTCTCTACTTGAACGATGCCATTTTCTCAAGATCTTAATACTAGAACTCCTACTAGAAATTTCTAGATTTGGGAAATTAAAAGGAGAGCCTAGATCTCGGCAGTGGTTTTGATGAGAGGATCTCTCTCTTTTAGGTTAGTCAAGTATAATATGTGGGTTCTAGTTAGCTCAACTAATAAAGTCTCTAATGGTTGAATAAGAGATTTGGGGTTCAATCCTAGCTTACACCAAAAACTGATCAGTGTCTTGATTTAATAATAAAAAGTTATCATCAGAAACAGACGCCATAGATTGAAACTCTCTAAAATAAAAAAATAAAAAGTATAATATAACCCTCACTATTTCTTTCTCTCACGTTATCCATATCCCTTAAAATTATGCACTTCTAAATCTCTTTAATCATTCTTTTTTATTTATGGTAGTTAATAACTTATCTCTAATCTTAAAATTTAGTTTTTAATCTTAAAAATTAGCCACTTACTGTTGTATATATAGGTATATACATGGATAGATTGTAATAATGATATTTGAGTTTGGAGAATATTGTTTCATAAAGTGAAAATTCAAGTTCTGGAATTTTTTAAGTGAAAATTTGGAATTCAGCATTTTCGATTGGTTGAATCTTTGGCTTGATCGATCGAAAATGGTAAGAAAATAATTATGGAGTCTCAGGATGTCTCGATTGATGTTCGATTCCTATTCGATTGATCAAACAGAGCACTTAATCGATCAAAAGGAACTTTTGACCGATCGAAAGTCGAAATTCAGGATTTTCTGCAGAATTTTCTGGTGACTGTTCAGACAGGTTAAAAAGGTTTCAAACCTTGTGAATGGTTTCATGAAACATTTTAAATCTCCATACGCGCCTTTTGATGAAATATAACCCTATGGGTATAAATAGAGGCTTATGTTCACTTGAAAATAGCAAGTTAGAGAGGAACACAAGAAATTCTGTGGTCATTCTCCAAAATTGCTATCTGTAGAGCCCAATATTTTGGTTGTATCCTGGAGACATATTTGCAATAACCCTTTTAGTAACTACAGTATGGGGGCAAATATTGTCTAAGGAAAATGATATTGTGCCTCCAAGCTATCTATTTTCTGTTTTTCTTTTGTCTTAACTTTGTTATTCCATTATTACTTTGTGTAATATTCCCAACACTTACTACACATTTATTACAGAAGTTAAAAAAGAAGAAGCTTAAATTCAGAATTTAGCAACTACCTTTAAAACCAAAAAATGGGATAGTAAATAAGTAATTATCAGAAAACTGTAAAATAATTTGTGATTTTAATATTACTCTTAGTCTTTTCTCTATTTTTTTCTTTTTCTTTTTTAGAAGTCTTTTCACTATTTGATTTGCCTTGTTGCCATTTTTTGGGTACAATGACATGTTATAAGAAACTAGTGCTAAACAAAAATATTTGTAAATCAAACTACACGATTCTTTTTAAAATATTCAATTCGGACAATAACATTTTTCATTATTAAAATTTTTTATTATAGACAATATTCTTTGATAACATTGCACCACAAAGATGTGAGGTTATACATTGTATAAAATGTGCAGAAGAAGAGGCATACTATACATTCAGTGCATATATTCTTCATTTTACATGGAGGTGAACTCGACATACATGAGGTTTACTTTTATGTAGGGGTGGAGCTAGAATTTTTTGTTTGGGAGGGCCAAATTTTGTTATTAATATATTTGTTTCGAGTTAAGATAAATCATTATACACATGCTTAAATGTACATACACAAATATAAACATTAATATTTTGATACTAGAGTAGGTCATAATTTATAAATATATTGTATATAAAATTAACAACTTTCAAATATGTATATTCGCAAAATAGTTTTTTAGAGGAACTTATCATCTTTTAAACTCTAATGATAATACAAAAGCTGTCTAGTTTAATATTAAACATGTACAAAAAATGAATCAAAGAAAACAAAAACTACCTTGTCTCTATAACTACTAAACCAATTAACAATTTCTATTGGTTTTTAAAAGCATTATTGAACTAACTCAAATATTTGGGGAGTTAACTTCTATTTTTATAGCTAAATATTTAAAGTTTTAGTACTTATACATAATATAAAATAATTTTTTAAAATTAGGGGTGGCCCCCAAGCCATGCTATAGCTCTGCCACTACTTTTACGTGAAAGGAAGAAAATATTCAGCCGATACATTTTGTATTTTCTTTTTTTTTTTTTTTTTTGAAAGGGAAGAATTTTATATCAAAAAAATCAGGAAGACAGAAACAGAGGGACTACAACAACATTGCCCAAGCTGCTATATCTTACTTTGATAACATATACATTTTGTATTTTCTTGCAGAAGAGAGCATAGGTTGATCATTTCATTATTATAGGCAAAATAACATTTGGCATTGATGATATTGCACATGGGTGCCACGTTTAACATAATATGCTGCTTTTTCCAGGGACAGATATGGTTTGACTTTTCATTATATCGCGTAAATATGTTTATCAATAATTTATTTGTTAATAAAGCAATAATTTGTTGTGATTTTGCATATATACAAGTGTCTTTACGGTAATGATTAATAATTTATTTTAAGAAAATTTTGATACTATTTTTATGAAAATTAAAAAAATTTGTCAAAATATTAATTTTTTTTTTCCAAAATTTTTTCTTTAAATAGATAATTATTATTTTAAGAGCATCCATTAGCATTTTTAATGTTTTTATTAATATTTGTACATAGTTTTTTTTTTTTTAATATGTAAGGGATTATTCAAGAAAAAGGGTAAATAATACGTGATTTAATGGAAAAAAATATATATAATAAAGAAAGAAAAATCATAAAGTCAAGTAATGAAGATAGATATCTAAGAATTGTTATTTCTCAAAAAAAAAAAAAAAATCTAAGAATTGTTGAGAATTGTTTAATGTTTTCGGAGCAACATGGTGTTTCATATTCTCATATTTATGGTGAATTTTTTATTAATTAAATTTATTGTGTGGTAGGTTTCAGTTAATTCAACTAATAAAATTTGGGATAGTTGAATAAGAAATTTGAAGTTCAATCCTTGCCTACACTAAAAATTAATTAATATTTTAATCTGATGATAAAAAATTATTATAAAGAATAAATACTATAAGTTGAAACTTTATAAAAAAAAAAAAAAAAAATCATTGGATGATTCAATATTAATTCGAGAGGTTGAAATATCATAGCATCTTGCTTGGAAGCACCTGACAATTACTTATTTACCCAATTAAATACGTTAGGGAAGCCAAAAAGATTGCCACTTTATTGTCTAACACGTTGTGAGTCTTGTGGCCACTCTTTTTTCTGTTTTTTTATTTTTATTTTTTATTTTTAAAATTGCCCTGACATCTAGCTACTCACCACAGCATCAAGTGCATTAAAAGCACATTACAAAACTTCCCCTTTACTTGCTATAAATGATGAAAATGATATATGTTTTTTTTAAGGAAAAAAAAATTGAGAATGCGTGCAGTATCTGGTGCAATATCTCTCTTTTAGCTCACAAAATATTTTCACATTTTTATTCTTCTTTTAACTTTTTTATTTATTTAATAGTTAAGATAGAAAGATACTTTTTTTTATAATTTTTTTTAACTCTCAATTTCGGTCATTGAGAAATATTACATCAGGTTTAATACTTATATATATATATATGTCATAATACATGATTTAACCAAGCAATAATAATAATAATAATAATAATAATAATAAAGAAAAAGAACATCATAAAATTCGAACAAAATTTTTCTTCAAGTTAATTTGGAGAGAAATTTTTTAAACTTTTTATATATTTATTTTTTGAATATGAATTTTGATAATCTATTTCATGTTTCTTATATTCTTGCTATGTTCTCATTCAAATTAGATGTTATTTATTATTTAATCAATAAACTTATTTTTTATACACAATTTTAGATCATAAAAATTTGAAATTTTAACATTTGTTTGGTAACATAACAATTAATTTTTTATTTTCTTGAAATTTTGCAAGCATGAAAGAAATAATAAGAACATGTAATCTAACAATTAAATTTTCAAAATTTACATTCAATATAAATATATATAAGAAGTTTGAAGAGTTTCTCTCAAAACTAAAAAAGAAACTTTGTTCATAAAATACATAAGGTCAAGTAATGAAGTTATAAACACAAGTGTGAACCATTTAAGAGCATTTTTAAAAGATTGACATCTTTATTTTGTTTCATTATACCAAGCTCCATACATTGTGAAAAATATTTTTCATCTTAAGCTATTGGCTAAACCAAAGAAATAAATGAGACTTTTGTAGGGACTACGGTAGGGACAAATGAAGTTACAACATAAAAGTGTGGTATGAATTACCAAAAAAAATAAAATAAAAGTGTGGTATGCATCTTACCAAACGGGCCCTAAGACACTAACTTTTGTCTAAGGGCAATTGCAATGGTAGGTTGACTTTGACAAAATTAGCTAAAATTGAGTACTCTCTTATTGCCTTCTCATCCGTACCATTTCTTATTAATTGTGGAAAGAACAACCAAAAACTGGTCACCGCTACAAACCCAACCGTCAACGGTCCTGAAATCGCCCGATGTAACTGCCACCTGTTGGTCACCGCCTTCTTCACCACAACCTCAACAGCCGTGCACACGCCATGTAGGACAAAGAACCATGTTACCTCCCACGTGGGATGCACACGTGTGAAGTAAAAATATATCACTTCATGAGCTAGGCCTGACACTATGAAGGTCGAAATTATGGCTGGTAGAGCAGCCCAACGTGACCCAATTACATTAGCAGAAATACGACGGATGGGAATATAAATGGTAGGTCGTAGAATACTTGTAACCATAAGGTTCCACCTATGGCCCCAAAAGTCTTGTAGTGAGGTGGCAAGGTAGGGCTCATTGAACTGTGGCTCGATCTCAAACCCAAAAATGGCTTGAACCGGGACAGCAGCCAAGGCTAGGATAATTTCTCCAACAAGGCAAGTGTTGCAACAATAAAGAACTAAAATAACATATGAATTTAGATTTGGTCTATAGTCATAGGCACGTATTATCATGGCAAGAAACAAGGCTTTTATAACCAACAACATAGATGTAGGCACTTTTGTAGGATTATGGGATTTTGGGGTGTTTTTGTGAGATGGGTTTTTATTGTTTTTGGTGTTTGGAGGTGGGTTTTGTTTGAGTTTAATGGGAAGGCAAGCAATGGATATGAAATGAAGAAGTTTTGGTAGGGGTGATGATAAAGGGCCTTGGTGGGACGGACCCACGTTGGGGCAGAGGGGGGCCATTGCCCCCCCCCCCCAATTAAAAAAAAAAAAAAAAAAACTAGTATAAAAAAAATTAAGACTTGCCCTTTAATATATATATATATATAAATATATTTGTCTCTCTTCTAAAATATTTAGATATTAACCTACAAGAAAATAAATAAAATCCATGCCTCTTTAACTAAAAAACAAAATAAAAAAATAAATATGGACTAAACAAAAATCGCGCACAAAATAAGAAACAATTATTTTGTATGTTATACTTTGTTGATATGCTTTATAATATGAAATGTTTAAGAAATACTTATTTTGTATGTAGTATTTTGTTGAATATAAAATAGATATTAGTTTTTATTTTCATAAATATTTTTTTTTTTTTTTTGGTTTTAAGCTTTGGCCCCCCTCAGGTATAAATCCTAGTTCTGTCCCTGCCTTGGTCAAAAGCAAAGAGGAGGAGCTTGAAGTTACCAAGCCAACCAAGGAAGAAGGCAGTGGAGCCACCAAGATGGAAAGAGTTGAGGTTACAAGGGAGCATGGTAAAGAGGTAGAAGATGGGGAGGAGGAAAAGGAGCCTTATCATTCCTCTTGGGATCTTTGCAACTATGTAGTAACAGTAACAAAGAGATGTGATGGCTGTGATCCATACCTTTATGAAGTTCTTGATTTCAGCATCCATTTCTCTTTTTTGCTTCTCTTTCTAGCAATGACTTAGCTGTGATGATGACTATGATCTATACCTTGACGAAGCTCCTGATTTCAACATCCCATTTTTCCTTCTCTCCTTTATTTTATGGTAAGTTTGGTCAACATGGCGACTGCATTGATTTGAATTGTACTGGACGAACGCAAACCTTGACTAACTATTGTCCAGTCCTCTGATACAGAAGAGGAATGAGAAAATAAAAAGTTTAAAACTATTTTTGATGTATTGAGCTGTTTGCACCTGTTGTATGGTTTATGGTTTTGACTTTGAAGTGAATCGATAGTTCCGGTAATTAAGCGCAATAATGAGATCAATAAATAATTACGCGCAATAATCGATAGCCCTGGTATTTAACTTTTTTGAGTTTTTCTATATTTTAATTTAAATAATTAAATTAATAGTTTAAAAATTGCCTTTTTATATTTTCTTTTACAAAAATGAAATTAACTGGTTTGAAGATCTTGTCCACCCAGTTACCCACTGTCCACAAAATGCTTTACTTGTTTAGTAATGTTGTTTTTGTAAAGTTGTTTAAATGGAAAAATTATTAAATATTTTGGAAGTACCATAAGTATGTACTTTTCCATCTCACATGAAATATAAGTTCTACTATGAATTTAGTTAGTGGGATCTATAATTATGTAAGAGGGAAGAGTACACATTTATGATACTCCGAAAGTACTCAATAATTACCCGTTTAAATGTTGTAGAAATGTCCACAACCTATACCATTAGGCTAGATGCTTAAAGCCTTAAATGTTTTTTTTTTTTTTTTTTTTTTTTTTTTTTAAATACTCTTTTTAGCTCATTAAGTATGGTACAATACAGATTTTCTTTTAGATTTAGGCTGCGTTTGGTTCGATATAAATCGAATTCCGAGCGTAAAATGAATGTAGGGGAAAATGAATTCCCGTAAGAAAAATGAAATCTGGGTGTTTGGTTCTGTAATGGAAAATAGTTCAGAAAACGATTTTTGGTGTTTGGTAACATTCTGAAAATGCTATTTTTCTACAAATGCTTCACATTTTTTCAGTCATTTTCTTAGCTTCTAAACAAATTTTATAACAGAAAATTTCAAAATACACCTTTAACACAACCAAAAATCAAAATAGAACCATTTATTCACAATATATGAATAATATACTCGGTGAGAGGAGGAAGAAAGAGAGAGAGATAGATCGGGAAAGTGCGATCTTGGTACCAACAGAGGACGGTGGCGGCTAGATTGGGAAAGAGAGAGATTGGTACCGATGAAGGACGGCAGCAGCTAGATCGGGTGGGTGTAGGTTTGTCGAAATGGGGATTGGGTTATGTGGGTAGATGGGTAGCTTGGATGTGAATCGGAGACATGCAACGGTGGAGCATGGCGGTGAGGTTGAGTGGGTGCGATCTCGCCAGTGCTGGGGTGCGACAAGTAAGTTGGTGCTGGGGTGTGACGAGCGAGCCGATGCTTGGATGTGCGATCTCCTCTGGCTATTTCTCTCTTTCTTCTATTTTCCTAGGGTGTAATTCATTTGAAGGTAAAATAAACCATGAAATGGTTTTACACCAGAGAGGCCTTATTTTATAGCCAATGCATAAAATCAATTTCAGTTGACCCAATTTTCAGTATGTACCAAACATGGAGCGTGGTGTAAAAGGATTTCCTGAAATCATTTTCAGCCGAAACAAATGCAGTCTTATACACAAATAAAACAAATATTTTTTTACAATAAAATGGGGTAGATGACTCAATTTCAAAATAAAATAGAAAATTAACAACAATATAAAAAGGGTAAATTACAAATTTGGTCTCTATCCTTTACACTAAATGTCAATTTGATTTTTAACCTTTCAATTGTGTCAATTTGGTCTTTAACCTTTTTAGTATCATGTCAATTTAGTCATTGGCTTTATTTTTTTAATGGAAAAAACTGATGTATCAAATGAAAT
Source organism: Quercus gilva (assembly GCA_023621385.1). Classification (NCBI taxonomy): domain Eukaryota; kingdom Viridiplantae; phylum Streptophyta; class Magnoliopsida; order Fagales; family Fagaceae; genus Quercus; species Quercus gilva. The sequence goes on along the minus strand of CM042480.1, from coordinate 9,699,837 downwards.
AGTAAAAAAATATTTTCCATACGACATCAATTACCAATTATACTACCACATCAAATTTTAAAAAATAAAAATAAAATCTACACACAATCAGATTCATCTCATAAATGGTTCTAAAATCCTAAAAGTTTCCCTCTCTCTCTCTTGTTAGTAGTATCATCTCCATAGCTACCAAATGACAAATTATTGGTCTCTCTTAGCTACTAAAAAAATTCAAAAGAGGGGTATGAGGGTCCTCTTCCAAGCCCATTGGTCTTTCTTAATTGACCCTATGCTATCCCATACTTTCTTCCTGGCCAAGAACAAAGGTTTTAGTTGGATCAGTGACTTTGGTTCCATTAACGCCAGGAGCAACAGGTGTATTTTGTGGCACATGCGGTTCTTCTCCCAAGATTGTTGTCTTTCCAATGTTGACCCTAAATTGCTATGTATTTTCCTCTCAAAGTTAATCCCAGAAATCATGAGATAGAGAGAACAAACCTGCTGTTGCTGGAGTTGCTGTTTGTAACTTGATCTTGACCCAAGTGAAAGTGAGAGTGAGAGTGAGGGTGAGGGAGATGTTGACGAGAAAAGAAGTTAGGGATTTCAGTTTTTTCCCATGTTAATGTGTATAGGCTGTGGGTTTTAGGCCCACCTTGTTTACTTGTATAACACACATACTTGTACTACATACTCTGCCTCCTATATAAAGGTACTCATGTATATTTTATTATTTGAGAAATACAATACATTTATTCTATATTTCTAACATGGTATTAGAGCCACTGTTCTAGCCTTTTCATGTGTCTTGCAGTCTTGTCTTTATTGGTATTCTCTGCTGCCTCAACTTCTCCGGTTAGTAAGCTTTCTGCGTCCTCTCCAGAATGCTCCACTGTCGTCAGAGGTCCTCAAGGTTGAATCTCCACCATTAGAAGCACTCTCTCCATCGCCAAAGACCACTGCCTTCTCAGGTCTGTCCATTGTGATCTCCAATTATGACACCAGATAGATCATTCTGTAAATCTTAAATCGATCTACTCAACGCCGTTGGAATCATCCCCATTTGACCGTTCATGCGCCGCCATGCGCCGGTCAAAGTTTCAACGAAGATCTTCCACGCGCCTTAAGTGTTGTTCCAATCTTGATGCTGTCACCACCATCGGAATCGTCTTTCTTCAATCTACCTTATCGGCAAAGAATCGGCGTTAATGGAAGCCCCACGCGCTGCCTAAAGTTTCTGCATCTTCATCTACGCACTCCACGCACCTCATGCGCCTCTACTGCCGCTGCTGATGTCACAGATGACGTCACCTTGCCATGTTAGCCCTAGCTGATGTCAACTGCCATGTCATTTGCTGACGTCATCTTTGCTTACGTCAGCACCAGTTGACTTTGACTAAGTGTTGACTGTCGACTTTGACCCAGAGTTGACTTTTTGTAGTTCAAGTGCTCCTTACCCAGTTTTTTGTGTAGATTTTATTTTTGCAGTCCATTTTTGCATATTTTGCTTCTAAATAAAGAATAAGGACAGGTCTTCTTTTTATTGCAAAAATCGTCGTTGACAATCCAACAAACGTTTTTGCAATTTTTGCAAACGTCTTGGCCATAATATTAAGACTTGCTATCAACACAACAAATTGGCTATTTCCATTTCTACTGCTACTATTGCTAACACTAAGAGTATCCAACCAATGGCTCTTGTCTCCGCAAAGTCCAAGTCTTCTGGATCAACTATCACCATTTCCACAGTTGACCTACAAAACATCTCGTTAATACCATTCGTATGGTTGGTAATGCATCTTATTCCTCTTCTCTCTCAATTTCATCTGGTATGTCTCCTTCCTCTTGGTGTATGGATTCTACTTGTTGCAACCACATGACACCTCACTCACCCTTATTTTCTCAACTTGAACCTGCACCACACCTTCTTAATATTCCCACAGCTAATGGTTCCACAATATTTGGTCATAATATATGTTCTATCTCAACCTCCAACCTCTCAGTTCTTGGGGTCTTTAATATTCCTAACCTTTCTTACAATTTATTTTCTGTGGGACAATTAGTTGAGTTGGGTTATTGCATTACTTTTAATTATTTTGGGTGTATTGTGCATAATCCGAGGACGGAACAGTAGCTTAGGACTGGTCTCAGAGTTGGGCATATGTTTCCTGTCGACAACCTTCATCTTCCACCTGTTGCTCCGGTTTCTATTGCTACTACAGCTACTATAGTTTTTTCTATTCATTCCTTTGCACTTTGGCATGCCCGACTTGGTCATGCATCTTCCTCTCGGGTACAACACTTGGCTTCTAGAAGTTTGTTAGGTTTAGTGTCCATAGAAAATTTTGATCGTGTTTTGTGTCAGTTAAGAAAACAACCATCTTTGCCTTTCAATACTAGTGAATCAATGTCCACTGATATTTTTGACCTAATTCATTCTAATGTCTAGGGGCCTTCCTTTGTCTCTAATATTAATGGATTTTGATATTTTGTTGTCTTTGTTAATGATTATTCCCACTATAGCTGGATTTTTCATATGAAACATCTTTATGAATTATTGCAAGTATATTCTAATTTTGCAAAAATGGTTGAAACTTAATTTTCCAAACGAATCAAAATTTTTCAATCTGATAATATTCTTAAATACACTCAATATGCTTTCCAAGCTATTTTGCATTCCTATGACACTATTCATCAATTAACTTGTCTAGGTACTTCTCAGCAAAATGATAGAGCTAAACGAAAACTTCGTCATATTCTTGACACTGTTCATGCTCTTTTTTTCTCTGCCAAAGTTCTTGCTCCTTTTTGGGGCAAAGTTGATTTTCATGTTGTTCATGCTATTAATTGCATTCTCAATCCTGTCATTCAAAATCAAACTCCATATGAGCACCTTTTTGGGTCACCTCCATACTATCACCACCTTCACTCCTTCGACTACCTGTTTCGTTCTTCTTTAGCCGCATGAGCATAACAAACTTGAGTCTTGGTTTAGACTTTTTTGTTTTCTTGGCTATGACGAAACTTAAAAGGGGTATTGGTATTATGATCCTATCTCTCATCGTCTTCGTATCTCCCACAATGTTGTCTTTTGAGAACATCGCTCCTTTGTCAAGCTCTCTCACTTCCATGCCTCCCTATCTACCTCTTCTATCTTAGATCTTTTTCCAAGTGAGCCACATATTCCTTCTATAGTTACTCCTGGTCCTCCTATAAACTTCTCTATCCAACTACCAGATATTTTTGATGCCTCTCTTAGATCACCTTCTAATGAACAGGTCGAAGATGAACAGGTAGAAGTTGAGCCACCTAACCCTGAGCTTAGGTCCCCTACTCCTGCTCCGCCTGAAGATCTTGCACAAGACATTCCACCTTATCACTCAATTCTGGTAAGATCCATTCTTGCACATTTACTTGACTATCATTGTTACACTGCCCTTGCTACATTGCACGAGCCTCACACCTATCGTAAGGCCTCCACTGATCTTTTATGGCAGGTTGCAATGAAAGAGGAACTAGATACATTATCTAAAAACCATATTTGGTATTTGGTGACTCTTCCCCCTGGAAAATCTATGGTTGGCTGTAAGTGGATCTACAAGATCAAGACTCACTCTGATAGATCCATTGAGCGATATAAAGGTCGTCTTATTGCAAAAAGTTTTACATAGGAGTATGAGATTAATTATGAAGAGACCTTTGCTTCAGTTGCTTGAATCTCATCTGTTCGTACTCTCTTAGCTTTTGCCGCTGTCAGTAAATAGGGCATTTTTCAAATGTCAAAAATGCATTCCTTAATGGGAATTTAAGTGAAGAAGTTTATATGCATCTCCTCCTGGTCTCTCTATTGAACTGAACAAGATTTGTCACCTTCGATATGCACTTTATGGTATTAAACAAGCTCCACAAGCTTGGTTTGTCAATTTCAGCTCTACCATCTCTCGCTTAGGTTACATTGCCAGTTATTATGATTCTGCCTTATTTTTTTGTCGCACTAACAAAGACACTATTTTGCTTTTCTTATATGTGGATGATATGATTATAACTACTAATGACCTCAGTGGCATTTAAGAACTTAAGGATTTTCTCAGTCAGCAGTTTGAAATGAAAGATCTTGGACATTTTAGCTACTTCTTGGGTCTTGAAATTATTCATTCTATAGATGGACTTTATATTACTCAAGCCAAGTATACTTTTGAACTTTTGTCTCGAGCTAAACTCATTGATAATAAGATTGTTAATACTCCAGTTGAATTTAATGCGCATCTGATTCCCTCAAGGGGGAAGCCATTGTCTAATCCCTCTCTTTACAGATGTTTAGTTAGCAGCCTAGTTTATTTCACTGTCACTCGTCCAAACATTTCCTATGTTGTTCACTAGGTGAGCTAGTATCTGTCTGCTCCATGATCAACTCACTATGCTGTTATTTTGTGCATTCTTCAATACCTGAAGGGCACCCTCTTCCATGGCCTTTTCTACTCTGCTTAGTCTCCTCTTATTCTCTGTCCATTCTTTGATGCTGATTAGGCAGGAGATCCCACTGATTGTAGATCCACCACTGGCTATTACTTTCTTCTTGGTTCTTCTTTGATTTCTTGGTGAAGTAAGAAACAAATCCTTGTGGCTCGCTCCAATATTGAAGAAGAATATCGTGCCATTGTTGATACCTCGTCACTCAATTATGGTAAGATCCATTCCTGCATATTTACTTGACTATCATTGTTACACTACCCTTGCTACATTGCACGAGCCTCACACTTATTGTAAGGCCTCCACTGACCCTTTATGGCAGGTTGCATTGAATGAGGAACTGGATAAATTATCTAAAAACCGTATTTGGGATTTGGTGACTCTTCCCCCTGAAAAATCTGTGGTTGGTTGTAAGTGGATCTACAAGATCAAGACTCGCTCTGATGGGTCCATTGAGCGATATAAAGCTTGTCTTATTACAAAAAATTTTACATAAGAATATGAGATTGATTATGAAAAGACATTTACTTCAGTTGCTTGAATCTTATCTGTTCGTGCCTTCTTAGCGTTTGCTGCTGCTAGTAAATGGGGCATTTTTTAAATGTCAAAAATGCATTCCTTAATGGAAATTTAAGTGAAGAAGTTTATATGCAATCTTGTTTGTTTTTAGACCCTTTAAAACACAATTGGATCAACCTAGTTAACAAGCCAAGTTATTACTTAGTCCAAATTCCAAATCTAGGTTAACACAGTCATACAATCATATCAATGTAAAATGTGGAAAGTAAAGAACACAAATATATGATGACACAGAAAACCAAATTGGTAAAAAACCTGGGGAGAATTTAATCTAGCTATCCTCAAGGTAAAACTGAATCCACTAATGAAAGAATCGAAATTTTACAATAGCGACTTAGACTATTATTGCTACCCACCAGTAGAAAACTTACTGACACGACCACGTGCAAACTCCGAGACCACGGACTCCTTCTTTCTTGGATTCTCCAGCAAGTACAAGCACACCCGCTTGTGTATCTTTAAGCTCTTTAGTGCAGCAACTGAATGATCATCAAGCTCTTTAAGAAATCTACTTCTTGATAATCCTAAGCTTGTGTGAAGGTAACCACCTCTCAGATCTCATAAGAGATTCACACAAACAGCAAATAGAGCAACCTTAAAAAAGTGGCTAGGGTTTCCTTTTATACTTAAGGCAAAACATAAAACCCTACATGTCATATGGGCTTAGGGCTGACTTGAAAATTCTGAAGAAAAAACATTCTGGCCGACTTTCGATGGATCGAGCCAGATCGAAATGCACAATGAATTTTGCAACAACTCAATTCCAACTTTACATAAAACACATACTTTGAGTAAGTCTAAAACTGTGAGAAACCGCGCCCCCGGCCCCCTTTTTTTATGGAATGTTGGGCCAAACCCACGTGAATGGGTGGAGTCGTGTTATTGCCCCTCAAAATGGAGGTTCGACTAGTTATATTTTCCCCTTTAGATTAAGGGTTTTACAATGGAGTCGCCACTTATTTAATTGTTGGAATAAATAAGAAAACCATAATTGAAAAATTCATCATTTTATTAATTTGAAATTGAATTTACATTGATCATAGGAAAATTACATGGCTTTGGTCCTAGATACAATCTAAGATAAAGTACATGGCTTTGTTTCCTAGTTACAATCTATAAATTGAAAATTACGAGGATAAATATTGGTCTATCAACCCTTGATCTAAGCTCGGTGGCTATGTTACAAGATGGGAAAGTGTTAGGCACCCACCTTGCCCGGTGAAACCGGTCTTTTAGACTATGGTGGCCAACATTCATATCATATCATCCAATATGTCAATTAATTTACATGTTAAATTCAATGTGTGTGCATGTGATAAACCCTAATTCAATTTATTAAGCATTGTATTTGGATTGAAAAATAAATTTTAGTGAATGTGTGTGTATGGTGATATCTTAGATTCAAAGATTTGAAAGAATTGTTAGACAAACATGTTTTTCATATTTTTTATGTGGATTTAAGATTAAATCTAGTGATATGCATGAACATGTGATGAACAACCAAGAACATGTGAAGAACATATAAGAACAATTAAGAACATTCAAACATATTTAAGGAAATTTAAGTAATTACTATCATGCTTTAATCTTAAACTTTCATCATGGAAATATAAAAAACTAGTTAGGGAAAGAGATTCTACCTTCATGCAAGATCCATATGGTGGAGGAGGAGACTTTTGAGGGAGATCTTATGGGTGGAGGAAAAAAAGAAGAACTAGGAGAGGGAGAGTGAGTCTTACTCAATACCTTGAGTTTTAGGAAGACCAAGATATGACAAGATTATTCTACTTCACTAAAACTCAAGAGAGGAGAAGAGAGATGAGTTTTTTGTGTCTAGAATGAATGAGAGGGAGGGTTTATATAGTAGTAGTGGAGGGAATATGAATGGAAGGTCATTTAATGAGCGTTGACAAGGATTATGAACCTAGACCTCATTTTAGCCTTGGGAAAAATCGGGTGCATTAAATGGAGAGATTGGTGGGAGTGGGGAGCAAGCCAAAATTCGGTTTTCCCGTAACTGCTGTAACAGCCTGTGGAGCCAACTTCAAAAAATCATATCTGACTCAATTCTGATCGGAATTGTCTCATTCTTGTGCTCAAATTGAAGCCCTGAATGTCTAGTTTCTGAGAAAATTAACCTCATTCACATATTCAAAATATTCTGAGAGATATCGATGAAATGGTGAGCAGATGTCATTTGTTAGAAAATGGTTTCAGCACAATTAACATTAATAGGTTCCAAATTAGCTCCCAATTAACATTAAATGGCTCCAATCACTCTAATTTCAGAATTAATTCTTTCCAAATTTACTCTAATTAAAAGATAATTATACAAATTACTCATTGAATAATTATTGTTTAATTATCTAATTAATTAAGTGTATGCAACCTCACCATAAAATGTAGTCCTAACCAATCAAATTATGACACATCATTGATCTCAAATTGATTACACTTATAACCAATTGAAATCAATTGTTCATAATCACATATAGTCGGACTCAATTTGTGATAGTACATCTTAGCCATTAAAACTTGATTAGATGATAATTTTCAATCTGGTGGTCCGATTAGAGCTTATGACCAGTCGATTTGATTGTTACAACATCAAGATCATTTTGGTGAGATGGGTCCAAGGATCTAATGGCTAGAATCAAGATGCATATTTCCAAAGTGAAAGTACCATTTTACCCTCCATGTGAGGTTAAATGCGGGTTGCAAAATGGGGTGTCAACAAAAATAAGACTAAACAACCTGTTTTGATCATGGTTTGCCAACAATACAAATTAGAATTCTAATACATTAATTCCTAAGTACTTAGAACCTAACAAATCTTCTCCTGATTTTTCTATTGAACCGAACAAGGTTTGTCACCTTCGACGTGCACTTTATGGTAAACAAGCTCCACAAGCTTGGTTTGCCAAGTTCAGTTTTACCATCTCTCGCTTGGGTTATATTGCCAGTTATTATGATTCTGCCTTATTTATTCGTCGCACTAACAAAGCCACTATTTTGCTTCTCCTATATATGGATGATATGATCATAACTGCTAATGACCTCAGTGGCATTCAAGAACTGAATGATTTTCTCAGTCAGCAGTTTAACATGAAAGATCTTGGACATTTTAGCTACTTCTTGGGTCTTGAAATTACTCATTCTATAGATGGACTTTATATTACTCAAGCCAAGTATACTTTTGAATTTTTGTCTTGAGCTGGACTCACTGATAGTAAGACTGTTGACACTCCAGTTGAACTTAATGCGCATCTGATTCCCTTAGAGGGGGAAACCGTTGTCTAATCTCTCTTTTTACAGACCCTTAGTTGGCAGCCTAGTTTATCTCATTGTTACTCGTCCAAACATTTCCTATGTTGTTCACTAGGTGAACTAGCATCTGTCTGCTCCATGATCGACTCACTATACTGTTGTTCTGTGCATTCTTCGATACCTGAAAGGCACTCTTTTCCATGGCCTTTTCTACTCTGTTTAGTCTCCTTTTATTCTCTGTCCATTCTCTGATGCTGATTAGGCAGGAGATCCCACTGATTGTAGGTCCACCACTGGCTATTACTTTCTTATTAGTTCTTCTTTGATTTCTTGGCGAAGTAAGAAACAAACCCTTGTGGCTCGCTCCAGTATTGAAGCAGAATATCTGTCCTTGCTGATACCACATCTGAGCTCCTTTGGCTACGATGGCTTCTTAAGGACTTAGGTATGTTCACATCCTCTGCTACTCCTCTTTATTATGACAATCAGAGTGCCATTTATATTACTCACAATGATGTTTTCCATGAACGAACTATACACATAAAGATTAATTGTCATTTTATTCGTTATCATGTTGTCCATGGTGCTCTTAAACTGTTCTCAGTCTCTTCTAAATATTAACTTGCAGATATCTTCACCAAGTCATATCCTCTTTATTGTGACAACCAGAGTGCCATTCATATTACTCACAATGATGTCTTCCATGAACGAATTAAACACATCGAGATCAATTGTTATTTTATTCATTATCATCTTGTCCATGGTGCTCTTAAACTGTTCTCAGTCTCCTCTAAAGATAAACTTGCAGATATCTTCACCAAGTCACATCCTAAGGGATGTCTTAGTGCTTTAGTTGACAACCTCAAGTTGGTCTTACACCCACCTTGAGTTTGAAGGGGGTTGTTAACGTGTAATAAGTTGTGGGCTTTAGGCCTACCTTCTATGTATTGTTCCAATTTTATCGGATGTCCTCAAAGGAACAAACAAAAATTAGGCCTATCTTGTTTATTTGTATAGCACACATACTTGTATTACACATTCTATCTCCTATATAAAGGTACTTATGTATATTTTATTATTTGAAAAATACAATATATTTATTCAGTATTTCTAATATCCCAAATTAGAAAATATAATAAAGAAAAAAAAATTATAAAATCAAGTAATGAAGTTAGACAAGTGAGAATTGTTTAATGTTTTTGGAGCACGACAATATAGTGTTTCTTATTCTTATATATGGTGAATTTTACTAATTAAACTTATTGCGTGTTTCGCTACAAATACAAGAGAATGGAATATCGTAACGTCGGAAGCACCTCACAATTACCTATGACACAATTAAATAGAAGGCTGGGGAAATAGCCACTTTATTGTCTAATACGCTGTGAGTCTTGTGACCACTTTTTTTTTTTTTTTAATTGCTCTGACATCTGACCACTCACCACTGCATCGTCAAGTCACGTGCATTAAAAGCCCGTTACAAACTTCCTCCTACTTGCTATAAATGATTGAAAATGATATATTTTTTATTGTCTAATACGCTGTGACTTGTGAGTCTTGTGCCCACTTTTTTGTTTTGTTTCGTTTTTTATTTTTTAAATGCTCTGACATCTGACCACTCACCACAGCATCGTCAAGTCAAGTGCATTAAAAGCCCATCACAAACTTCCTCCTACTTGCTATAAATGATTGAAAATTATATATGTTTTTTTGAAGGAAAAAAAAAATGGTATATATTAAGATTGAGAATATGTGAAATATCTGATGCAATACCTCTTTAGTCTCTTCCGTCTCACAAAATATTTTCACATTTTCACCTTTACATTTTTTTTTACTTATTTTTTATTTTTTTATTTAATGATTAAAATTAAAAGTTACTTGCATCAAGTCCAATACTTATGTTATAATACGTGATTTAACCAAGCATAAATAATAACAATAAAGAAAAAGAACATAATAAAATACATAAGATCAAGTAATGAAGTTATAAACACAAGTGTAAATCATTTAAGAGCATTTTTTTAAAAGATTGTCATCTTTATATTGTTTCATTATACAAAGTTTTTTCCTAAAAAAAAAAAAAAAATTATACAAAGTTTCATCCATTGTGAAAAATATTTTTCATCTTAAGCTATTGACTAAACCAACAAATAAATAAGAAGTTACAACATAAAAGTGCGGTATGCATCTTTTTAAAATGGGACACTAACTTTTGCCCACGGGCAAGTGCAATGGTAGGTTGACTTTGACAAAATCAACTAAAATTGAGTACTCCTCTATGGCCTTTATATCCACACCATTTCTTATTAATTGTGGAAAAAACAACCAACCACCGGTCACCGCCACAAACACAATTGTCAATGGCCCCGAAATTGCTCGGTGTAACCGCCATCTGTTGGCCACTGCCTTTTTCACCACAACCTCAATAGCTGTGCACACGCCATGTAGGACAAAGAACCATGTTACCTCCCACGTGGGATGCACACGTGTTAAGTAAAAATATATTACTTCATGAGCTAGGCCTGACACTATGAAGGTCGAAATAATGGCTGGTACAGCAGCCCAACGTGACCCGATTACATTAGCAGAAATACGACGAATAGGAATGTAAACGGTAGGTCGTAGAATACTTGTAACCATAAGGTTCCACCTATGGCCCCAAAAGTCTTGTAGTGAGGTGGCAAAATAGGGCTCGTTGAATTGTGGCTCGATCTCAAACCCAAAAATGGCTTGAACCGGGGCAGCAGCCAAGGCCAGGACAATTTCCACAGCAAGATAGAGGTGGCAACAATAGAGAGCTAAAATAACATATGGATGTAAATTTGACCTATGGTTATATGCACGTATTATCATGGCAAGAAACAAGGCTTTTATAACCAGCAACATAGATCTGGTAATTTTTGTAGGATTATGGAATTTTGGGGTGCTTTTGTGAGATGGGTTTTTATTGTTTTTGGTGTTTGGAGGTGGGTCTTGCTTGAGTTTAATGGGAAGGCAAGCAATGGATATGAAATGAAGAAGTTTTGGTAGGGGTGGTGATAAAGGGCCTTGGTCAAAGGCAAAGAGGAGGAGCTTGAAGTTGCCAAGCCATCCAAGGAAGAAGGCAGTGGGGGCACCAAGATGGAAAGAGTTGAGGTTACAAGGGAGCATGGTGAAGAGGTAAAAGATGGGGAGGAGGAAGAAGAGCCTAATCATTCCTCTTGGGATCCTTGCAACTATGTAGTAACAATAACAAAGAGATGTGATGGCTGTGATCCATACCTTTGTGAAGTTCTTGATTTCAGCATCCATTTCTCTTTTTGCCTCTCTTTCTAGCAATGACTGAGTTGTGATGGCTATGATCTATACCTTGATGAAGCTCTTGATAAGTTCGGTCAACATGGTGACTGCGTTGATTTAAATTGGACTGGACGAACGCAAACCGTGACTGACTATTGTCCTCTGCTACAGAAGATGACTGAGAAAATAAAAAAGTTCACACCTATTTTTGATGCATTGAGCTGTTTACATCTGTTTTATGGTTTATGGTTTATTTTATTATTATTATTATTTTTTTTTTCGTAATTGTTGGTTTATGGTTAATGGTTTATGGTTTATGGTTTTGAATGAATCGATGGTTCTGGTAGGCGCAAAATTAATGAACAAGAATCTTAGCCTGATCTATTTAACTTTTTGAGTTTTTTTTTTTATATTTTAATTTAAATAATTAAGGTTATAGTATTAAAAATTAAGTTTTCGTATTTTCTTACACAAAAATGAAATTGACTGGTTTGAAGATAGCGTCCACTGTCCACTAAATGCTTTAATTAACTGGTTTGAAGATATTTCTAATAAATAAAAAATCTGGTTTGAAGATCGTGTCCACCGTCCACAACCCATACGCTAGATGCTTAAATGTTTTTATTTATTTTTAAGTATTCTTTTCAGCTCATTAAGTATGGTACAGAATCTAAATATTTGCTTTTAGATTTATACACAAATTAAAAAAAAAAAAATGCTAAGTACATAATATTTTTATAATATTTTTACATTAAGATTACTTTTTTGCTCCAACTTTTTTGCTCTAACAATAACAACTAGTAAACAACTTGCTACTTAGGATTTGTTGTAAAAATATTATGAAAATGTTGTAAACAAATCATTTTTTAAATAAAATTTACAATAAAATAGGGAAGATGTCTCAATTCCAAAATAAAATAAAAAATTAACAGCAATATAAAAAAAGGGTTTTACTCTCGTATGCTTTAAAGACATACATTAATAAACTACTTTATGAAAAATTAAAAAAGTAATTAATTATTTTGACAGTTTTTTAAATTTTTCATAAAAAATTTCTTAAAATAAATGGCTAATGTATGTCTTTAGTCTTAATGATAGGATATACATTAATCGGACCTATATAAAAAATAAAATAAAATTTTTTTATAAAATTTATTTATTTATGATGATTGGACATCGGCTAGAGAATAGAAAACCACTCTAATTTTTTTTTTTTTTTTAATTCTTTGTTTGGTTTTTAAAACTATGGTTTTGACTTGTGTTTGTTTGGTATCCCGCAATTTTTGGTAGCTTATTTGTATAGTATTTAGTAAAATATATATTTATGATAGCTTTTATGTTAAATATGTGATAAAAATTAAAAACTAAATACTAGTTTTTTTTTTCTCATTTAAAAAAAATTAAGACAAGCAAAAAGCTAAAGATATTTTGCCAAACAAACACAAATCTACTTCATTTCAAAAAATTGACATTTCTATTACATAATTGCAGAAGACAATTCCATAATATATCCACCCCCGTTAGACACACAATGAAGAGTTATAACGTTAAAAGGCGAAAAAATATAGTGTTTTAGGGATGTTAAGTTAACCAACCGTTTGATTTAAGTTGTTTCAAATTACTGTTTAACTACATTAAAACATAAAATGAATGAGTACCATTAGATCATTGGAACCAGCACCGATACATTTTCCCTAGTTTTTAGATTTGGGTATGAAATGTGACTTCTTTTTTTTTGAGTTTTTTGATTGGATAGGTTTAGATTTAATTTTGGTTTAGATTCGTTTTTGTTTTGGGTTTTTGGGTTTCTCTATCAAAATGTTTGTTTTCTCAATTTCTGATATTTGCTTTTGTTATTTTTTATAGATTACAAAAATCACTAAAATATTAATCTGAATTTTAGTTCTTTCATTTCTAATTTGAAACCATTGGGATCAAATAAGTATGGGATTGGACGTTGCATTGATATTTTCCTTTTCCTTTTTAATCTTATTTTATGTTTTTTTTTGAACCACATACGTGCAAAGATGGAGTCCATAAGGCATAGAGAGATATGGTGTAGTTTTTGTTTTTGTTTCTTCTTTTTTTGGTTCTAAATTTGGGGATTGAATATGATTTAGGTTTGGCTTTCTTGGTTGGATTAGTTTAGATTTTGTTATTTGAGTTAGATTTGGTTTTGAGTTAGGCTTCCATTAACATGCTTCCAATAGATTTTCCTTTATAACAATAATAATAATAATTTAAATGGTAATTCAATCTTTTGTTTATTTTTAAAATTTTAAATTATTGTTGAGATAGTACTGGCTTGAATTAGATTTTAAAAGAACAAGTATAGATTGAATAATGTTCAATGTTGTCCTCCACACCAATAAACGTGTGGTCTTTACTTTCATTTATATAGACTCAGTAGTTACAGTTTACTAGTTTAGATACAGATGAGAAGAATTTTAGATAAAGTAATCCTTGCTAATGTACTTGAACTCGTTCACCAAAACGTAGCCCATTTTTGAAGGGAGCTTTTGTAATGTACTTTTTTTTTTTTTTTTGATGGAGCTTTTGTAATGTACTTGAACTTGTGCGGTTCACAATAATTTTAGACACCTATACTTACTAGTGTACATGTCATTCAATCGCCGCAATCCTGACTGCTTATCACCTATAATACATGCTTCATTCACTACAAGTCACCGGGAAAGGGACCAATGCTCACAATATCTTTTAATAATCATTTACATTGCACCATAATAATATCATTACATTTTGGCATTATCTTAAAATAAAGATAGACCAAGGAATTATAGGATCATTTTAAAAAAATAAAAATAAATAAACATAAATTTCTCGCTGTATTATGTAATTTATGTTATCTGCTACGTGAGTCTCCCTCATATATCCTAAAATAAACTGAAAATTACCATAAGCAAGTGTGCTTGATGAATATAATTTTATCAAATTTAACCATAAGGAAATGTTATTGTAGGGTCTACTTGATAAAAAAATTGGTATAAATCGATGAGATGACCAAAAATAGTACTGAAGTAATAAGTGAAACTCAAAAAATTAGCTTTATTGGCTCTACATCTTATAAAGTACTTAGTGAAAAACCTAACATAGAGCAAAATAATTTGACATAAAGTTCTTTCTTAAAGAGCACCTAACAACACACACACACACACACATATATATAAAAGTAGGGATCGAACCTCATATATTTCTTCTCTTATTTATCAATAAAAGACTTTACCAATTAAATTAATTAGAACTCGCTGACAAATTGTATTATTATCTTACTAACAAGCTCTTGTCCTAATTCCTCAAAAGCCCAAAATCTTCCTCAAAAAGAACTTTTTGTTTTGCTTTTATTTTTTTGCTTTGAGATAGAATTCTATTTTAGTTTAATCTAAAATATATGTGTACGAAGTTTTTTTCTAGAGACTTGAATCCTAGGCCATGCCCCCTCACACCCCACAATAACTAATACTTGTGAAGTGACCATCACGCCAAGGATGCGCGGTGGTATACAAAAAGAACTTGGAAAGTCAAAAAAGAAGAAGAAGAAAGGTTTTTGGCCTTCAAATTGTGCCAGATGGCAGAATAATGATATTATTACGTTTATTTTTTTGATGAATTCCTTAATAATGTAAAAAATGTGCATTTCTATATGATTGGATAGCACCATCAAACTTAACCCACTCTGGAGTCTATACTAAATATCACCATCAAATATCCTCTCTCTTGCTTTTGACGCTTGAACCATCAAATGTAAATCCAGATAAGAATTCAAAATTGGTTTAGTCTGATAAGCCTAAAATGTTTCACTTACCACCAAATTAAAAACCTATAGAATAAACACGAGTTATTCTAGTAAAAAATAATTATTAGATTCCAAAATTTCATATTGTATGATCGAGTTGAAAACGAATTGTAGTTTTTGGTGTGTGAAAAACCAATTATAAAGTAATGAAGTGTTTTTTTTTTTTTTTTTGGGTGTGGCAATAATAACTTGTTTTTTTGCTAATTTGTGAAACTTGTTTTAAGAGCAAGTAGAAATGCTTGTACAGTAGACCATGTCAATAGTCCAACCTACAGGCCTTTCACTCTTCAGTGTACAACGAAGGCCAAAACAACAACTAATGGAACCCCAACCAAATAACATGCCCCAAAATTGTCATAGGCTCCTATATGCTACCAGCCACTTCCTCTAGCAACCCCTGATGAAAGCAGTAAATAACTTTGTAGGCTTAATCGCATTGCATCAAGAAAGATTCACAACTTCTACGTTGTTTTGATATGCTGGGCTGTTTTGAAGAAAGATACCAACTGATTAGGCCACAACTATTATAACCCAAAAACAGAAGATTATTCAAGAGTAAACTTGTTTGATACCTTTATTATTATTTTACCATTAGTTAACTTCTAAATTCTAAAGAAAATATTCTAAATTGAATAATGAATGAATGTTTAGTTGATGGTATACCATGAATTAAATAAGTTATGAATTCAAAAGTCCTGCTCCAAATAATTGCCCATTTACATGAGAGAAACGTGAGAAAGTTACCTGAAAGTACTGCTAGTAAGCCACAAATAAAAGGGACCGTATTTGCAAAATGATCCCCAACTTCCTTCTCACTGCTGAAGACATAGCCCAAAACATAGTGGCAAATGAAGAGAATCATATCTACGATAACCATCTCTGCAACTACAAGAACCATTACGATCTTGGCAGTCATTTTAGCTACATGTGGATTCCCACCTCCCAACTCATTTGAAGCCTGAGTGCTACAAAGTGTTTGATGCATTCTTTTTCAAAACAATTGTATACCATTTATAAACAAGTTCAGGAGTAAGGAAACGCGTTTGAGAGCAAACTTTGTGGTGGCTCTAAATGTATATGGTATGTAGTAGTAGGCTAGTAGCACAAATAAGTAATTGCCAAGCTGCATAAAGTGAGAAATTAGAAGCTTACTATAATGATTGGCATGCAACAAAATGTGAAGAGACTTAGTACATGTAGATAAAATATGAAGACTACTATTTTCTTGACAGAGAGAAAAAAAATCACAAAACCAATACAGCAGAAGGAACAGAAAAGTGAAAGAACTCCTTTATGCAAAAGGAATAGCTCTGCCCCATTGGCTTGTCTTGTTGGGGTTTATGTCCTAAAATCCAATTTATTGGCATGACATAAATAATTAAATTGTTTAATTATATGAGACTATCTATAAATGAACTAATGGAACATTATTTTAGTCCATGAGATGCATAGTTTGTGATTTATGTAAAAAGTCACAGAAGATATAAATCACAAGTTCTTTGTAAACTTAGAATTTAAGTTCGTAGTTGGTAATAAAATTGGGTATTTCATTTGCAAAGACTATAACATATCAACTAAGATGATTTGTCTTGATTATAGAAGTAGAGACTTCTAGTTGATACGTTGATATGTTTTAAGAGTTAAGACATATTGAACTGGACCGCTGTGAGATTTATTATTCTCCTAACGACTGTCAAATGAATAATAAATCTCACGACTTCTATTTACATCAACTCTAAATCCTGAGAGAATAATGAACCTGATCATGAGATGTAGGTTGCTTTGATATATCAGGAGTGAGATCTATAAGTTACAGTCAAAATCTCAGTATGTTGGGCAGCAGCATTTAGTGTTGATGGAACATATATTCTCAAGATAGAATTCATAATCTCTTAATGGAGATATAAAATATTCCCTTGAGATAAGTTTAATGAGTTTGGTAATTCAGAGTGTTGGGCCCAACTACTTTAGTAAGTAGTTACTAAAGTATATATTTATGAAATTGAATTTCATAAATATATGATGAATAACATAAAGGATTAAACCGGGTACTCAAGGATTAAGATGTAGTAATCTTTAAAGTGGCAGTCTACATTCATGACTTTGTATTACTATGAATATTTTAATGAAGGGGTTGCATGTATAATAAAGTCTTGGGATATAATTTATTAATAAGACCTAGAGTGCAATTATATTCTTATAGTGGTATTGAATATAATTAATGGTAATTTTGGATTTGTCAGGAGTGAGATCTATAAGTTACGGTCAAAATCTCAGTATGTTGGGCAGCAGCATTTAGTGTTGATGGAACATATATTCTCAAGATGGAATTTATAATCTCTTAATGGAGATATAAAATATTCCCTTGAGATAAGTTTAATGAGTTTGGTAATTCAGAGTGTTGGGCCCAACTACTTTAGTAACTACCTACTTTAGTAAGTAGTTACTAAAGTATATATTTATGAAATTGGATTTTATAAATATATGATGAATAACATAAAGGATTAAACCGGGTACTCAAGGATTAAGATGTAGTAATCTTTAAAGTGGCAGTCTACATTCATGACTTTGTATTACTATGAATATTTTAATGAAGGGGTTGCATGTATAATAAAGTCTTGGGATATAATTTATTAATAAGACCTAGAGTGCAATTATATTCTTATAGTGGTATTGAATATAATTAATGGTAATTTTGGATTTGTCAAGAGTTGACAGAAAAGCTCAATGCCCATTGAAGCTAGAGTCTTATTTGTTCCCTTTGGTCCCATTTCAAGCCATAAATTAAAACCCAATTGGGTAGGCCCAAAAGGCTAATCCAATTAGATAATAAGTTTTTATTTAATAAGAGTTATTAAATAAAAAAACTACCAAGGTAGTTAGAACGTACGTATGATGAAAAGAAAAGAAATCAGTTTTTCTTCACAAGAAGAAGAAGAAGAACTTTCTTTGAGAATCAACGTACAAAAGGACTGATTGAGAAACCACACTTCTTGGGCACCATGTAGAATTGAGATAAAGATTAAAGGTATTTTCAAGTCATGGTTTTGAATTTCACTGCATCAAGGTACGCTTCCTATTCTTTGTTTTAGAATTCAAGGTTACATGTTATCTCTCATGAATGAAGTAGATCCGTGATTGTCACTATGTGTTTTGTATGAGATGCAAAACCAGATTTTCCAACATGTCCGTATAAAGCCCTTAATGCACCAGCCATTCCACACACTGCTTAGCAGCCACAAAAATTCACTTATCATGATGCCTAAATTATATCTCTTAGTCTGACATATCAGATTCTCAAACCAGAAGACATCTATGGTAAAATTATAATTATGATGTGATGATGATATAACAACAACAACAATGGATTAAACAAACATCAGTGACAGAATTATTCTTGCGGATTGCTAATTTGTATTAGTAAATTAACAGATTTTATGTCGTTGATTTTATGCGAGTTAATAAAGTTCACTTAGGCTTGTAAACAAGCATGAGCTCAAACCAACATAAGCTATAGACTAAGCAGACTAGTTGAGGTACAGTAAGGACAAATGTAGTCTAGTTTCAACATGGCCAAAGTTTCGATAATCCAATATTAGATTGAGCTGAGCAAATTTTCAGCTTTACTATGGATACATATATTTCATTAGTGATTGGTAAATTTAAAGGTGTGCCTTCTAATCTACGCTGATAAAAAGTAGGGCATTGGCACAAATGCAGAAGCGATTGGAATGTAAAGAAAGCTGAAGCCACCAATTTGACAGAACAAATGGTTGGTCTGAAAAATCAAGTCCAATAAGTGGCAAGCCATAATCAAGAAGTGGTTGGTCTAATTGTAAAGAACCTAAAGGTGGAGTAACTTTGGTGAGAGTCCCTTCCACTCTCTCTCTTCTTAAAAAAAAAAAAAAGATTCTTTTTTATGAATAAGAAATTTCATTAACAATGAACTTAAGAAAGTAGAAGCTGCAAAACTAGAAATAAGAAAATAAAAATAAAAATCAGCTGGGGAAAATCATCTAATTCTCCCAAGATATTACAACACGTGCATTCCATTGTTGGCTAGTAATGAGGAATAGATTAGGCACTCTGGACAGAATGCTGCATTGGGCTTACACAGGTGATCTAAATTATGTATTCTACAAGAAAGTATGGAGTGTAGAGCACACTCGTATTTTGAGTGCCCATTAAGTAAATTGAACATGATTTACACAATAAGTGGTAAATGACGGGTTAGGGAAGCAACTTTAAAGAAATGAACAACTTCCAAGATTGCCTATCAATCTGTTTTTGCCTATTAGTTAACTTTGTTCAAAGAGCCAGCAGAAATGCTTGTTCAATAGATCCTGTCAAGAATTTGATCCATAGGCCTTTCCCTATCAAGTGTACAACGAATGCTAGAAAGATACATACTAGACTGCAAACTAGGCTCCTAAATGTTGCCAGACACGCCCTCTAACAACCCTTGATGCATAGTAGAAAATAACACAGTTTAATGGCAAACATAACTACTAACAGGACATTTCCTCTTGAATATTTAGGGCTCCTTTATCATCTAAAAAGAATATTACTTTACAGATGAACTTGTTTGAAACTTGCTAATTTTGAACTACAAGGAAAATATTCAACACTGAATACTAAAATTAATGCTTATTTCATACTATAGCTAGATTGATAAAAACTTATAACCTTAATAGTTCGGCTTCAAAATTCACAAATCACTATCTCGTAGACATGAACTCAAATCCATATAGAAGAGACAAATGTGACGAAGTTACCTGGTTTGTATGCAATCCAATAGCACTAAACTCACTTGAAATTCATCCAACGAGAAATATTATTAGTAAAACCATATAACTCATTATCTGTCTAGACCTAGATCCCCTGCATAAGTAGATTTTCAACTCTATTTCCATTTTAAAATAAGATGCACAGATATGCCAATTGAACAAGTTTCCAAATCATTGTAACTGAACCAAATACAACTTCATTAAAACATGGTTAAGCTGATTCAAATGCATGTGCACATCTAATTGCCGAAGCCTCAATTGAAATTCATCCTATGAAAAAAAAAATGAGGGTCGTCTTCTGCTCTGCATTCATTTCAATCATCATTATCATCATCATCATCTGCATAAATGGGGAAACTTGAGTTAGTATAGTACTATAATAATAATTCACTCATTACTGATGAGTGTAATTGGAGTTGCTTCTTACCTGTTTAAGAAGGCATGACACCAATGATTATAAAGAATATACATAGTAGAGAAGGAAATACTATACAGTCTCTAGTTTTCACATTTCAAATCAGGAAAAGTTGTATTGCATTTGCCAGCACAAAATGAATATGCAAAATAGCATAATACTCTGACAGTTACAAATAGGATGCCAAATTAGGATTGAACGATCTAAATTAGCAAAATCCTTAGAGAAATGTAACGGGTAAGGCTTGAGAATGTATTTTATTTTCCTATCTAGATCATATTCTCAACAACTTGCCCAATGTTTGCTAATTATTATGCTTCTTGGAACTCAAAAAGTATAGGGAGATTGGGAATTGCTTGCGCATGGTGAGTCCAAAGAAGAAAAAGAAAAATGACTAGACTTGTTTGCGATTGACAAACCCAGATGTATAGCTAAAAAGAAAATAAGAGAAAGTAGGATTGGACGACATTAATGGGAAGGATTTTTGAGATGGTCATTACCAAAGCTCTCAATCAAACATTGTGCAAGGTATTAGATTCGCACGTTAAGCTATCAAGTGTACAACATTTCGCCTTTAACTTTTTGAGTTTTTCTACATTTTAGTTTAAATAATCAAAAGTATTAAAATTTACTTTTTTATTTTTTCTTTTACAAAAACGAAATTAACTGGTTTGAGGATCCTGTCCACTGTCCACTAAATGCTTAAATGTTTTTATTTTTTTAATAATCTTTTTAGCTCATTAAGTATGTTACAAATTTTCTTTAGATTTATACACCAATAAAGCAATATTTTTTACAATAAAATGGTGAAGATGATTCAATTCCAAAATAAAATAGCATATTAACAACAATATAAAAATAGAATTTAAATATTTTTATGCATAACATTAATTTATTTATGATGATTGGCAGAGAGCAAGGATTTTGAGAGGGAGAGAGAGGAGAAACCTATCGGTGCATGCCGCCTAACTCTCATTGTTTTTTAATTTTCTCTCCTTTATCTTTTCTTTCTTTCCTTTCCTTTTGTTCTTTTTTCTCTCTTAGTCTTTCCTTAGTACTTCTTTTTTTTACCACCGTGATTTTGGTGCTGTATTTCCTTTTCCTCCTTGTGTATGTATGAAGAATGTTGTCCTCTATACACGGCAAAGGCCTCCTCTTATAGTGCCTGCCGTGACAGAATTTTACTATTCTACTCTTTAACCACCTTTGTCTGATCTGGGTATACTTGCCGACCATCACTGTTCCGTCTGCGAGCCACTCCCTATTACCATACAAAGACAACTATTTTGTCTGTTAGTTTGCCGTGGCACCTCTTCCTGCCACAATGCTATTTCTCTCTCTCTCTCTCTATCCCTCATGGCAAGCACCTAGTAGTTCCAACTCAGCCTTGCCTCTTTTGGGAAGTATGTCATCCCAGCAGGACGTATCCTCTAAAAGAGCTTGAGCAGGAACCCCAAAACAGGTTTTCCCCTCTCCCCACTACCAAACCATGCCCTCTTACCTCTGACCCATGATCTTACCATGTCTCGTATTGGCTGGGTACAGGCTGGTGGTGTTTGGGCCTTGCGCGTGCCTTCTGTCCGTATGTGTCTGAAGTCTGCCTGCTGCTTATGTGTTCGCCGCCAATTGGAGACTTCGCCTGCATAGCCTGCCGTCTGTTCCTGGCTTTTTATGAGCTGTTACTTTGATTTCCCGCTTCCTTAGGGTCTAGGCTTTACTTGGTACTGGGCTTCGCATTTCTTTCATCCCACTTCTTGATTACCCTTACTTCCTGCCACATTACTTGTCATTCTTGCTGTAATGACTTACTCCTGCTGGGCCTCTTTCAGGCTTGCCGTTCCATTCTTTCCCCCTATGGCTTAACATGGCCGCTGGTGTTCTTTCTTTGGACTTCCTTGGCTCGTTTACTAACTCTACATTCCCATGGGCTTTTACTTACTTCATTAGGCTTCCCCGGCCCAATTTCTTTATTTCCATCCTTAGGGCTTATGGGGCTTACCATTAACCCCTTACTTTCTTTGTTTACATTGCTTTGGGCCTGCCGCGGCCTATTCTCATTTTTCTATACCATATACTGCCCCATGGGTGCCATTTCTCTCTTTCCGGGCCTTTTAGGCCCATTTGCTTCCTCAAGGCCCATTTGTTTATATTACGGGCCTGTGATCCATTATTCTTGCCGCTTGGGCTTAATGGTTTTACTCTATGCTTGCCATTTCTTTGCTGCCCGTGTTGTTGGATTGGGCTTCCTTTTTTCTATTTGGATTCCAAAAAGTGACCCTCAACACTCTTTTCATTAACAACCAAAGCAAAAATAAAATCAAAGGCAAAACAAATCAATCTCAAACCTTAGTATTTTTGTGTTGTCACAGTTTCAGACTCTTCTTTTTCGATTTCTTCAGGTTTGCCTTGAAAATGTTCTGCTCCTAACTTTTCAAATCTTCTTTCGCATTTAAGAGAGTTGGATTCTATAAATTCATGTAGAAGGAAGCAGTTTATTTAAGAATGCTTGCCTTATTCATTTAAAAGGGGCATCCCTTTTACACAAACAATCAGACATGACAATTCAATAATATGGAATAGGAAAAAATAGTTTATGCGCTAGGCGCATGAGACTATTGTCTCATTGATAGGTGGGTCCCACA
The DNA here is from genome assembly GCA_023621385.1 of Quercus gilva. Classification (NCBI taxonomy): domain Eukaryota; kingdom Viridiplantae; phylum Streptophyta; class Magnoliopsida; order Fagales; family Fagaceae; genus Quercus; species Quercus gilva. The sequence continues at coordinate 9,676,608 of CM042480.1, read as the reverse complement.
CATAGCGGAGTTGCGGGGCGGGGGGGGGGGGGGGGAAGGGGTGTGCGCAGTTCGGTCGGCTCGGTTTTTTCTCAAATTTGTTACTGAACCGATAGGGATTGGTTTTCCCATAATTAAAACCGATGCATACTGCTTAGGGTCGGTTTTTCGCCTTATATCGGTGCGGTTTAATTGGTGTGGTCAGTTTTTTGTGCTTGTTCTTTTTATACTTTGGCTAGCACTTGAACCAATCTACAAGACCAATCAAAGAAGTAAAGATAAAGAGCCAAACACCTTTTATAAATCCCAATTCTAGTTTATTTGTACTTCATAATTTTTTTTTAACTTATAAAAAATAAATAAAAAATGATTGAAGAGTGAGAGAACTCTCTCAGTCTCAATTTACCCTCCCTAACAATCAAAATGCTGAAAAAAATGTTAGCAGACTTAAAATTATAATTGATTTGATTAACAATTAAAGTGTTAATTTTGGTGGGTTTCTTCTCTACTCAAAGGCTGCTTCTAAATGTATGGAATGACTAAACAAGCTTCATAACTCAATTATATTTTTATCTCAACTCCATCTCAGCCATTTACTAATACAACTCCAAAAATATTCTAGCTTTGAGAGTGAAAGAAAGAGAAAACCAGCCATTATTAAAGAACTGAGTTTCATATGTTCAAACTTTGTTGTGTCACAAATAGAGAGAGAGAGAGAGAGAGAGAGAGAGAGAGAGAGATACCAGCGGATGGCAATAGGTGACAAGGCGGTAGCTGGCCTGGTTGTGAGTCTTGTGACTCGTGAATGGTGAGCCTGTCGAGCTGCAAGAGGCGACTCAGTGACTCACGGTCAATTGTTGGTCATGGTCCACGGACCCAGGCAAGAGCGAGAGATACAAAAAGCGTCCGATCTGAGAGAATTGAGTGGCTAAGAGCCTGAGAGTAGAAAAATGCTATTTATACTAGACAGAAATCAGCAACCCTAGCTCAAAAACGACACTGTTTTGATATATATATATATATATATATATATTTTTAATTACTAAATGAAATGAATTGTTTTTGTCAACAAAACTAAAACACAAAACGTGAAAAGTGAAAACACTACTAATTCAATGAAAGAAACAGAATGAAACAAACTAATATCACCATATTGGTCCGTTCGGTAACCAACTCGGTTTGGAGTTGTAGTTTCGATAGCAGCACCGCACTGGCATCGGAGTGTGATTCTCTATCCGATTGCCGGCCTTGGCTCAGTCAGTCAATGCCAAAGGCGGTACGGTTGGGTCGGCGCCGGTTGGTTGGATCGGCTCCGATATCACTCTGCTCACCCCTAATTTATAAGCAATGCACACAGGCACAAACACAAAAAAAAAAAAGAAAAAAAAAAAAGAAAAAAAAAGAGTATATTTGCTATACTGTATTTTTCTATTAGAGATTCATTTACACATGAATAATTTTTTAATTAAAAAATTCCATTTACAGTTCTCAAAAAAGATTTTAGTAGTTGGAAAACTCAAGTACAACTCATATGAATATGATATTGTAATTATAGGGACCCGTTTCGGGCGACTCCCATACAATAAATTTATAGAGAGTGGATAGAAGGATTAGGCATTAGCAAGAAAGACAACAGTCGACGTGGGTTTACAAGAAGAATAACAAGAATTTGATTAAGTGTTTTTGAGGAAAGTTCATCCTCGGCCCAGTCCGAGGAGCTCTTTCCTTAGAACCAATGAATACAAGGGTTGTCCTTGAACATCCTAAAAAAAAACCCCTTCACTTCCCAACCGAAGGGCCAACCCCCCCATACTTTGGGGATTCTATCTATTATATAGTCTTGTTCAGTTGATCTCTGCCGTCCACTTGTCAACAATCTGAACTTGTGTCTGAGAGCTTGTCCCATCAGCTGCCTTTGCAGGCTTTCTGTTAGTTGAAGTAACCAAGACATCACTGTTTGCTGGTCAATTCACCATTAATGCGGCCAAAGTGTTGGTGGCGTGCATTTAATGGGTGGGTGATAGCTCCCTTCCTTCAATGTCGGTTTGCCGAGGACGTGGGCATCCTCGGCGAGGTTCCCTGATGACTTGGGTCTCTCCCACTTATCCTCGGATTCTGTACTCTTTTCGGCATGAACCTTAGGCCCGATATGGAGTGGGCCGAAGTTGCTAAATATTTGGGCCCCACAGTAATATTTTAAAAACGAAATTGTGAACTTACATACACTCGAAAATTCAAAGTTTAATATGAAAACAATTTTGAGCTTTAGAATTTATTATATAATTATCTTTACATTATATTGCTTTTGCAAATTTTATTAGCAAAGAGTTTAATATGAAAACAATATTGGGCTTTAGAATTTAGGTGGAAATACTATTTTTGTTCCTATATTTTCATCTCATTTTCACTTTGGTCTCTACTTTTTAATTTTACCATATTTAGTCTCTAAAATTAAAAAAAAATGCGTTCTATTTTAGTCCCTACCATTATCTTACTAACGAAAATTGTCTGCGTGGCAAATGGAGTATACAGTTGGCACACTAAATGCTGCTATCAACATTAAAATAATAATAAAATTTTTTATTTAGCATTTTAAAAATGCCATGTCATTTTTTAAAAATTAAAATATTAATTTATCAATTTTAACTAAATAAAAAAAAAAAGGAAAAAATGGGAATAAAAACAAAAAATCATATAGATTGAGATCTAGCTTTAACTTGAGTAAGAACAATATGAACATAAACCCAGAAAATTCAAAACCCATCAGTTATCTCAAAAAAAAAAAAAAAAAATTCAAATCCAAGTCAACACAAAATTAAACGCAAATAAATCCAAAATAAAACCCCTCACATGACACCAAAACATCACAGGCTGATCAATTTTTTCTACTTTCACACCACACGGCCACACTTTGAGCTCAAACTTTATCTCTCTAAGGTCTTGGGATCTTGGTTTGATGGGTTTGATATGGGTTAGAAAGAGAGAGGCTGAGTCGGTTTGATCCGGGTCAGAGGGAGAGTACCATCAGATCATTGGAACTAGCACCAATACATTTTCCCCATTTTTTAGATTTGGGTATGATATTTGACTTTTTTTTTTTTGAGTGTTTTGGTTGGATAGGTTTAGATTTAATTTTGGTTTAGATTCGTTTTTGTTTTGGGTTTTTGGGTTTCTCTATCAAAATGTTTGTTTTCTCAATTTTTGATATTTGCTTTTGTTATTTTTTTAATAGTTTACAAAAATCACTAAAATATTAATTTGAATTTTAGTTCTTTCGTTTCTAATTTCAAATCATTGGAATCAAATAAGTATGGGATTGAATGTTGCGTTGATATTTTCTTTTTCCTTTTTAATCTTATTTTATGTTTTTTGTTGGAACCACATATACACGCAGAGATGGAGTCCATAAGGCATAGATACATGGTGTAGTTTTTGTTTTTATTTTTTATTTTTTTATTTTTGGTTTTAAAATTTGGGGATTGAATATGATTTAGGTTTGGATTTCTTGGTTGGATTAGTTTAGATTTTGTTATTTGAGTTAGATTTGGTTTTGAGTTAGGCTTCCAATAACATGCCTCCGATAGATTTTCCTTTATATATATATATATATATATAAATAATTAAAACGGTAATTCAATCTGTTGTTTATTTTTAAAATTTTAAATTATTATTGAGATAGTTATGGCTTGAATTAGATTTTAAAAGAACAAGTATAAATTGAATAATGTTGTGCTCCACACCAATAATCGTGTGGTCTTTACTTTCATTTATATAGACTCAGTAGTTACAGTTTAGATACAGATGCGAAGAATTTTAGATAGAGTAATCCTTGCCAACGTACTTGAACTCGTTCACCAAAACATAGCCCATTTTTTGGAGGGAGCTTTTATAATGTACTTGAACTTGTGCAGTTCACAATAATTTTAGACATCCATAGTTACTAGTGTACACATCATTCGATCGTTGCAATCCTGACGGCTCATCACCTATAATACATGCTTCATTACAAGTCACTGGGAAAGGGACCAATGCTCACAATATCTTTTAATAATCATTTACATTGCACCATAATAATATCATTACATTTTGGCATTATCTTAATATAAAGATAGACTAAGGAAATATAGGATCATTTAAAAAAACTAAAAATAAAAAACATAAAATTCTCTCTATATTACGCGTTATCTGCTACAAGTCTCCCTCATATATCCTAGAATCAACTGAAATTTAACCATAAGCAAGTGCGCTTGATGAATATAATTTTATCAAATTTAACCATAAGGAAATGTTAACGGGCACGGTGCCCTTTAAGGATGATTTACTGTAAGGTTCATTTGATAAAAAAAAAATTGGCATAAATTGATAAAATGATTAAAAATAGTACTGAAGTGATAAATAAAATTCAAAAAGTTAGTTTTATTGACTCTACATCTCATAGAGTTAGTGAAAAATCTAACATACAACAAACTGATTTGACATAAAGTTATTTCTTAACAGACATCTAACCATATATATATATATATATTGTGTGTAAATAGAGATCAAATCTCATATATATCTTATTTAAAGATAAAATACTTTATCAATTAAATTAATTAAAACTTACTGACAAATTGTATTATTATCTTACTATAGAGCTCCCGTCCTAATTCCTCAAAAGCCCAAAATCTTCCACAAAAAGAACTTTTTGTTTTGCTTTTATTTTTTTGCTTTGAAATATGTGTATAAAATTCTTTTCTAGAAACTTAAAGCCTAGACCATGCCCCCCACACCCTTACAAGAATTAGTACTTATGAAGTGATCATTAGACCAATGGTGCGCTGTAGTACACAAAGAGAACTTGGAAAGTCAAAAATAAGAAAGAAGAAAGGTTTTTGGCCTTCAAACTGTGCCAGATGGCAGAATAATGATATTATTATGTTTATTTTTTTGATGAATTCCTTCATAATGTAAAAATGTGCATTTCTATATGATTGGATGGCAATAAGGATTAGCCCAATTATATAGTCTCTAGAATAAAAAATTATATATTATGTCCATTAAACTTAATCCACTCTGGAGTCTAAGACTAAATATCACCATCAAATATCCTCTCTCTTGCTTTTGATGCTTGAACCATCAACATAAATCCAAATAAGAATTCAAAATTGGTTTAGTCTGATAGGCCTAAAATGTTTCACTTACCACCAAATTAAAAACCTATAAATAGACAGTTATTCTAGTAAGAAATAATTATAAGATTCCAAATTTTCATATTTTATGATCAGGTTGAACACAAATTGTAGTTTTTGGTGTGAGAAAAAACCAATTATAAAGAAATGAACCTTTTTTTTTTTTTGGGCAATAATAACTTGTTTTTGCCAATTTGTGAAATTTGTTTTAAGAGCAAGTAGAAATGCTTGTACAGTAAACCATGTCAATAGTCCAATCTACATGCTGTGAGAGACCGTCGAGTGTCTACACATGCCTTTCCTTCTTTCACTCTGCAGTATACAACGAAGGCCAAAAAAACAACTAATGGAACCCTAACCAGATAACATGCCCCAAAATTGTCATAAGCTCCTATATGCTACCAGCCACTTCCTCTAGCAACCCCTGATGCAAAGCAGAAATAACTTTGTAGGGTTAACGGCATTGCATCAAGAAAGATTCACAACTTCTACATTGTTTTGATATGCTGGTCTGTTTTGAAGAAAAATACCGGATCATTAGGCCACAACTATTATAACCCAAAAACAGAAGATTATTCAAGAGTATACTAGTTTGATACCTTTATTTATTATTATTATTATTATTATTATTTTACAATTAGTTAACTTCTAAATTGTAAAGAAAATATTCTAAACTGAATAATGAATGAATGTTTAGCTGATGGTATATCGTGAATTAAATAAGTTATGACTTCAAAAGTTCTGCTCAAAATAATTGCCCATTTACATGAGAGAAATGTGAGAAAGTTACCTGAAAGCACTGCTAGCGCCATCCATGATTATTGAGAGAAATAAAAGGGACCATATTTGCAATAGATTCACAGCTTTCTTCTCATTGCTGAAGGCATGGCCCAAAACATAGCAGCAACTGAAGAGAATCATGCCTACGATAACCATCTCTGCAATTACAAGAACCATTATGATCTTGACAGTCATTTTAGCCGCTTGTGGATTCCCACCTCCCAAGTCCCAACTCATTTGAAGCTTGAGTGCTACAAAGTGTTTGACGCATTCTTTTTCAAAACAATTGTATACCATACATAAACAAGTTCAGAGTAAGAAAACACGTTTAACTAATTGCCAAGCTACATACAGTGAGAAATTAGAAGCCTACTATAATGATTGGCATGCAACAAAATCTGAATAGACTTAATACATGTAGCCAAAAAATGAAGACTACCATTTTCTTGACAGAAAGAACAAAAAGAATTACAAGATCATTCCAGCAGAAGGAACAGAAAAGTGAAAGAACTCCCATATGCAGAAGGAATAGCTCTGCCCCATTGGCTTGTCCGTATAAAGCCCTTAATGCACCAGCCATCCCACACACTGCTTAGCAGCCACAAAAATTCACTTATCATGATGCCTGAATTATATCTCTAATCTTACATATCAGATTCTCAAATCAGAAGACATCATTCTCAAACCAGAAGACATCTATGGTACAATTATAATTATGATGTGATGATGATATACATCAATGGCGATTATAAAAAAAACAAACATCAGTGACAAAGAATTATGCTTTTGGATTGCTAGTTTGTATTAGTAAATTAACAGATTTTATGTTGTTGATTTTAGGCTAGTTAATAAAGTTCACTTAGGCTTGTGAACAAGAATGAGCTCAAACCAACATAAAACATAGACTAAGCAGACTAGCAGAGGTTCAGTCAAGGACAAAGGTAGTCTAGTTTCAACATGACCAAAGTTTTGATAGCCCAATACTGGATTGAGCTGAGCAATTTTGCAACTTTACTATGGATACATATATTTCATTAGCGATTGGTAAATCTAAAGGTGTGCCTTCTAATCTACGCTGATGAAAGCAGGGCATTGGCACAAATGCAGAAGCGATTGGAATGTAAAGAAAGCTGAAGCCACCATTTGACAGCACAAATGGTTGGTCTGAACAATCAAGTCCAATAAGAGGCAAGCCATAATCAAGAAGTGGTTGGTCTAATTGTAAAGAACCTAAAGGTGGAGTAACTTTGGTGAGAGTCCCTTCCACTCTCTCTCTTCATTTAAAAAGAAAAAAAAAAAATCTTTTATGAATAAGAAATTTCATTAAAAATAAACTAAAGAAAGTAGAAAGAAAATAAAAATAAAAATCAGCTAGGGAAAATCATCTGATTCTCTAAGCTATTACAAGACGTGCATTCTGTTGTTGGCTAGTAATGAGTAATAGAATAGGCACTCTAGACAGAATGCTGCATTGGGGTTACACGGGTGATCTAAATTATGTATTCTACAAGAAAGTCTGGAATGTAGAGCACACTTGTATTTTGAGTGCCCATTAAGTAAATTGAACATAACTTGCACAATAAGAGGGAAACGATAGGTTAGGGAAGCAAATTTAAAGAAAGGAACAACTCCAAAGATTGCCCATTAATCTGTTTTTGCCTAGTTAGTTAAATTTGTTCCAAGAGCAAGAAGAAATGCTTGTTCAATAGATCCTGTCAAGAATCTGATCCAAAGGCCTTTCCCTCTCAAGTGTACAATGAATGCCAAAAATATACATACTAGACTGCAAACTAGGCTCCTAAATGTTGCCAGACATGCCCTATAACAACCCTTGATGCATAGTAGAAAATAACAGAGAGTTTAATGGAAGTGAACTTGTTTGAAACTTGCGATTTTTGAACTGCAAGGAAAATATTCAAGACTGAATACTAAAATTAATGCTTATTTCATACTATGGCTAGATTGATAAAAACTTATAACCTTAAAGTTCTGCTTCAAATTCACAAATCACTGTCTCATAGACAGAAACTCAAATCCATATAGAACAGAGAAATGTGCAAAGTTACCTGGTTTGTATGCAATCCAATAGCACAACTCACTTGAAATTCATCCAACAAGAAATATTATTAGTAAAACCATTTAACTCATTATCTATCTAGACCTAGATCCCCTATATAAGTAGATCTTCAACTCTATTTCCATTTTAAAATAAGATGCACAGATATGCCAATTGAACAAGTTTCCAAATCATTGCAACTGAACCAAATACAACTTCATTAAAACATGGTTAGCCTGATTGAAATGCATGTGCACATCTACTTGCCAAAGCCTCACTTGAAATTCATCCTATGAAAAAAAAAAAAAAAAATGAGCACCATCTTCTGCAGTCATTTCAATCATCATTATCATCACCACCATCATCATCACCACCATCTGCATATATGTGAAAACTTGAGTTAGTATGATACTACAATAATAATTCACTCATTATTGATGAGTGTAATTGGAGTAAAACAAAAAAAAACAAAATGAGCACCATCTTCTGCAGTCATTTCAATCATCATTATCATCACCACCATCATCATCACCACCATCTGCATATATGTGAAAACTTGAGTTAGTATGATACTACAATAATAATTCACTCATTATTGATGAGTGTAATTGGAGTTGCTTCTTACCTGTTTAAGAAGGCATGACAACAATGATTATAAAGAATATACATGGTAGGGAAGGAAATACTATACAGTCTCTAATTTTCACATTTCAAATCAGGAAAAGTTGTATTGCATTTGCCAGCACAAAATGAATATGCAAAATAGCTTAATACTCTGATAGTTACAAATAGGATGCCAAATTAGGATTGAACGATCTAAATTAGCAAAATCCTTAGAGAAATGTAACGGGTTAAGCTTGAGAATGTATTTCCTATCTAGATCATATTCTTAATTACTTGCCCAATGTTTTACTAATTATTATGCTTCTTGTAAGTGATGATGTATTTCAAAAACTATAGGGTGATTGGGATTGCTTGTGCATGGTGAGCCAAAAGAAGAAAAAGAAAAATGACAAGACTTGCGAGTGACAAACCCAGATGTATAGCTAGAAAGAAAATAAGACAAAGTTGGATTGAATATTAATGGGAAGGATGTTTGAGATGGTCATTACCGAAGCTCTCAATCAAACATTGTGCATTTTTTTGGTTGAACTCGTCCACGTCCTGCTTGTATACCAAATTGACCCCACATTCACGTACATGAATGGCTGAGTCATAGGTCTCAATTATAACCTTAATCTTACTGCATTCTCCATTCCCAACAGTAGCAAACCAATCATCACGAGACAAATAAAATAGCCATATACTGCCCTCACAATGCATCTACGTAGTGAAAAGTTCAGAGGCATATCACCAAGGGCTATCACACGAACTCTAACGCCAAATCCCACTGATGCTGATGCACATATAGCGAATCCCATCCATTTACTATTACACCAAAAGGTAGCTCCATGCTTATTGAATTCCCCACACTTTAAAGAGCTAACCATGAAGGAATTTCAAACCCGCGAACAATTATCTGAAATTCAGTTATAGTTACGTCCTCTTTTCTTTTGGTACAAGTTTCATAATCGGTTTTACAGCAAAGGAGCCCTTGTACCAAAAACACAACTATTGTTGTAGCCTGTAGGTAACTGTTATTTAACAATGAGAGAGAGAGAGAGAGAGAAGAGATTACTTGTAGGTAACGGTACAATATTGTAAATGCCAGTTCACTGCTGCTCTCATCATAGAGACATGACTGGGAGTGAGGTTGTGACAAGCTACTCAGTTTGACCAATGCTGGTGACGGCTTTAGGGAAAAAAAAAATCAAGCATTTATATATCTTACAGTTGATGGGAACTTTTTCAACCATTTTAGTTTTGAGCATCCACAAAGAATGAGTTTTTCAAGAGACTTCAAATCATCCGTGTTGCTTGGAAGCAAATTGAGATTATAAGGGACTGCATTTCAGCAGACATGCTGGGAAGATCAGTAAGAGATTCGCAGCCTTGCAGATATAAGTACCTAAGCCTGCTGAGTTGTCCAATAGATGGGTGGATCTCAACCAAACTGTCGCACCAAGAAAGTTTCATTCCCTCAAGTCTCAGAAAACCTGAAAAGTCAGGTGTCCTAATAAGGTTTTTGGAACAACAAGATCAATGAACTTTAGCTTGACTGAATGCAGTTACCAAAAAAATAAAAATAAAAAAGAGCTTTCATTAAATATAGAAATTAATTTAACAAGCACAAATACACTTTGAGCTATACTTAAAGAAAAGAGAAATAATTAATAATAGAAAGGCAGTTAAAAGAACAAAATTTACCATTACTTCTTCCCAAAGATATTCAAATTTGCTACACCGCAAGTCAAGTTGAACAAGCTTCTTTGGTTGGAAACTGGATGGCAAACATTTTAAAGAACAGAACCTCCACGGAAGATATCTTAGGTCATTAGGAACATGATTGATTGAGAGCATTTGGGATGTGCTGCCTATCAATAATCAGCAATCTAAGTTTAGACATCCTTGAAAAAACTTCAGGAAATTCTTCAAAGTTGAATGGCTTGAATATCTTCTGCCGCATATGATTTCAAAAGCATAAGCTCAGTGATTTACACAAGCAAATGATAAGAGTACTAGAAGTCTAGAACTACTCAAGTTAAACACTGTTAAAGCCACAAAGAAGATAAAAATATCTACTCCTTGAGTTTTTCACATAAAGTCCTCTTAATTATTGGTCCATCTAAAAATAATTTGACTTTTTTATTCCTCCTCTTGTATTACAATTTAATTATTGGAAATTGCCCAAAAATTGCATTTTTATATTGCAATTTTTCATATCATCAATATGATTAACATATTTTACGAAACACTTAAGTTCATTTTAAAAAACATACTTTCAAAACGCAACTTTTAAAATTTTTAAAAAAGTAATCCAAACAGATATTAAGAGTCTCATTAGCAACTAATAGATTGTAGTACAACATCACATGTTAATAGTAAAATGTACTACATATTAGGTCCTATTAGTAACCAATAGATTGTAGTACAACTTATTTTAAAATTTTTTGTTCTTCTTATTAATCTATTTAAAACTCATACATTAAAACTAGAAAGGTGCACTTCTACCTTTTGGAAATTCAAGACTATGAGGGGAATCAATAGGCGATTACAACATTACTTTTACAGTGATGGAAAAAGAAAATAAAGCCTACAGACTAATATGAAAAAAATGTTAAGATAGCCTTTTGTTCTAGATGGTAACCAAGAAATGAAAGATTGGTTGATTATGTCAAGAAAGATGAATTCAATTTTATAAACAATTACAAAGAGATATTATTTTTTCAAAATATAATAAATCGTCATTGACAATATCTTAGCATGGCAAATGAATGTTTTATTCTTTATTTTGCTACTTAAATACTTAGGTAACCACTTACCTATTGGAGTATATTTTTTAAAAAGAACTAATTTATTGAACACAATTATGTCAATATACCTACTAAATCTTATTTGCTGAAATAAAACTATAGCTGTTATTGTTCTTACCATATCTTTCTCCAATACACGAAGCAAGTCCTCAAAAAGCCATAACCTACTCTGCTTTCCAAGCTTTCCACCTGATTCTAGAAATAATTTTTTTCACCCATTTCTTTTAGTAGATCATGCATCCCCAAAATTTCGTTGTCATCTATGGTTAGGAAAGATTTTTCCACAAGAACACTTATACCAATTATTGCATCAAAACCACAATTCTCTAATATCTGTATTACTATATGTTTCTTCTTCTCTCTAAAGAAACATGCAATATCTAAAAATACCTCCTTCCACATTTCTTATAGTCCATAGTAACTTATTTGAAATATATCAAATATTTCTCCTTTCATATTTTTTGAAACTGTCCAATGCACTTTGCCATTCATCTATTGTTCTTCCAACCAAAAAGGAACCCAAAGTAACAAGAGCTAATAGAAGGTCACTAGCATATTCTACAACTTTCCGGGAGAGCTACATATAATCTTCTTTGGGTTGCTCCATTTTGAAAGCTGTCAAACAAAAAAGTTTTGAAGCATTATCATTATTTGATACGTTAGGCTTATATCTTTTAAGTATTCCATGTTGGACCAACACATGTTCATCTCTAGTTGTTATGATGATCCAACTCCCTAATCCAAACTCTCTAGCCAATTTTTCTAATTGGTCCAATTGGTTGACATCATCTATAATAAGTAGAACTTTTTTATGACAGCATTTTCTTAATCATTTCAACTCCTTCATAAACATTCCTTATATCTATTTTTCTGTCCTCCAAAATGTTTGCAAGAAGCTGCTGTTGTAATCTAGGAAGCCCATGTTTTTTTAAAATCTTCCTAACATTAGCAATAAAGCTAGAGCTTTCAAAATGACTATGAAACTCATCATAAATAACTCTAGCAAGAGTTATCTTTCCCAATCCTCCCATACCATAAATTCCAATCATGTAAACATTATTCTCAAAACCTAAATACGAAGGGATCAATTTTGCCACAGTAGATTGTATTCCTATAAAGTTTTTGGTAATGCTTGAGGATTTTGAACTCAATTTATCCATCATCTCTTTCACAATGTGTTGGATAAATTTTGACTCATGCCTGCGAAGAAGATAGGAAATATTAATGAGATGGTCCTAACCAATTATAAAATCATCATTTTTCACAATGTTTAGGATAAATTCTGACTCATGCTTGTGAACAAGATATAAAATAATTACATAGATGGTCCAAACACGAATAAAAAACCACAGGGGAGGAAGAAAAATATTAGGCAAGAATACTCCTTGCTCAAACATATGTGAATTCATTAGCTCATGCAACGTGGATTAGAAGTAGAACTACTCATATAAGAATTGCATATTATATTAGTTATATATTTCAGAGCTATATTTTTCATTATACTTGGTTGAAATAGATCCATCAAATTTTTAGGTTGCTTGAGTACAAATAATAAAAATTATGCCCTAGTGCCAGCAAAGATGGAAGTTCTCACCCTTCAGTCAAGGCCCAAATTATGATTTTTTTCCCCTTAAGAGAAGGTGTTCTTTGAATTTCTATTTAGGCACTAATATCATTATAAACTACTAGAAGCTCTACTTCTTTAAAATTATGTAAACAATTTCATTGTGAATAAAATGGTTAAAACGCACTTTAAGGATTTTATTTAACCCATAACAACGATTGGGCCAAAACTAAATCCTTTTAAAAAAGGACTTACATGCCCAATGTAAAAACTTAATCCAATCTATACTTTGACAAAAGGTAATTTTTGGTTGTTGAAGCATCACATTGACTTCTAAAAAGTGTTATAAACAAGGAAGTCAATATTGTACTCATACAGGCTATAAAATTAGTATCGATACGTACAACATAAAATTCCGGATTATACTGGCTTATACTAGAAGTACCAGGAAATTTTTGGGCCTGTATTGATATTTCGGCTAGTATAATAAAAAATATTATAAAAATATTAATATTTTTAAAAATATATATTATTTAAACTAATACATTGAGTTAATGTACTTAGGCCATTATTAGGGCTTATAAAATATGTGAATTTTAAATTATATGTTGATAAACAGAAAGATAAACAAATGCATACATACATACATAAATAAATACAAACATATATATAAGAATGTAAGTATATCAATAGTGGTAATCCTGAAATGGTATACCAGTACCGAAATATTTTGTTCCCTTAACCAAACTAAAATGACCTATGGTACGAAATTAACTCCCTTAGTTATAAGCTAGAGAATTGTTGAATGTTTGTCCATAAAATTAAAGCATTATGTGGCTCAATAATTGATTCTTCATCATAAAATTAATTTTTATACTCATCATAATATATAGTCCGTCAAGAGGTCAAAACTTGGTGCCATGGCAAGTGCCTTCCACCAAAAATAAAATTTTGTGGACTAAATTGTAAAATAGCAAAACCACAAAGCATAAATTATAATTTACCCAAAAAAAAATAATAATAATAATGAAGATAATAGAAAATCTTAATAGATTTATAATTCATAGAAAGTTGTCCTTAAATCAAGTAGTTCCTTTTTTAATTATTGCAACAGTGTTTCCTATGTCGTAAAGCAGAGGTCACAAGCTATTTCTAATAATACGAATAAATCTTAACTAATATATGTTGTAATATTTCAATCCATGCATATTATGTTGCATTCTAATAACTGTATATATATTATACACACACACATCATGATTTTTGAGAAAACATTAGCTATTTAAAAATCAAAAGAAATATATTTGTTATGGAAATTTACCGATCTTGTAAATGCCAACCAGATAGATTGGTCACTTCTCTCAAAGCAGCTCTCCACATTTTTACCTTCTTTAAGTTCTCTTTAAAACATTTTTCGTGTTCATTAAAGGCTTGTCCAAAAGTTCTCATATGTTTCCGTACATGACATGGATTCACATCATAAAAAATGAGAAAAATCGTTGATTTCGTCTCTTTCTTGCATCTAACAACATGGACAAGTTCATCTAGCACCATGTCAAAGAAGTGTAGTTTCTTGAGAAAATAACAATATCAAACCTCGATTCTTCTATTGCTTTCAAGAGCTCTGGTGAAATTGGTTTTCCTCTCTCAAGTTCTTCATCGTCCCTAAAAGGTCAAAATACCCTTCTGTTGCAAAGCAGCATATAGATGGTCAGTAAAAGTGTCCATGCCTCTTAAACTAAGAAAAACATCATATTTCCATTAAGGTGTTGAAGAAGGATATGGTGACGACATTGAGGCTCCCTGGCAGCTCATGGCTCATGGAAACAGTTAAAATATACTAGAAATATTAAACTATTTTTAATAAATTTTAAATTGAAGAGAAAAAAAAAAAATCATTTTGAAGATGCATTGTTTATTTGTTTGTTTGTTTTGTTTTTTTTTAGGCGATGATAGCAAATCTTGATTTTTCTTTTTCCTTTGGGAATATTACACTTTACCCCCTAAACTATGACCATTTTTACACTTACCTTTCTAAACTACAAGAATGTACATTTTACCCCCCTAAACTTACCCCTTTCTACACTTAGCCCCTAAACTATGCAAATGTACACTTTATCCACATAAATTATAACATCTTTTACGCTTACCTCCTAGACCCTAAACTATGAGAAAGAACACTTACTTCCCTGAACTATTAACCCTGAGATGGGGTGCAAAGTGTTGCACGGGTAATAGTTTAGGGGCAAGTATTGTAGGGAATATCACGAAATTCTGTGATCTATGAGATGCAAAATAGATAATAAAAAAATATGCGCCAAAAAATAAATCACACAAGCCAATATTTTTTGTGGTTACATCCACGGAATTGCAGAAATTTCACTATTCGCAAGGAAAAATACAAGATGCGGCAGTACATTTTTCTATCTCAAAACAACACACCACAACCCTAATCACCAAACCACAGTTTCTATCCCTACGCACAGGATTCACCAATGGGCTAAAACCTAAGCCTCCGCTCCATGGACTAAGCCTCAGAAAAAATCCCATTAAAAACTGTAGCACTTTTATATTGGGTAGGATCATAATTTGGATAAAACACACCTACGCTCCACAAAGCTTAACAAGAGTTACTCGAGTAACAGTTTAAAAATAAGTGTAAAAAGGGTATAGTTTAGAAGTAAAGTGTAATCACCCCTTCTCTTTTATGAGCTCTAGAGAAAAATAGATTCCGCTCTCTCAAGTTCTTCATTATTCCTAAAAACTAAAAAGCCAAACGCCCATCCATCGCCAAACAACAAATACAAGTTCTACAAAATAATTTCTAAAACTCCGCCGAGATGTTGAGGAAGAGGTTCCTTGAGTGCTCATGGAAACCGTTGGAAATATAGTAGTAAAAATCTTGAATTATAATATAGATGACAAGAAAAAAAAACCTAATAGGAAAGTAAATTAAGGAAGAAGAAAACAATTTGATATGGATTTTTCCATTTCAAGGAAAAAATGAAAGGAAAGAAATAAAAGGGATGAATAATATGCGCGAAAAATGACAACTTACAGTAGCAGTAGTAGTGATTGCAATGCTCGAAATCCAGTTGAAAAATTCTTTCTGGGCTACTCTCAACTCTCAAGTGCCTTTATCCGTTACTTTTTTTAGTATTTAGCGTCGCACAAGTCATTGATCCCCCACTTGCTAGTACTTTTATTATTATTATTTCTTAAATCGATAGTGGAGGACAAAGTAGTTTTGTGGTAACCAGCTGTAAAGCTCTGATTAAATTAATTTTTTTTTTCACCATTTGAAGGAATCTTTTCTTTTTGTAAAATTTCAAAGAATATAAATTCTCTAATAATATGTTTTGTGTTTTACTTTATGTGCTATAAATTATAATTTATTATATGTTTATTATTTTTCATTTTAAACTATAGCTATTTTACAAAAAAAAAATAATAATAAATATATAATAAATTGTGATTGATAGAAGAAAAAGTGTAACATAAAAAATAGTTCAAATAATTTGTATTAAATAGCCTTCTCAATTAGCATGTTGTGCATTAGGCCCAATACCACAAATGTCGTGAATAAAACTGGCATTGTGGCCCATAATAGCTTGATGTAGCCAAAGATGCTCGGTTAGTTTTTTGTGTTGGCTATAATTAAGCTCAATTAGAGTTGCTAGGGTAGTTAGTATCTCCAAGTTAAGCAGGATTGGTTTACTAGTTGAGTCTTTGTTGTTGGTGCATTTTCTAGGGTTTACAATGTGCTTAATGATGTAATAAATTGTTAGTGAGTCAATCGTCTAAACACATAGTTGCTAGGGTACTTGAAGAATGTGTGGTGCAGACCAAAGGCCCTCTGAAGGCTAAGTTAGTAACTTAATGATTCGTAATAACTCCAAAAGTATAAGAATTAGGAAATTACATGTACCTTAGAAAGGTGGAGGCTTGATACTTATATAGTGGTATAAGGTTGACCAATTTCCCTTGAATTTAGGCTTTTCCCATGTAGAGAGCATAGTGGAGTTAATTACCTAAGTTCTTTGGCTCCAACTTCCCATACTTGGAGGATTCAAATATATAAAAGGATCATTAGGCATGGTGTGCAAGTTCTTTCCATATGAAGATAGTGAAGTGGAGGATACGCAAACGGCTTGGAGGACTAAATGTGAAGAATCGTCCATCAGGACACATTTATCTTTCTCTATGGTGTTTAGGATGAACAAGCGTGGGACAGATTGCATAGCAGGGTACCAAACATAGGTGCTTAACAATCCTCTTATATGTGACGATCCTTAGGAGACATGACGACTCTCGTGTGTTAGACTTACTTTGCTCCGGTGAAAATATTCCCTATCAGTGCTAATTCTAGATAAGTTTTATCAAATTAGTGTAGCCTGGTTAGTTGGAATTTGTGTTTCATTATAGTTTTGTATAAAATTGTGATGTAATAATTGCTAATGTTTGCTTATTGCCCTGTATTTGGGTAAGCAACTCAGGTTCTTTAAGTTGTTTTGTGTAAAATATCTATTAATAGTTTATTTGTTAGTAAGAACCTCTTTTTTTTTTTTTGGTAATTTGTATGCTTTTCTTAATATTTGCACATAGTTTTTATTTTATTTTTAAATGTATAGAAAGTTATTAAATGATTTTTTTTTTCTTCAAATAAAGATTTTATTGAAACAACATAAAAGCTACACAACACAACCCCCTTTCAAAACATTGAAGGCAGAATGGGGGCAAATAGCAAAAGAAACAGGGCTTGCAAAATTACAAGAGAGCGCCCATTTGGCAAGAGCATGAGCGGTAACATTAGACCCTCTTCTGATCCAAAGAAAACAAACAGAGGAAGAAATTGATAAAGAACATATGTCTTGCATAAACCCTTCAATAGACCATGCTGGTGTCTCCATTGGATGAGATAAATGGAGGATGCATTCCTTCGAGAGTCGCTCTTTAATACAACTCTACTCCAATTCTTTTCGCTAGCAACTTGCATTCCCAATCTCATAGCTGAAGCTTCAGCCACCAATGAAAGCCAACCATTAAATAAATTTAGCCATTACCTTTTTTTTTTTTTACTCAAAAAAAGAAAAAATAAAAGGAATTCATCGACATATTTTTATGAATGCAACAAGAACAATATTATCTTTTCTTATGACTTTTAAATTTATAATCATATAATTGAATTGGTCAATACAAGTTAAATTTAATTGGAGAACCTAATATACAATGCCTAACTATTTGTACCTAGGTTTTACTTTTATCCCTCTAATAATATTCTAATTGTACAAAATCAAGGGGGCTTGGGACTTAGAAGTGTGAAACTTAAAAGATAAATTGGCACTCGAACAAATTAGAGCTGTGAAACTAGGCAAAAGCATATTCAAGAACCTGGTGCACTTATCACAGATTGATCAAGAAGTATACCCGGGATGCAAATCATAGTAAAAGAAGCAAAAATGTTGCAACCTATTATTATTTAAAGTAATTAAGAAGTTTTATAAAGCTTGACAACACATGGATGCTGAATTTTATTCCAGAGTTATAACATACAGTACCAAACCCTCCATCTATAAGAAGATTGCTAATTTGAGCTCAATTTTTTTTGCACTAAAAGCTTAATAGTTACACACAAATAATTATTTGGTGCTTTATGAGTATAGTGATATAGTGTTTATTTTTCTCACATTTATATTATGGTAGATTCCACTAATTAAATTCATGGTTTGATTCTCCATAAATGTGATAGGAGCGAATTTCATGTCACCAGACATGGAAGTACTAACGATTACTCATTACACAGTTAAATTAAATAAAAGCTTAAACAAAATATATTGCCACTTTATTGTCTAACACATTGTGACCACTCTTTTTTTTTTTTTCTTTTTTTTCTTTTTTTTTTCTGGTTTTTTATTTTATTTATTTATTTTTTTAATTACTCTGACATCTGACCACTCACCACACCATCATCAAGTGCATTAGAAGCCCATAACAGAACATCATAAAATAATAATAAAGCAATGAACCAAGCAAAAGTTTACCAAAAAAAAAAAAGAACCAAGCAAAAAAATAATAATAATAATAATAAAGCAAAAGGACATCATTTAATATATAAGATCAAGTAATGAAGTTATAAACACAAGTGTGAACCATTCAATTGCATTTTTAAAAGAATTTTTTTCTTTGTTTTGTTTCATTATACAAAGTTTCATCCATTGTGAAGAATATTTTTCTAAGCTATTGACTACACGAACAAATAGATGTGACTTTGTAATTGTAGGGACTGCGGACAGATGATGATACAAGTCATACAACATACAAGTTTAGTATGCACCTTTGAAAAATGGAACACTAACTTTTGTCCAAGCGCAATTGCAATGGTAGGTTGACTTTGACAAAATCAATCAAAATGGAGTACTCCTCTATGACCTTTATATCCACACCATTCCTTATCAATTGTGGAAAGAACAGCCAACCACTGGTCACTACTACAACCCGACCGGCAATAGCCCTGAAACTACCGGGTGCAACTGTCGCTTGTCGATCATCGCCTTCTTCACAACAACCTCAATAACCGTGCAGATGCCATGTAGGACAAAGAGCCTTGTTACCTACCAGTACCACGTGGGATGCACACTTGTGAAGTAAAAATATATTACTTCATGAGATAGGCCTGACACTAATTTGTTTGGATAAATTTTATTTTACTGAAACTGAAAACACTGTAGTAAAATAATTTTTAAATGTGTGAATAGTATTATGAGACCTATTTTTAATAAAAAAATTACTGAAAATGAAAGTTGTAGCTCCATATATACTGTTTACAAAAAAAGTCAAACTTTTCGGCTAAACAGTGCTAAACAATGGGAACAGTAAATTTTGTTCCCTCTGACAAGCAAAAAAAAAAAAAAAAAAAAAAAAACAACAACAACAACAACGCTGAAAACGCAGACATAGGTGAAATAATTTGTATCCAAACCGCACCTAAGAATGCTAAAATAATGGCTGGTAGACCAGCCCAACGTGGCCCAATTAAATGAGCAGAAAAACAACGGACGGGAATGTAAATGGTAGGTCGTAAAATATTAGTAACAATAAGGTTCCACCTATGGCCCCAGAAGTCTTGTAGTGAGGTGGCAAGGTAGGGCTCATTGAATTGTGGTTCGATCTCAAACCCGAAAATGGCTTGAACTGGGGAAGCAGCCAAGGCTAGGACAATTTCTACAGCGAGGTAGATGCGGCAACAGTAGAGAGTTAAAATAACATATGGATGTAAAATTGGTCTGTTGTCATAGGCACGTATTATCATGGCAAGAAACAAGGCTTTTATAAACAACAATATAGATCTAGGCACTTTTGTAGGATTTTGGGATGTTTATGTGAGATGGGTTTTTATTGTTTTTGGTGTTGAGAGGTGGGCCTTCTTTGAGTTTAATGGGAAGGCAAGCTATGGATGTGAAATGAAGAAGTTTTTGTGGGGGTGGTGATAAAGGGCCTTGGTCAAAGGCAAAGAGAAGGAGCTTGAAGTTGCCAAGCCAACCAAGGAAGAATGCAGTGGGGCCACCAAGATTGATAGAGTTGATGTTACAAGGGAGCATGGTGAAGAGGTAAAAGATGGGGAGGAGGAAGAGGAGCCTTATCATTCCTCTTGGGATCCTTGCAACCATGTAGCAACAATAAAAAAGAGATGTGACGACTGTGAACCATACCTTTATGAGGTTCTTGATTTCAGAATCCATTTCTTTTTTGCATCTCTTTCTAGCAGCGACCAAGTAGCGATGACTATGATCTATACCTTGATGAAGTTCTTGATTTGAGGTGGCTACTGCAGGTCTTTGGCTCTGGATATACTTAATTTAAAAATGACATTTAATATAGGATCACTTAAGGGTTACAGCATTAGAAATTTAGTAGTTTAGCATGACGGACCAGTCAGATAATGACTCAGATTGCAGTCCTACAATTAATTTAAGCCTGAGTTTAAGCTTTAACTTACTTTCTAAATAAAAAAAATATACAGTGGTTGGGTTTGCTTTTGTGGGGACCCAGAATTTTTAAATATGTAGACCATACAGACATTGCGCTAAATCAGTGAGCGGTGTAAAGTTTCTAGATTTGAAGTAACCGCAAGCTTTAACTGTTCTTTGCAGAACTACAATTTTAAATGAGCTCATAAGGTCTGTTCTTTGAAAAACCACGTTGATGGTTCATAATGAGCTTACTACTTTGCGTCGTAATTTTGTATACTTCATCATTCCCATGGAGATCAATTAAACAGCAAGGATAAAAAAAATATACAATGATGTATAAAAAAAAAAAAAAAAACTATCTAATGAACAAATTGCTTCAAAGAGCAGAAGCTTCCACTTGAAGAACTAGAAGCAACTTTGAACTTGTAAAGCGATGTACAAAACAACTTCAACTATTAGAGTCTAATAGCCTAGCCAGTCAACAGCTAAGGATAAAGCCTAAAAGGTATGTGGTGACATAACTACTCATTCAGCCAACCTGCTGAATTCTGGTGTGAATAGGAACTGTGAGGACCGGGAGCAAAACCCATCGGGCTGCCTTGATACCCAGGTGGGGGTGCTCGAGGATCATAAAAGCTGTTTCTATTCATCAGATGTGGCTCAGATCCTAAAGTATTCATCCTTGTGTGGTTCAACTCGTCCAGTCGGGGTGCATATCGCTGCATTGCTGATGTATTCATCCTGTAAGACAAATCAGCTGGTGGAGCTGCATGAACATATGTAGATGACACTGATCCAATGCGGCCATATCCAGAATCATGACCTGCTAGATAATTATATCTTGGCAGATCAGGCCCAAGCTGTCCATAATAGCGAAGCCGTGTCCTCATTTCTCTGTCCCTCTGGAAGTTCTCTTCCACCTGAGTAATATTATATCTGTAACCAAGACCATCTGAGCTGTCCGTTGTGTACCCTGGAAGCTGTTCCTCCACGCTTCTAGCCCTATAATCAGAACCAGGACTAACACCAGTTGACATTCTATGGATAGTCCCAGCTAAGTAAGGGTCATCACCACTCCGATTACATGTGCTGCCCATCTCATTGGGTTTGCTAGCCGGGCTCCCACCATAAGCTGCTGCAAACTGCATATGAGAACCAGATATGCTGGGCTCAAAATGTTGAACATTCTCACCAAGCTCAGCACGTGAAGACATCTCAAGAGACTTGGAATGTAGACGTTCCAGTGAGGATCTGCCATCAACCACATTGGGTGGAGAACGGCGAGGCCTGCTACGTTCCTGGCCCTTCTCACCAAGCTCGGCATGTGAGGACATCTCAAGGGATTTGGAATGCAGATGTTCCAGTGAGGGTCTTCCGTCAACTACATTGGATGGAGAACAGTGAGTCCTGCCACCATCCAATTTGTTCTCTGGTGATTTCTCACCCATTTCTTTTCCGAGTTCTTTATCACGTTTCCTCTTTCTTACAAATGCCTCACTGGGCTGGTTCTTCCCTGGGCCCTCACTCTCAAGGTTTACTCTATCACCACTGATGCAAGTGGGGCTTTCTTTATTACCTTCCATGACAATTGACCCACCTCTGAATATGTCCAGTCTATCACTTTTTGTGGGATCATCAGTCTGCATGGAAGCATCACCATAATGATTTTGATTGTCCACTGGATGATCATGGATTAAATTCTCAGGATGATTCTTTTTCATGTCTGATTCTTCTTGTTGTTTGAGGTGACCATGTTCTTCAGCTATGGCTTTGTGTTTATCAGTCCAATCACGACGACTCCAAAGAGACAGTGGAGGTGCATGTAAATTCCACTGATCCATTTGTCTGTCATTCTCATCAACCGATCCAGGCAGATAAAATGACTGGCAAGGGAGATACAAAGAAAAGCCAGCATTAACCATGCCATTCTAGAAAGAATAATTTAGATATGGCCACCACTGAGAAACCAAAAAGAACATTACTTTACCTTTCCTGATAAAGATTTTCCATCCTCCCAAATAAGATCATAAGATTTTTTCTTTTTATCTAATCTGGTGAAAAGCAACAAATGTGAAAAATCAATTCATAATGTAACTTCCTTTCAACTAACCTTGGCTAAAAGCAAGAACTGTAGAGGTACATGTCAACATGTGTGTGTGTGTGTGTGTGAGAGAGAGAGCGACGGACTGCAAAGTAGTACCTGTATGTGTCTGATGGAACGATGAGAATAATAAGTTTGGGGTTAAACTCGAGAGCTTTATCAATGAACTTGTTTGCCAAAGCTGCTTTGACTCCAAAAGGAGGATTTAGCCCCATGATCTGCTCAAGTAGAAAGAAACAAATAGCGATTCATTTTCCTGCAGAAATTCATTTACATTTTTAAATGGAAACAAGATATCATTTCTTACCAATTTCGACCCTGTAGGTAGCTCATTTGGTTTGACAGTAAACCAATCCCTCTTCTCAAAATTAAAGTCATTCTGGCAAAGGTTTAAAACACAAGCCAACAAAAATATAAGCACATGGACACAGACACACACACACTTGGGAAGAGTGAGAGTCTAGCACCCAACAATATGACATAATATAGCAATACCAAAAAAAGAAAAGCTACGAAATGATCAAAATGAAGAACTGAAAGTAAATACCAACGGTTCTTATATTTATTAACGTTCATACTCAGGATGGTAGCCTATATAATTAGGTATTAGACTATATTATTTCCAATTGAAATTTTTTGATAAGTAATGTAAATATTATTCATATCATAAAAAGAAGTCACCCAAGTATATAGGAAGTATATAGCGGGGGATCAAAACAATCAAAAACTCAAATTACAAGCATCCATCAGATCATAAACCAAAGAAATAGAAAGACTTCCTATGATAGACATCCAATCCGATTGTGTTTTAAAGAAGAGTAGTTTTAAATATGCCATTGTCCTTTTAGAGTCTTCAAAACTCTAGTTATTTCTCTCCCGCCAAATGCACCATATCAAACAATGAGGGACAGCCATCCAAATAACTCCATTATGATGCCGACCAAATTTACCTTGCCGACATGCAAGGAGCTCAACCAAAGTCTTTGGCATTACCCAGTAGATACCAAACAAGGTGACCTCCATAGACCACAACTCAAAAACAATAGGACAACGTAATATAAGACGATCTACTGATTCTTCATTCTTTTTGCACATCTAACACCAATCTAGAATCCACACTTTCCTCAAACGTAAATTATCAAGAGTCAAAACTATCTCCAAAGCTATACTCCAAACAAAGAATGCAACTTTGGAAGGAACCTTTGGCTTCCAAACACTTCTCCAAGGAAAAGACTAGTTGCATACACCCAATGAGGTTCGATAATAGCTACTCACCTCAAAGCCCCTTCTCTTACGAATTATCCAGCATATCTTATCCTCACCAATACCCATCAACGAGACTCCGTACATAACATCCATAAAATTAGACAAAGATTCCAATTCTCAATCTTGAATAGAATGCAAGAACTCCATATGAACCCCATTGGGGAACTTCATGAGATCAGCCACATAAGCCTCCTTAGCACTACTAATTTTGAACAACTCTAGAAAACACACACTCAAAGGATTATTCCCACACCAGACATCAAGCCAAAATTTCACTCTAATCCCATCTCCAATCTCAAACTTAATATAGTGACAAAAAGTAGACTAGCCACTACTAATAGTCTTCCATAAACTCACCCCATAAGGGCTTGGAATAGAGTTGGCGCACCAACCTCCCTCCGCACTTCCATAATTAACCCTTATCACCCTTCTCCGTAGCACATCTCTCTCAGACCCAAATTTCTTTTTTTGATAGGTAAGAAACATGTATATTCAAAAAACTGCTAAATGCAAAGCAGCACTAGCAAAACAACAGTACAAAAAAAGATGGAAAAACAAAAACATAAAAAAAAACACTAAATACAAAGAAGAAGAGAGCTAAGGAATAAAGAAAGAGAATTACTAAATGTGAGTCCCCAAGCCCTAGCCCAATCAAAAAGGAAACTAGAAAAGAGAGCAAGTAGTTGGTCATCGAATCTATCCAAGTCCTTAAATGTCCGCCGATTGCGTTCTCTCCAAATGCACCACATCAAACACAATAGAACTAAATTCCAAATGTGAGATGAATGCTTCCCCAACCAATTCCACCAGCCAAAAAGAAAATCTAACACCATACATGAGGGGACCCATGAAATTCCAAAAGTTCCATAAACAAAGCACCATAGCTAATAAGCCTTTCCACAATGTAACAACAAATGATCTACCGTCTCCTCACAACAACGACAAATAATACACCAATCAACAAAGTCAAAGACCTTAAGCCTCAAATTATCTCCCATGAGAATTCTATCCCATGCCGCTGTCCAAACAAAGAAAGACACACACTGGGGTGCCTTAACCTTCCAAATACCTTTCCATGAAAAAACAATGGAAGAAGAACCATGTAACTTATGATAATATGAGTGGATAGTAAAATCCCCGTTCTTTGTCAACTTCCATCTCATATAATCACTATCAGTCACTAAAGGTAAATTGGATGCCAAGAATCGAAAAAAATCATTCACCACATCTGCCTCCCAATCATTAGGACCCCGACTGAAATGAACATCCCAAGTTCTCCTATTCCCCGCTCCTTGATACATCAAAGATGATTCTATGGAAGCTTCTTTGTTTGCAACAAAATTGTACAAGACCGGAAAAGCCAAATGGAGAGGAAGATCTCCACACCACCTATTTGTCCAGAATTTCACTCTATCCCCCACCCCAACCTTAAACTAGACATTTTTGCTAAACACTTCCCATCCCATCTGAATATTTCTCCACAAACCACACCCATGAACACCCCTTCCCAACTTAGGGGTCCACTCCCATTCTTCCCCAAATTTCAAAGCTACCACCCTCCTCCAAAGCCTATTCTCCTCGATCCCAAAACACCAAAGCCACTTACCTAGCAAGACTTTATTGAAAGTGGTCAACTTCCTAATACCCAAACCGCCATCAGCAATAGGCATACACACCTTATCCCAACCCAACAAATGTGTCTTTGAGTCACCCCACAAAAAGTCCCTTTGCAACTTCTCAATTTTGTTCGCCACGTGTAAGAATGGTGAAAAGTGATAAGAAATAAGTAGGGAGGCTAGATAGCGCGCTTTAAGCAATGTCAGTCTACCACCTTTAGACAAATACAACTTCTTCCACCCTGCTAACTTTCTTTCAATTTTTTCCAATACAGGGTTCCAAATAGAGGGGGATTTATGGGACGCCCCCAACGGCATACCAAGATACGTCATTGGCAGGCCCCTACCCTACAACTCAATATCTCTGCCAAAGCATGCACATTATTTACCTCTCCAATAAGAACCATTTCGCTCTTAGCTACGTTAACCTTCAAACCGATCACAGCCTGAAAAAAAAGTAGCAACAATTGAACATGTAGAATTTGCTCCACCGTTGCATCACAAAACAAAATAGTATCATCCGCAAACAACAAATGTGAAACACATTCCCCTCTGCCCCTCCCACCATCCGCCCTAAAGCCAGTAAGTAATCCTGCCCCCTCCCTTCTCTTCACCATCCTACTAAATACCTCCATCATAACTAAAAATAACATGGGAGATAGCGGATCCCCTTGTCTCAAACCTCCAGAGCTTCCAAAGAAATTAGCTAGAGACCCATTGACTAACACAGAAAACTGCACTGTAGAGATACAAGTTCAAATCCATTTGCACCATTTCTCCCTAAAGCCCATTTTCTTCAACAACTTCAGAAGTGCCTCCCAGTTCACATTATCATATGCTTTCTCAATATCTAACTTACAGATCACCCCAGGAATCTTACTCTTCGTCCAGTTGTCAACACACTCATTGGCAATGAGAACTGAATCAAGGATTTGTCTATCTCCCATGAAACTATTCTGAGATTCAGATATTAGTTGATCTAACACCACTTTCAAACGATTTACCAAAACCTTGGCCAAGATCTTATACATGCTCCCCACCAAACTAATAGATCTGAAATCTCGAATGTTAGAGGCATCATTCTTCTTCGGGATTAAAGCTATAAATGTAGCATTAAGAGATTTCTCAAACTTACAGTGCTGATATAACTATTCAAAAACTGCTAAAACATCTCTTTCTACAACTTTCCAGCAATGATGGAAAAAGGCCATAGAAAAGCCATTTGGACCTGAAGCTTTATCCCTTTCCATATCTCTAACCACTGATATTATCTCGTCCTTCTCAAACCTCCTCTCCATCCAGGCCCTCTCCAACTCCCCAATTTAATCAAACTCTAGACCTTCCACAAAAGGTCTCCACTCTTCGGACTCTTGATACAGAGTTTTATAAAATTGAACTACCTGAGCAGCCACTTCTGCTTCTTCCTCATAAATCACCCCATCTACTTCTAAGAAACTCAGATGGTTATACCTTCTATGGGAATTAGCCATCTTGTGGAATAACTTAGTATTATATTATCACCCTCCTTAATGCATGACAGCCTCGATTTCTGCCTCCATGAGATCTCCTCTAGAGAAAGAAGATGCTCTAATTGCGATCTCACTTCATTTCTCTCATTCATCTCTGTTTCAGTGAGTCCAAGAACCCCATCCTTACCATCTAATAACTCTAAGGCCCCCAATAATTCTTTCTTCTTGCGACCAACATTGCCAAATTCTTGGTGATTCTATTGAATAATGTCTTCTTTCAAAACTTTCAATTTTTTAGCAAACACATAACTAGGTGTACCCGAAAAATAATGGCGATTCCACCATGAATCAACTCTATCAACAAACCCATCTGTTTTCAACCACATATTCTCAAACCGAAAGGGACTTTACCCCCTCGCCATATCCTCTGCCTCCAAAAGAATTGGGAAATGATCTGAAATAGGTTGTGGTAGAATCCGCTAGATCACATCCGGAAAGTGTTGCTCCCAATCATGTGACACCAGAGCTCTATCAATCCTAGACATGGATGGTTGGTTAGTACCATTAGACCATCTATAACTCCCCCCCTCTAATGGCAAATCTATCAAGTTTAGGTCCTC
This sequence comes from Quercus gilva, assembly GCA_023621385.1. Taxonomy (NCBI): domain Eukaryota; kingdom Viridiplantae; phylum Streptophyta; class Magnoliopsida; order Fagales; family Fagaceae; genus Quercus; species Quercus gilva. The sequence continues at coordinate 9,648,603 of CM042480.1, read as the reverse complement.
GATAAATTCATAAAACTTTTCCCTAGCCGAAGTAAGCTGAGATCCACGCCTCAGTTCACTAGGAAAACGAACCACATTAAAATCCCAAAAACAGCACCAGGAAACATTCCAGTACTGCTGAATACCAACCAACTCATCCCATATATAACCCCTCATATTGTTGTCATTTGGGCCATACACCCCTGAACACGCCCAAATAAAACCATCCTCCACCCCTTTCCATTGAACCAACACCGAGAACGAACCCACTAGAACCTCTAACTTTTCTAAAACCCTTCTATCCAACATAATCAAGACTCCCCCAGCCATCTGATTAGCATCTAGAACCGCCCAATCTACATACGGACAACTCCACAAACTGCAAACCATCTATCTATCCATGCCATCAAGCTTTGTTTCTTGAAGGCATATAACATCACACTTCTACTCTCGTAACAAATTTCTAACTACCAAACGTTTCTGGGAGTCGTTCAATCCTCTAACATTCCATGAAATCATTTTCAACTTCATTAATACTTTTATTTCCCCACTGCTTCTTCTACTGCACTACCAACACTCTATCACCCATCATAATTAACAGAGGAAATTAAATTCCTCAACTCTCTTTTCCCTTTACCCGTTGAGGAGGCTGCCTTTTGGTTAACCGCTGCTTTCTTCCGTCGTTCATTAACTACCTCCATCTCTCTTTCTAGCCTTTGAAGATAGTCAATGCACAACCTCTCATGACGGTTCACAGAAAGCCCAACCACTTTACTAAAACTTGGGATCCTATGCTTCACCCAACTTGAGACATCTAGCCTACTACCAAGACCTAACACCTCAGTATCCTTGTGCTTTTCCATCGACAAGTCCAGCCTCAGAGGAGCAATAGTGGATAGCGGATTACAATCTGTCAAACTCTCCTCCTCACCCAAAATAGCTACTTTTGAGATAGCCCCTCCCTCCTCCATCGAGACCCCCAAATCAAATATGCCACAAACTGACTTTGATTCAATCAACGCTAAATTGGGTTGATCGGTCTTAATAACATCTATCTGCCTAGTGCACTTGTCATCCACCCCCTGAAACAAATGCACTCTACTCCCACTTTTAGCTTTATCCACACCATTTATACCAAAATCCACCAACCCAGCATCCATCAATCTTTGAAGGGCTACTACCAAGAAAATACCCATAGAAATTGGCGTATCTACCTTGTCAGCCTTACCTAGAGCCACTACAGAGTCATCGGAGCTGACCCCAGCACTATCCAGCACCATCTAAGTCACTATGTGGCCTTCGGAGCTAAACCCATCAGAGGAATTACATCTAACCTCCATCGGAGCCACCCCAAGGCAAACAAAACTATTCCCGACCACCATCTGAGGCACCGCGAGACTGTCGGAGTTGAAACCATTCGAGAAGCTACCAACAACCTCTGTCGGAGCCACCACACTTCCATCAAAGCTGATCCCAGCCTCCAACTGAGTCACCGCAAGACTGGAAAAGTTGAAACCATTAGAGAAACTACTAGTACCCTCTGTTGAACTGGCCTTGGCAGATGGCTCGCCCATATCAAAAGAACTTGGGCTTGAGAAGTTTGCTACAGTCAGCTGAGTAGATCCCAAACCAGGTTGAGCCACCTTGGGTTTCAAACTTAAGCCCACAGTTGGCCTTATTATATTTGTTTCCTGTGGAGCCCACTTAAATGGAAGGCCCACTTGAATATTACAATTACCATCTTGGTTTGAGCCCACCACAAGAAGTTTGTGAACCAGTGATCCACTAGAGGGCCCCACCACGGGCTCCCTTTGACTACTTGTGACCCATTTGAAACTCCTCAATCCACCTTTATTCACCATAGAATTTATATGAACCCGTGACCCACTTGAAGGACCCACCACATGCACCCTCTGACTCCTTTTAACCCAAATAGAACTCCTCAAGTCACCTTTATAAGAATTCCAAACCACACACCTTTTTCCTTCCCCATTCACCTCTACAGTCAAGCCTACTCCTGTCCAATCAGGATTCCTCAGTTCATGTTCTTTTCCATAACCATGTTCATTCCAATTTGAATTGAATTTCAACGAAGATCTCCTATTATTTCCTACCAGATTTGTCTCTCCAAAATTAAATTCCTCATTAATGCACCAAAACCCACGTCTCTTCCTCCTAGAGACGTCAGACCTGGTGTGCTCACTAGCGTTTCGCTCAACATCCTCTGTTCAATTGCTAGGATCTGCTTCTCCCCCTAATTATCCCTTAACAACAATTTTCCTTTATCATAAGAGCTTAACAGTATTGGCTGATTTTTGCCCTTGACCTGCACCTGAAGCCCATGCACCGTATCGGCAAAAGTTTTAAAAGGTTGAACCCCTGAGTTAACTTTATGAAGCTGAGCTACAACAGATCCACCATTCACATAGTTTTCAGGTTCCAACATCTTCCTTAACTCTAACCCAAAAACCCTCCATCCATTCTTTGCTCTGCCTTTTGGTATAATAATGGACCTCCTGACCCGCCAACTTTAAATTTAGTCAATAGTAGGAACAAGCCAAAAGAGTTGGAGCTCCGTTGGAGGGTGTAGGGACTGTAGGCTAAATCACCTTCTCTGAAGGTATAAAAATATTTCGAATTGATCCCAACGACAATCTGTTCTATACTCTTCACCAAACATAGTGCCACATTCTTACCCATGAAGACCAACTTCATGAAGTACCTACTTCGCTCAAAGATCCTTAAAGAAAAATACCGTCCCTCTTCCTCTACCACCAATTGAAAAAATTTGGATTCAATACAAAAACTGCGAACACCACCCATAATGGTTGCCAACACTGAAACTCAAACTTCTTCCCCTCTCAACGAGAATGAAAGACCAAAAGACTCAAATTTCCACAACCATTTTCCTAACAACGCTTCATTAAAGCATCTCAAATTTCTAATTGAGAATTTTTAGACCCATTAGTCTAGTGGGCAATATTTATAAAGTCCTTTCCAAGTTGCTGGCTAATAGGCTGAGAAGGGTGATTACTGGGATTATCTCTAAGTCTTAAAATTCTTTTGTTCTAGATAGACAAATCCTAGATTTTGTCTTAATTGCTAATGAGTGTTTGGATAGTAGGCTCAAGGCAGGGATACCTGGGGTTTTATGTAAGTTAGATGTAGAGAAAGCTTTTGATCATTTTAGTTGGGATTTTCTTATGTATATGTTGTGGAGCTGTGGATTCTCGAGAAATTGAGAAAGTGGATTTTGTTTTGTATCTCCATAGTGAGATTTTCAATTCTGATAAATAGCTCCCCTAAGGATTTCTTTGGGAGCTCTAGGGGTCTGTGCCAAGGAGATCCTCTCTCCCTGCTCTTATTTGTTATTGTTATGGAGGCGTTAAGCTACTTGTTGGATGGTGCGGTTCTGATTGGACACATCTCGAGTTTCACCATTGGAACCAAGTCTAATACCACCCTCATGGTGGCCCATCTACTCTTTGCGTACGATACTTTAATTTTCTGTGATACTTCAACAAGTCAAATTGAATATTTGCAGGAGATTTTATCCTCTTTTGAGCTGGTGTCAGGGTTGCACATTAACTTGGCTAAGTCAGAATTAGTTCCAGTTGGAAAGGTGTCTAATATGGGGGAGCTTGTAGCATTGCTGGGTTGTAGACAGTCATCTTTGCCAATGACTTACTTGGGACTACCTTTGGGTGCTAAATTCAAGGATAGAGCGATTCGGAACTCTATTCTAGAAAGAATGAAGCAAAGATTAATGAGTTGGAAGTGATTATATTTATCAAAAGGTGGTAAGATTACCTTAATCAAAGGCACTCTCTCAAGTTTGCTAACTTATTTCCTATCTCTCTTCCCTATTCCAGTGGATATTACTATTCGTATTGAGGCTTCAGAGGAATTTTTTATGGAGTGGGAGAGATGAGTCCCAGAATTCCATCTAGTAAAATGGGCCCAGGTTTGTTTCTCCCTTGTAGTTTGGCGGTTTGGGCATTAGAAATTTGAGAACCTTCAATCAAGCTTTGTTGGGGAAATGGTTGTAGAGATATGAAATAAAGACAACCCATATCTGGAGGTGAGTTATTGAGACTAAATATGGGAATGATTGGGGAGGTTGGTGTACAAAATAAGTCTCGAATCCTTATGGTGTTAGTCTTTGGAGAACCATAAGACAAGGCTGGCCAGCCTTTTCGAAATCCATTCACTTCGAGGTTGGTGTTGGTGACAGAATTAAATTTTGGCATCATGTGTGGTGTGGGAGCTGTATTCTTCAGGAGCCTTTTCCAGAACTCTATAACATTAGTTGTAATAAGGAGTCTTCTATTGTAGATGTTATGCACTTTCCTAACTAGAGGCTTCACTAGGATCTTTTTTCTAGAGCTCCCCAAGATTGGCAAACAAAACATTTTTACACTTAGATCTTATCAATTCTATGCCCTTTAACGGTGAAGGTCAAGACAAACTATGTTGGAAACTGGCAGGGAATAAGAATTTTAAAGTGAGTGAGTACTATCTCTCCCTTTCCTCTACTCTTGACATTTCTTCTTTCGCTTGGAAACCTGTGTGGCGTTCAAAGGTCCCTTCTAAGGTTGCTTTCTTCTCTTGGACTGCTGCATTAGGTAAGATTTTGCCCATTGAGAATTTATGGTATAAGGGTGTCGCCGTTGTAGATTGGTGCTATATGTGTAAAAAGAGTAGGGAATCAGTGAATCGTCTTTTTCTTCATTGTCCTATTGCTTATGAATTATGGTCTATGGTGTGGACTCTATTTGTTCTTCTATGGGTTATGCTACCATCTAATTTATTTTCGAGTTGGCAAGGTTCCTTTGGTGGGCATCGAAGCATCGATTTATGGAGGGCTTTCCCACATTGTATCCTATGGTGTATTTGGTGAGAACAGAACTCGAGATGTTTTGAAGGGAAGGAACGGTCTATTTTAGAATTTAAATCTCTTCTTCTTCACACCTTGTTGGAGTGGAGTTCTTCCTTTAATCTTTTTCCTTGTTCTAATTTTTTAGAAATGCTTGATCTTTGTAATTTATGTGCTTGATGTATTGTTATCCATGTACACCCTTGGTGTACCTGAACTTTTGATTAATACAATTCTGTTATTTAAAAAAAAAAAAATTGCCAGACCCCTAGATTGAATAGGAGAACATACCTTGGACCAATTCAACAAATGAAGTTTTGAGTCATCTCCCAAACCACTCCAAAGAAAATTCCTTTGGAGTTATTCAATATGACTCACTACATCCACCCAAATTGGGGAAAAAGAAAGAAGATAAGTTGGTCAATTGGATAGAGTACTTTTTAACAAGGTAACTATACCCACTTTGGAAAGATACAACCGTTTCCATCCCGCTAACCTCCTTTCCACCTTCTCATTGATGGGATTCTAGATTGTCTTCTCGTTTGATTTTGCACCCAATGAAAGACCTACATATTTTGTAGGAAGAGAACCCTGCTTGCAACCCAAAGCATCTACTAATAGCTCAAAATTTGGAACCACTCCCACAGGGACTAACCCAGATTTTTCCAAATTAATTTTCAAACCCGATATGGTCTCAAACCAATTGAAAATTAAATTAAAAACTTTCCATGTTATTCATTCATCATACCAAACATCATTTTTCAGTAGTACATATGAAGCACCAAATATTAGAGCCTAGAAAGTCCCCCTTTAAATTATTCAGTTGTCTCATTCATAAAGAAAAAAATTAGAATTTTAAATATATACATATTCAGAAAAGTTATTGTGCTTATAACATTATGGGGCTTAGGATATCTATCTTGAGGCCATATTCTTTAGTAAGCATAGCTAGAAGCCACTTTCCATTTGCAATCATTTTCGGCTAATAATAATAAGAGGGCATTAACATCTAAAAACACAACATCCCCCGTTGCCATGTTTCTGGACATGGGACAAAGATCCCTTTAAAAAGTAAGTCTGTGTTGACTTGGGTTTATCTCTAGCAAAGCCATGCTTACAAGTCATAGAAAAAAAAAAGTATCTAGTTCAGAAGATCAGTAGTATGAGAACTTAGAAAGGTAAAGATACCTTTGCTTGAAAAATATCAAAGTTTTTGTATGAACACTTCTTGCCTTTCTCTTCCAGCTTTTTGTTCATCAGGACACTAAAATCATTGGCACCACAACAGAAGTCCACTATCTGTACAAGGGAGCAATTCGTAATCAGGAGAATGACAATAAAAATTACAATAACAATGTTAGCAATGATATCTGACAATTCATCTCAATGAAACTCTACTAGTAAATCTCTTAACTATTAATCTATTATCCCATGTATAGAGCACAGATACAAGTTCTACTGTCTGAAAAAGATCATGTTACTAACATGGTACTACCAAGAAACCAGAACACATTACAAATATGGACTAAGGGTTGCAAAACAATACAACTGTACAGAATAGTAAAGAAGAAACAATTAGCACAAAGAAAAAATGACCTTAATAGTTTTACCAGTCTCCTTAGTCTCAAAAAGTGATTGATTTATGTGCCTCCGAATTTAACCCCACCAACCAACATTTTCACTCGGTTTACCCAGGATAAATGCATCAATAAAATAACCATATTATCCTTCATCGCGCCATGTGGGGTCTATGGCAGGAGAGGAATTCTAGGACTTTTGAGGGCTATGAAAGATCAATTCATGACTTGTAACTTTTATTCCTTGTGACTTTGTTTGAGTGGATAAGTGCTTTGGGGGTGTTTTCTTGTGCTGCTTTGACTGATTTGCTTGTTTGAGGATGTAATTTTAACTTTTAATTTTGGTTCATCTGTTGTACACTTCCTGTGTACATGGGTAGTACCTTTTCAGCTTTTTAAATGAAATTTTACTAATAAACAAAAAACCATAATTGGATAAAATTATTGATTAGACTGAAGACTTTGCAGGACAACGTTCATCAGCTAAATTATCTAAAAAACTATGAGCTCTCCAAATTCCTTTCTTTTTATTATTTTGTTGTTTTTCATTCCATTGATTATTAATTACAAAAAATCCCAATAATCAACTATTTCAAACATCATATGATTACATGGCAAAATTCTACCCAACCGTATGCAATCACTTACAAGAGGAGAACATTTTGCTAAAAGTATTTTTTTTATACTTCCTGCCAGCCCATTACATTGCAAAATACCACACCATCAGCTGTCTATGTTGCACAAAATTCCAAACAGTATCTGCATAAACTTTTCCAGACCAAGATAATTTGTTTTTTTTTGTGAGAAAATATGTTTCCTAGTTTTTAATCGGAGACTGCTTAATCAAAATTTTCAAAAATTGAAATATTATGGGATAAAGAAAACATGAGAGAGGAAGTACAAAAGAGATTAACGTGGTTTGGTCAATAAGACCTCTGTCCAAAATACCAAAAGCCAAAGGGCTATATCTTTCATTCACTTGATTGATTACACATTATAGGGGAATCCATATTTATAATGGAATTTACAGAATTAGAAAATAGGTCAACCATCAATTCATTATATGTATATCAATATAATTGTTTGCTCCAATCCCTTGATTTCATCTTAAATTGGTGGGAAGTGTAATACTTTCCAACACTCCCCTCAAGTTGTGTAATAATATTTGATAATACAATTAGCCAATAAAGGAGAAACTTGGTATGAACCAATTTTAGTGCTTCAATGGCACATAATAATAAATGACAACTCTCCCTTATAAGAAATCTGCATGAAACCCCCTATGAAGATGTCACCACAGTATTAAAGGTCGTACCCAATGCACAAATCTTCCATTTTTATAGGTTTGAGGAGGTAATTAGTAGGCAACCTAACCCCCAACTTTTTTGAAGGCTAAACTCAAATCACAACTTGATGTGACAAAATCCTTTAATATGATGCAAAGTAATTGCATAGGTAATATTACCAATATGCATGAAGAAATTGGAATAACTAACATTTATTTTTTATTTTTCATGATGGAAATATTCCGGATTATAGTGATGTAATTCTCACTTAAAACCAATAATAAAAGATGATTGACAAGGTGATTACATTACAAGTCACCAACAAGAGGAAAATTATGTGAGTGAAGATGTTCAAGCAAGGTCCAATTGACATGCTTAATTGATCACATAAGAAATTAACGTGATTTGGTCAGTAAGACCCACGTTCACAACACCAAAAGCCAAAGGGCTACATCTGTCATCACTTGATTGATCACATATTTCAAGGGAACACATATACATAGGTAAAGCTTTATTTAAAAGAATTGTCAGACTTAACATCTTCCATTTTTATAGGTTTGAGGAGGTAATTAGTAGCCAACCTAACCCCCAATTTTTTTGAAGGCTAAACTCAAATCACAACTTGATGTGACAAAATCCTTTACTATGATGCAAAGTAATTGCATAGGTAATATTACCAATATGCATGAAGAAATTGGAATAACTAACATTTATTTTTTATTTTTCATGATGGAAATATTCCGGATTATAGTGATGTAATTCTCACTTAAAACCAATAATAAAAGATGATTGACAAGGTGATTACATTACAAGTCACCAACAAGAGGAAAATTATGTGAGTGAAGATGTTCAAGCAAGGTCCAATTGACGTGCTTAATTGATCACATAAGAAATTAATGTGATTTGGTCAGTAAGACCCAAGTTCACAACACCAAAAGCCAAAGGGCTACATCTGTCATCACTTGATTGATCACATATTTCAAGGGAACACATATACATAGGTAAAGCTTTATTTAAAAGAATTGTCAGACTTAACATCTTCATAACAATACATACTTTTAAGTATGTTCTCATGAAAACCTACAAAGTAGCATATTCTTTAGCTAAGTTGACTCGTAAGATGAAGTGGTAGATTTTGATGATATTTCTTTATAAGTGAGAATTACATCACTATAATTAGGACTATTTAAACCATCATGAAAAATAACATATAAACATATATCATGAAGAATCTATGGAAGTTGCAATAAACAAAGCACAAAGATTCTTACCATGTCGCCATTTTGTGCATACCAATGAAGCTTATCAACAATCTGCACATTCAAAATCATGCTTTTAGCTATTCCATGGCTTGATGGAAGTAAATCTACAAGCGCAACATATATACAGCAGAGGTAAAATAAACATGCTATGATTAATGGCAAAAGTATATCTCATGTCATTAATTTAAAATCACGGCAGACATGCGACATGAAGTGACATTAACTTTGACATGAACTTCATAACTGTGTCCAGTTGCACACGATTTTGTACAGAGTTACACATATGCACCCCACCGTCTCAAACAGATTATCCTCCATTTTTCTTGCTTTCTCAAACCCCCTCTACCCAACTCAAACCAAAATCGCAAGAGTCAAAAGACATTTAGTTCGTTATTCTCTTTCTTCCCCCATTTTTTAAGCCATCTAATGACTGCACAACAAACAGTAGTAGATCTAACCAACTGTGTAGTATGTATCAATACACAAAAATAATTAAATAACATACAAGAACGGAAAAAAATATTAAAGAATGATACAATATTAGAATAGCCTTGAGGCAAAAAAAAAAAGAAAGATATCATACCCCTTCAAGTTTCTCCACTTTTGTAAAATGACGACCAAAGGATGTGTAGCGATTACCATGAAGAAAAGGTGAAAGATATACTCTAAGCTTGCTCTGTAGAAATACAAATCCATAAAGCCAATAAGAATAAGAGAAAACCTCACTTCTAATATCAAATGACAATAAAATTAATCCAACAAATATCAGCATGTTACATAGACCTTCATGCCAAAATAAATAATATGAGCATGTGGGCAAGACAAGCTTGCAGAGCATATGCCAGACGCAAATGAAAGTGGGGCCAGAAACACAAAATCTTAGCCTATCGAACCAACTTTTGCCACACAAAAAAATAGAGAAATCATATAAAACTTTTAGCAGAACTTTGAAACTATTTCTCTTTCTTGAGAATACATATAAGTTCCCATAAACTAGGGGAACATGTGAGCAACTTGATTTCTTCGAGAGATCAGCTTCTAGCCAACTTCGCAGGTCTTTATTTGATTGGTCTTGTTCAGGGGCTTTTAAACATAGTGAACTCTATTCCACTGTTTTTAGAGTCTCTATACTTTTGTACACGATATTTTTTGTGATTCTTTAATTGTGTCATTTGTACATGAAGTAATATCCATTTAATAAAATAATATTTATCCAAAAAAAAATTCAATTTAACTATCAAATCTTCAATAGTGACAACCATACACAAATTGTTGAAAAAAAGCCACCTACACAACATCAGAGGCCACAGATTTCATAATGTTTCCTACAATAACCAATCCCAGCATATACATGAACAAAAAAGAGTCCAAATGGTTTGGTCTCGAACCCAATCGACATGCTTTTTAACTCATCTATTTTGTTTGTTTGAAAAAATAGATTTATGGTGCAGACAAGAGGCAGAGTGATACTTTCTATAATCTATATCACAGGCGCCAAAGTCAACAATGCAAGAAAAGGATAGTCAACCTCCTTTTTTAAAAATTCATGAAATAAAGGATATGCCTCTTTCAAATCGTCAGTTACATATGTCCTACTAATATAAAAGAAAAAAAAAGTTTGCAATATGCAGTAACATTTGAAGTATCACCGAATACAACATACACCACTATCACCCCTAGAATGTTTGCATGAGACTAATCTGCAGCTTCCAAAGTGATATTATATACACCAGGAAACTCTAAAGACAATTATTTCCAGACACAAATCCACAACATGCTTTAGTGTCAGCTGGTGGTTGGTGCACCAATCCACTTTTTCACAAGAACCAATGGTGGTCCCATGTGATATCCAACCACAAGTTGACACTCAAGCATAATTTAGATTAGCATGTGAAAATAGTTGTGTCTGTAGGCAGACTCGATATAAACCCATAACATTAAAAATAAGAAAATCAGCCAGTGACTCTAGCTTAGAAGGACCTCCTCCCCTTGTAAGAGCTAGTGGAGGGTGAGGTCGTGGGTTTGACCACATACATAACCTACCAATCAAAAAAAAAAAAAAAAAGAGTTGAAATCTCAAAATGAAAAAGAACAGAAAATCTTAAATATATATATTTTTAAAATAACGTAGGGAGCCTTTTAAAGAAGAGCCCTTGGACTGGCCTCTAGCTAGTAAAACCTTTGGGCAACAAACCCCACCACTGAAGAGAAGTAACAATAATTTGATTTGAATAAAAAGCTTCTGCACAGCCCAAAATATACAAAAGATTCAGTCATAACTATCAACACTGGTTTAAATCCACAAAATACCCCAATATCCAAAATATGTCTGTTTTTATCTAATTAAAAAAATAAAATGAACATATTAGGCACAAGCACCATGCACGTCTTTGATACTGCACAACCTTAGTACTAGAAATGCACAACTATGCAAGCCTAAACAGGATATGTTAGGTGCAGCGCTCAACACAGAATTTCAAAAAAAAATGGAACTTTCTTCATTACTAGCTTGAGATAACCAAAAAAAAAATAGAACCTCATAGAACTAAAAGATTCTAGGATAGGCAACCACCTTCCACTTGAATATCTGTTGCAGAACCTCAGGTCCGCAAACAGCTTCTGCATCCTCACGACTGCGGCCATCCTCCAGCTTCCCTAAAGCATCTCGAACCGCCTTCATTTAAAAAATACAAATAACAAAAACAACATTAATAACTACAGATGACATCCATTTGCAGCAGTAAGAACACTTAAGATGGCACATGTACCTCCACTGAACCCTCCAACTTCCCCAAAGTAATGGTCTTGTCCACTATATATTTTGATGAGTAAGCATGAGTAGAGGGAACTTTGTGCTTTTCTATAACATCTTCTAAAGTTACTGCTTTATTGGCATCTTTCAACAAAGCCAACAATCTACATTGCAAGAAATATATCTTTAAATAAGACACCATTAAGTATACATAGTTAAACTTCAAAATAGATGGCATGTGACCATGACAATTTCCTTGTAATATAAAGAGAAAACTAATTTGGTAAAATTCAGAAAATACAGAAAAATCTAATTTTGTAAAATTTAAAAGTTGTATAAAGCCCCTAAGTAATATAAAAAGTTGCAATTAAGTTCTTCTGTCAGTCTAACAGATGACTAGTCATGTTAATTCTTATGTGACAATTGATGTGAGACTGAGTAACAGAAGTCACTTAAACATTTGCAAGCTTACCACACCTAAAGAAAGTAATCATATAACAATTTATTTGTTGGTATGGCTTATCCATGTAGCATTTCATTTTTGGTTTCTAATTAGATGTAACCCACCCCACCCCCAAAAAAAAGAACTTCTTTTGTTCTCTCTATGTTTCTCTTCCCCTTTTTAACCAACAACCTTTTCTGCCTAAAAACTGCCAACTAAAATAGCACCGACTAAATCCCCAACAACCTTTTCAGGTCCTTAGAGTCATTTAAGATTTAAGAATTTTTTTTCTCTAGTCATGGCTATGCCATGTCAGTCAAAATAGCTTTGTAAATATCTTCCATCATGTTTGACTAAAGGAATGACCTAGCTGCAACTTTTTAAATTATTTGAAGTTTAAATTACAGAACTAAATCAAATATTTGTGTAAGTTTCAAAGATTAAAATACTTGCTTGCCCCAATATTAATTATTTACATTAAAACAAAGGATTTAAGTATTCAAAAGTAAAAATAGAAGATTTACCTCCTTTCAGAATCAGGATCTAATGATGGTAGTGGACTGCTCAGCTTCTTGGTGGCAGGCTTAACTGTCATAGTCTTATTTGCTTCACCATTAAGCATATCCTGCTTCCTGGGCTTAACTTTCCCGTTGGACTTCATGAGGTCAAATAACCTATAGCCTAGAGAATGTTTGTTTTCATCAGCAGTAGAGGACTTATCTACCTCCATCGAGATAGACTTTGCATTTTCATTCAAAAGCTTTCTCGATGCATTATTTACTTTCACTTTCCTTGAGACATCTGATCCAGATATTACTTTATCACTATTTTTGGTATTTCCCACCTTCACAGCTGAGGATGACTTCTGATTCTGTCTAGCTACTTTCACAACATTTCTTCCTCGGAACGAGTCATCTAAGGCAAGATTTTTCTTCTTAAACAGATCTTTTTCTTTATTTCTGAGGGAGTCTGATGCTTGTTTTTTATTTTCTTCCACCGTTACCTTCTTTTTTTCAAAAGTAGTCTTAACACCAGGGAACTTTACGTGGTCTCTTATTGGCGTTCCAAGTTCTTCATCAATTTCATGTTTTCTGGTCAATTGGACAAAAACAATCAGTAAGTACAGCCAAATAGTAAAGGGGAAAAAAGTGCAGCCCATTTAAACAACTTACAAGCAGTATATTAGTATACGGTTGGGTAATAGACCTTCCCAAGCCCTTGCTATAATCCCTTCATCCTCTATATCTTCAAAAGCAATCTTCCTGATAGAAGCAACTCAAGCATCAAGCGTCTACATATTACTTATAAAGGAGCATATTCTCATAGCTGGTATTGGAAAAACGAGAATAGAAATCACTTTTTTTTTATAAGTAACAATTAATAAGTACCTTGGCAAGCATTTCCTGTGGTATGACTTAGGACAACGCCGACACACAGCAAACTGCAATTGAGGATCTTTCTTATTCTCTCCTTGTTTACAAACACTGCATTTATGGATTGGACATGTAAAAGACCCCCCTGCAGCAATCTTTTTCTCAAGCTCCTCTGCAGCAGCTTCATCCTCCCAATGGAGCAATTTTGACACACAACGTGGATGATAGAAATAGCCACAGGTTGCATTAACACAAGGAAAGACCTAAAATGCAGTTGGTTAGAGCCATTAAATTGCATATCCAAATAAATAGCCATAGAGAAATCCAGAAAGAATGTTCAACGTTCACTGAAATCTTGGGCCTAATAAATCATGAAAAAAAAAATGCCCAGAGATATGTTCTCCTCACCATACAGTGTTACCTTTATGTTGCATTAAGACATCCGGAACTACATTCATTGTTTTGATATAAATTGTATAACATTATAATTAAAAATAAAAATTATGAAAAAAATGAATAGGGGGTCATCAACAGCCATTTACCGACTGAAGAGGATAGTAAAACAAGAGAATTAGGTGTGACATTCAGAACAACTTATCATCTGGAGCAAGAGAATTAGGATTTCCTTTGTGATTATCTTCTTTTATGGTCAGTTTGGATGGAGGGGGATGGAGGGGGAATAGAGGAGAGTAGCGTAGTAAAGCTAGCCAAAATTTGCAGCAATGACTTTTTTCCAGCACTGTAAGTTGCAGCTGATGTGTTTGTTGTTTTTGAGGAATTTCAAAATTACTGTAAATTAAAAAAAAAAAAAAAAAAATCCGTTAATGCCTCATTTATAGCATTATTAATCCCCAAGAAACATAATGCTATCAATATAAGGGATTTTAGACCCATCAGTTTGATTGGTAGCATTTATAAAATTGTGGCTAAGGTGTTGGCCAATAGATTGAAATGGGTGCTAGATAAACTTATTTCTGCATCACAAAATGCATACGCAGGTGAAAGACATATTTTGGATTGTTCTCATTGCCAATGAGTGAAGATAGTAGGATAAAAAGTGACATTCCTGGCATTATCTGTAAGCTGGATATAGAAAAGGCTTTTGACCATGTTAATTGGGAGTTTCTTCTCTATTTATTAAAGAGGATGGGGTTTGGTGAAAAGTGGAGAGGATAAATTCATACTTGTATCAGCGCACAGAAAAATTTTCTGTTTTGATTAAGGTCTCCTTGTGGTTTTTTTGGCTCTTCTAGGGGATTACTGCAGGGGGGGCCCATTAACTCCTTTGCTCTTCATCTTTTCATGGAAGTTCTCAGTAGAATGCAGTAGAAGATGGAGGGTGCAGGACTTATTAAAGGATTTGAGGCGGGGAATTCTGATGCTGGTGGGTTGTCTGTCCCACATTTATTATTTGCTGATGATACCATCCTGTTTTGTGATGCCGACACTACACAGATTTTGTACATTCAATTGTTACTGACATGTTTTGAGGCAGTAACTGGGTTGCAAGTTAATTTGGGAAAGAGTGAGATGGTGCAGGTGGGTGAGTTTGAGAATGTGTCTGAGCAGGCTGATCTTTTGTATTCCAAGGTGGGATCATTGCCTATGGCTTATCTTGGCATGCCGTTGGGGGTTTCTTTTAAATCAATGGGAATTTGGAATGGAATCCTATTTCGGAGAAATTTGAATGTCATTTAACTGGTTGGAAGAGGATGTATTTATCTTAGGGGTGAAGGTTTAAGTTACTAAAGACACATTCTCAAGCTTGCCAACTTATTATTTATCTTTATTCACCGTTCCCACCAAACTGCCAAATAGAATAAAGCAGTAGTTTCTAGGTGAAACCATTTGTAAACTAGGAAATAAATGACAGCTGGAGATTTCAGAGCAGCAGGAAAAGTGCTTTGATTGTGAGCCAGGAGGATATTTAATTGGAAGACTACTTACTCTGCAAGGTTTCCTAGAAATAAATTACACAACTTTAAGAAGATAACAGATGCAGGTATTTTCTTGGTAAAATTGGGTGTGTACTTCAAAAATTAGAAACGGAAAGCTGAAACACATCATACAAGTAGGGGTGGCAAAATAAGCCCAAACCCATTTGCCCACCCAAACCCACCCACTCTAATTGAACCTAAACCCACCCAATTATTAGTTGGGTTAAATGGGCATCAACCCAATTAGACCCAATGATTATTGGGTTTTAACTAAAAACCCATTGAACCCCATTTAACCCAAAAACAATATATCCAAATTCAACCTAGCTCTTCCCATAAAAATAAAAAAAATAAAATAAAATAAAAAACCCAGCTCTCAGACATTTCAGTGTTTCACCCATTTTCCCTCATTTTCTCGCCCTCCAATCACGTTTTAGTCTGAGACCCAGGGATCTTTTTTCTTTCTTTCTATTCACCACTTTGCACTGTTAGTCGGAGCCCACCAATCGCATCTACAAGCAAGAATGCTGCATCTCTTTCAACACTCCAGTAATCTTTTCTCTTCCCTTAGTTTTCCGTTTGGTTCCCGAGAAAAAAAAGACAAAGAGGAAAGTGTAGTCCGAGAAAGAAAGCTTATCTTTCTGGCTCTATGTTATAGTTTTGTTTCATTTCTGTTCTTGTTTTCATTTTCCCTAAGTTTTACTGCACTGAAGCTCATGTGTCTGTTGAAATGTCTCTTCGATGATTTTTCTCTTTTCATTTCCGTTGGTGGCTGAGAAAATGAAAGCGTAGTCGGAAAAGAAAGCTTATCTTTTTGCACCATTCAAATTTCTTCTTTGAATTTTCTTGGATTACCTTTTTCTGATTTTGATGAAATATAGAAATTAAAATTCGGAATACAAATTTTTTTTTTTTTGCCAAACAAACTGTGCATTCTCTCCTGTCCAACTTGTTTTGAAGATATGATGTTCCATTATCGGTACCATGCTCTCTGTGTTTGTTTGTAATTACTGCCGTCGTTGTCCTCTGGTTGCCGAGAAAGTGGAGGTAATAGAAGGAAAATGATGTTTGCTTAAGGTTTTATCTTCTTTTTTTTTTTCTCGGCAACCAAACAGTGGACTTCAATGGTTGATTTTTTCTCAGCTCAGCTGAGTTGAGATGGAAGCAACAGATGATCACTTATTTTTTTCTAATCTTATTCCTCGATTTTCCTGGCGCTGAGCTATTACCGTGTTTATGGGGCATTTTGGTAATTTTGATAATTGGGTGGGTTGGGGTTTACCCATTATAATTGGGTTGGGTTGGGTTTGGGTTAGAAGCAATTAATTAAATGGGTTTTAATGGGTGAATGGGTTTTATATACCCAACCCAATTATGCCCACCCCAAACCCACCCATTTGACACCCCTACGATACAAATCATACCAAGAGAAAAAGAAGAAGAAAAGCAAGCTCACTTAATCAAGATTGTTGCCTCAAACTTGTCAGCTACAAGTAAACATGAGGAAGGCCTAATTTAAAAAGAAATGCAGAAAAAGAGTGGGCAGGAGGGGGAGAGCGAGCTGATAACATTATCTTCCTTCTTTGAAACAGAAGAAACGTATGAGCTAAAAATCCCTTGGTTTTCAAATTGATCTCTTCTCATTGTACAATTAAAGACTCACTAACAAAAATTAGTGAAAGTTCATAAAAGCTATGGCAGAAAATAATACAAAATGAACATACTGAAGAAGGGAAAAAAAAAAAAAAAAAAAAAAAAAAAGGAAACAAGCAAACAAACAAACAAAAACATTGGTTAAAATTATACCTCAGCAGCTGAAAACTTGTCAGATGATCCCAGCTTCCCACAAACAAAGCATTGATGCCGTTTCAGTTCACAACTTTTACAGAAAAAGTTCTGCATCTCCTGCAAGTAAGAAACAAAAAATTCAATGGTGATGCTAAAAAGATATAAAGGAGAATAACAATTTCAAAGGTATACTAAGCAGTAACATACATCCACTTCTTCCTGTGCATACCCAAGAGAGTCACACATAGATTCCTCACCAGCTTCTACAGTTGCATGAAAGGATCTCATGCATCTTCCCTCACAACTGCATTAGAAAACAAATAACAGCACACCATTAACCAATGCATGAAGTTAATCAAAATAATGCATAGTCCACCAAACAACAGACTATGAATAAGGATTTAAGGACCATCTGGAGGTCCCCAAAAAATAGATTTGTATCAAAAGAAGTGGTGTAAGTAGCCATGCCACATTAATTATAGACAAAATTAAACCCATACTATCTATATTGAGAATATAATCTCAGCAGATTATCAGGCGCATTTGGATTAGCTTTTTGTTGAAAAGCTTATTTACATATCTGTTGAAAGCTGGTAAAAGTGCAATTTTACCTAGAAAAAAAATGAGGTTTTAAAAAGCTATAAATAAGCAAATGAGATAAACTTTCTTTCTATGACTTCCATTTATAGTGTTCGGAAATCATTATTAATGTATGTACACTATTATGCGTTAGTAATGATAACAATAACAATATATATATATATATATATATTTTCTTTATAGATAAGTAAGAATTCATTTATTATATAAAAGATATCACCCGGCGCATGGGATATGTAGTGGTGATGTATTACAAGAGTTACATAACCAATTGTCCCAAAAGTTAAAGTTGTTAGGAAATTGTGAATTTAATCATCTAACTATAATTCTAACACTTCTCCTCATGTGTTGGCCTAAACTTCTCCTTAATAAGTGGGGTCCAACACGTGGGATTTTCAACATTTCAAATGGAAGGTATAGAAAGATTGAACTCAATTATCTCCTACCCTGATGCTAAGTTAAATATTCAATTTGTCCCAAAAGCTTAAGCTGTTAGGAAATTGTGAATTTATTCATTTTTTTTATAAGATATTGTGAATTTAATCATTTTTTTTTATAAGAAATTGTGAATTTAATCACAAATCTAACAAGTATCAAAAAGTACAGCAATCAATAAAATTCAACAAACTAGAGAAATAATGACTTCTTAGAGAAGACATCCAATCATACAAAAGGTGTAGAAAAAGAGATTTCAAAGCAAGCCTTGAACTTTCCATTCCAAGCCTTTACACGTTCGACTATCCATTTCCTTCCAAATAACCCACGTATAAGACATAGAGGAATAGCCTTCCAAATCTCCATTATATAGTCTAGGGCCACATCCAACAAGCTAGCAGCGCCATGATCCTCTTTGGCATACCCATTGTACCCCCCCACCCCCCCTCCCAAAAAAAAAAAAAAAAGGACCATAGATCTCTTGGCAATGGACAATGGAACAACATGTTATCCACCAATTCCCCTGCTTGCTTAGAGCATCCACAAAAAACTACTTTATCTAATTTATCTTCTCACTTTACAAAACATCCAACATTGGTGGTTTTATTTTATTTTAGCTTTCAATGCAAAAAAAAAAAAAAAAAAAAAAAAAAAACAATATAATAATATATCAACTAAAATAAAATAATATATTTACTACAATAAAATAATATATATCCACTACAATAAACACCCATCACAACCACCGAAACCACAACCTCCTTGCACACAGAAAATTCCCAAACAAACATTTACAAGCTAAAAAAATAATAAGCACAACAATCTATCTCTTTACAATATTTTCCTCAATTCAGTCTCAGGCTGATCAGAAAATGCAGGAAAAATACCATTTCACCCAGAAAAACCCAATTTCAATTAACAATCAAATTATTAATATATCCTCTGTTTTCTTAGTAACCAAACAAAAGGGTTGCATGATCCCAACCCAAATCCACAATCTTTTTCCTCAACCCAGACCATCAAAAATCACCAATCACAAACAAAACTTCAAAAAATTTAGGATCTTTTCAATAACCCCAAAGCAAAATCAACAACATAAATAAACACACACAAAGAAGGCAATGGGGCGTGGCCTGCGTGGGTCGGCGATGGCTAATTGAATAGAGACCTCAGTGAGGATAATGGATGAACAGAGCTGGGCTTTGAAGATGGGCGAGAGGATGATGAATCGAGTCGGCGATGGTGCGTGGGTTGGAAAGGGCAAGATGGGTCGGATATATGTCGGCGTGGGTCGGCTTGAGTCTATGGCGGCTGGGCTCATGCATATCGATAATGGAGGAAGAGAGAAACTCAGAGTGGAGATGGTGAGAAAAAGTGAGGAGAGCGACGGAGGAATAGAAATGAAAGAGAAGGAAGAGAAAAAATAAGGATAAAAAGAAAGAAAAGAAATCAGTAAAATAATTAAAGTAAAAAAGCCAAAATTTTTTACTATAGCTCCACCAATGGAGCCTCACTTTTGCATTTGGTGGTGCTAAAAATAGCAATATAGTTTTTTAGCACCACCAATACTAATGCTCTTACGTGTACAACACCAATCCACAATGATAATTATTCTTCTTCGTAGATTATCAATCGTTAATATCTTCCATAAAGCAGTAGTACAAGTGAAGAGAGCTACTTTGGCAGAACTTTGTCTTTCCAAATAGACTTCCAAGGAAAAGATAATGCATTCCCACTCTGTAGAACCCTATAATAAGATTTGATTTCCAACAGCTTACTCTTGGTAAGAACCCAGCAAATTATGTCCTCACCATCCCTACGGATTTTCTTTCAATGCTAAATCTTCGTGTGCCTTCCATTATGCTATGAGTTCAGTCACTAAAAATGCCAGTAATCTACTGACTACCACCCCTACTACCTATATGGACCTCCAAATGTTGCTTTCAAGGAAGTCTGGTGTGGGGGCTGGTGGCTTCTTAAGCTCTTTGCGCCACTCTAGGCTCTAGGCTTTTAATACTAAATTTCTGATATAACATTTTTTTTTTTTTTTTTGGAATTATCAAAAAAAAAAAAAAACAATATTTTTGTGCAGTGATGATGATGACAATGATAAAAACAATAAAAGCAGGAAAAAAAAAAAAAAAGATGACGTGTACAGTAAAGTGAATCTCAAATTACAGTCTAACCCATGATAATGGACAATATAAGTCATAAGATATTAAGTACCAGAATTTTTTTTTTTTCCAGAAAATAAAGATTTAATTACCAGATAACCAATTAAAAAGTACATACCACAAAAGATCACCACCATTATCACAAAATGCACAAACAGAATCAAACACATCCTCTTCTTCATCTTCTTCTTCATCCAATATATCATCATCTACATCATCAACTATAAATCCAGACATGTCTGTAGTTTGAACAACCTGAAATACAGATAAGTTCACTGGCTTAAAAAACAATTTTAAAAAATAGAAGTTACAGAGGAATGGGACCAAAAAAAAAAAAAAGCACAGACAAGTAGGACTGCAGGAGTATAACCTCATCAGGTAGTTTCCTCTTCCCAGGCTTCTCCTCGAGAAATGTGCGTAAGAGCTGTTCAAATCACAAATGGTCATTGTAATACATAAATAAAATGATGTCCTCCTAACAAACAGCAAACTGTGAGTATATACTTTTAAACAAGAAACGCATATGGTTTAAGCAAAACTGACTTAAGAAGGATCATGCAGCATCCCTCCATTACAAGAAAGTAGTGGGTTAGATACACGATCCTCAAAGAAACGAGTAAAGCTAGCGAGAATTAAACATGTTAGTGATGGCTAAAAAATAATTTAGCAACGTGTAAAAACAAACTCTCACAAAATCAATCCAAGTGCACTTTTGCTTCCACCTTGTTCACTTAAACATAGCCGGAAAGTCCATACTCCAGAAGAAAAAGAATGAATCCTCCAACAAGATTCCTCAAAGACCAAACTGGCATGTTTAATGAATAAGAACCATCCTTTTATTTTTGATAAATTACACACACACACTCCTAGTGAGTCTTGAACCCACGACCTCATCCTCTACCTTGCTCTTGAAGAGGAGAAAGTGCCATTTGACTAGAGCTCATTGGCTCATTCATAACAATCATCAAAAAATTCTGATTCTTCTCAACTTCTTAAGAAGAATTGATGATTTATGGAATTCAAAGGACAATGGTAACATGCATATTGCATTGCACATCACAATTAATAACCCAAAGAAAGATAGACAAACCTTGGAGTTTGCTAAGGTATCATCCCTATTAACAGCTTCACTAATTAAAGGCAGGTGGTCCACCAGATCATTTTGAGAAGGTCTGACATCATACAAGCTGCAATTACAGTTAGAATAAGCTGTCAAAAAATTGCACTAGGAATACAAAGGAAAGGATTTTTTTTTTTTTTTTTTCATTAAAAGTTTATAGATTTACCTAAAGACTTTAGACAAGTGATCCCAACAAGATTTTCCTGATGCTTCGGGGTTTTTCCTCAAGAAATGAAGGTATTGCACTGTTACCAGGACTGTCCTAATCATATCCTCATAGCTTTTCCTTGGCCTCTCAATCTTGGTCCAATGATTTCCCTTGAGTAGAACTGATATCTCGGGTTTCAAATTGGAAAGATCAAACCTCCATGCTATAACTTGCTTATGCAATTTTTGAAGCCCTTTGTCAGCATCTCCACGTAGGAATATTTGTTGTTTCTTGCCATCCCAAATCTCACCCTCTCTCCATTGAATTGGTAAACCAATAAAAGAAATCGGTTCGTTCTTTTCATCCCAAAAATAGTAATTTTCCACACAATTGGGCAGGCTCTCAGCCTCATCATCAGATGATGCCATAACTTTTTCTCAGTCACACCCTTGCCTTACACCTAAAAATGATATTCAAAGAAGAAAAAGTGTAAATTTAAAATCATAACCCAAAAAAATTAAAAAATTGAGAAATCTTTAACACAACTGATACTAAATAGCTCCGGAAAAACCACCTTAAGCGGACAATCATGACACCAAACATCAAGCCAAAAATTCACTCCAGTATCATCACCCACATCAAACTAAAGAATCCAGGAAAAGGTCAACCCATTCCCCATCAAATAGATTTCCAAAGACTCACACCATAGGGACCTGTCATACTTTTAGCGCACCATCCCCCTCCCCCATTCATTCCCATACTTCGCCTCTCTCACCCTCCTCCATAAAAACCTCCCTCTCATTCCCATTATCTCCACAGCCACTTCCCTAACAAAGCTTGATTAAATCTTTTCACATTCCTTATCACTAACCCCCTGCCCCCATATCTTACCGGTTCAAAATTCTGATTCTTTATAAAAAGTAAAATCAAAGTACTGAATTTTAAAGCTTCAAGATACTACATTACTTCTCTCTCTCTCTCTCTCTCTCTCTCTCTCTCTCTCTCTGTATGTATGTATGTATGTATATGCATAATCACACTCCACTCTCTATTCACATGTATATGATTAATGTCACTCACAACGAATTTATAAGGCAAAGCAAAAGCCCAGTTTGGTTTCCGAGAAAATAAATACAGAAATCGAAAGCAAATTTGAAACACAATATGAAAAAAAAACAAAACAAAACAATAGTCTCTCAATTGAGGCTAAAAAGCCATTTCGGCATTCCAGAAACCTGAACTTCAATTTCCATAGTTTTCTCAGTAACCAAACAAGAGCCCTAGGGTTCGCAAACAACCAAAACTAACACAAAATAAATTAAAAAATAAATAAATAAATAAGACCTTTCAGAATGGGTCAGTGATCAGAGGCGAGCCTGGGCGGTCTCTGTCTCTCGGCGTGGCGAGATCGGCGTGCCGAGACGGCGTGCCGAGATCGGCGATGAGAATGCCAGACAGAGAGAGAGAGAGAGAGAGAGAGAGATGAGTTCAGAATGCCAGACAGAGAGAGAGAAAGAGAGAGAACTGATACGAGGAGAGAGAAGAAAAAGGAATTAAATAAGTCGATCTTATAATTTTGAGATATTTATCACACCTAATGAGAGGCTGATTTTGGTATTTGGTGTGAAATGGCCAAATATTTGGCATTCGGCACATTCGACACATCTAACAAGAATGCTCTAACTCTGCGTAGTAATAATGGTTTACCTATTGATCAACAGTCACCGATCGCAAAAATACTTAGAGCATTCACATCAGCCCATTTAAAGTCTTCTAAAATACATATACAGTGCAAATTTTACACATTTTGAGCAAAAAAACACCCACATCAATGGGTGTAAAAATATGTATAGCTAGCCATATTTTTCCATGAGCTACAGTACGCGTGTAAATATACACGCGTACTGTAGCACATGTAAACATTAAAATAACATTATTTAGTCCACACGGGTATAATATAAAACACTTATTTTTCTTTTTTGCTCTTTTTTTTCTCTCTCCTCACACTGAACACACCAACGCAGGTCTCAGCGTCTCTCTCCCTGTTTCATTCATCTCTTCCTCTCATCTTCTTTCTTCGTCTACTTCTACTCAGTTTTTGCTCATTCTCTATTGACAGACTCATCTTCTCTATTTGATCGGTTTGGGGGTTTTGCAGTTTATTGTTGCTGAAAATTGCTGAAAACTGATTGTTGCTGAAAATACTATAGCAAAATAATTTTTAAATGTATAAATAGTATCGTGGGACTCATTTTTAATATTTTTAATATATGAACAGTGCATGAACAGTGTGTGAACAGTATCGCACTGTTCATGCACAGTAAATTTTGTCCCACAAAAGTCAAACAATGCGACAAGAAAAAAAAAAAACTGAAAACGCAGGTGCATAACTCAACTCAACTAAACCCACTATCCAAACCCACACTTAGTCTCCGTTTGGCCAGCGCGTTTTGCGTCTAGCGTTACGTTTTCAGCTTTTTTTTTTTTTTTTTTTTTTTTACACGCGTTTCAGCTTTCCCAGACATTTTTCAACATGTGACTTTTTCCACAACTTTTACTGTTCACAGACCCACAATTTTCACTTTTCAACAACTTTTTCATTAAAAATTGGTCCCATGGTACTATTCACACATTTAAATATTATTTTGCTACAGTATTTTCAGTTTTCAGTTTTCAGTTTTTAATTTTCAGCGGTATCCAAACGGACCCTAAATAGTTTGAGCTTTTTGGTGAAGACGAAGCGATTGCAAATTCGCAATGGTTCGGGTTCCAAATTTTTGTGAAATATTGCTTCGATTTTTTTTTAAAAAAATTTTGGGGGTGAGAAAGATTTTTCTAAATATTTGCTATTTTTGTTGCTTTGTTTTCGGTTGGGTGGGTTCATGGGCAAAGTTGGACTAGCACACATCTGATTTTGTAGATCATATGTACGGTTGTGATCAGAGGAGTTTTTTTTTTTTTTTTTTAATAATAAATATTTAATTCCTATAATTTAGGTCACTTTTATTTTAGTTTTTAGATTTATTTTTTGTTTTATAATGGAATATCCGTGACTTTGTTGAAATTTTGTTATGGAAGCAAATTTTGGAAATGTTGAGAAATTTCTAATTTGATACAATGATAATTTTTTGAGAAGTGAAAAGGAAATTTCAACTTCAAATTTTAAAAAAGAAAATAGAACTATTCAAATTAAATTTTAGAGACTTAATGGTAAACACAGTTTTTTTTTTTTTTTTTCAACTAATCTAGACTTTTTTTTTTTAGGGGGAACTAATCTAGACTTTGTAAAATGATTCCGCTATAAAGTTTCGGTTAAGCTTAAATTTAGTACATTAGTGCGTTAGACTTAACCCCTATTTATAAAGCTTTAAATCTATTTTATCTATTTTAGCATATATTTCAAGTTATTAATAATGTAGTAAAATTTGAAATGCTCATTTAATTTAATAATAAATAATAAATGAATAGGTTTCAATAATTGCAAAATGATTTGCTCTAATGTAATTATTGGTTGGACTTTTATCACCTATAATTAATTATTATTTTTTTTTTGAAACAATCACCTATAATTAATTTAACTATACTCTCTTTATGTAATATTTTAATTTAAATGCTTGATTATAGGAATTTATTGTGGGATTTACTTTAAACAAGTGATATCTCTCTCTCTCTCTCTCTCTTAGCTTCAAATTTTTTTTTTTTTTTTTATAAGTAACTTCAAAAGATTGTTATAACAAGTTTAGCATTTTTTTTTTCTTTTTTTTTTTTCTGCTATAATGAAATATCATTTCACTTCGTTGGAATTTGCAATGTAAGCAAATCTTATTAATGTGAAATATCAAGTCACTTCCTACGTCATTTGTTGGGTTAAAATGAATTAACCTCTTGCAAATTAATTAATTACCCAAGTTAATTAATTAGATTTAATTATATGTAATGGTGTGGTAGCACAAACAAATCACCAAATAATTAAATGCAGCGGAAAATAAATTTGACACAAATGATTTGTTTATGAATAGGAAAAAAATAACGAGACAAAAGCCCACCGGGTGAATTTAAAGTCACCACTCCCAAGAATCTACTATTATTAATCACAAGCGATTACAAGTATAAGTAATTTTACCAAATCCTTTGGCATATCCCGAAATACCAACTTACAGTTGAACCCTTACCCCAATATCTAATTGGACTTATATTGTAGCAGTAATCTTTCCGTTCAATGCACGAATCCCAGTACGTGACTAACTAATGATGCACGGATCCTAGTACGTAACTAACTCACCAACTTGAAGAAGATTGTTGACTACAAAGTTCTTCAGTTCATCAACAATGAAAATCAGGAAGCTCTTTGGTAAAAAAACCCTTGGCGTAAAGACACAATAACTTCTTCAGAGAGAATGATGAACTAGGGCACTTTCTGCATGTATTATTTTTGCATTATTTTAAAATAATCTTTATATATGTCTAGGGTTGTGAGAAAAGAAACCCTACACAAATACATAGGAATATGCGTGTAATCAAATTTGAAAAGTTTGATTTTGTAATTCTCAACAAATACAGCTTGTGTCGAGCTTTTGTTGAGCTTCAACATTAAATCTCGATAGAAAAATTCTATCAAGATTTAATGAACAGCACTTGCTTTACTTGTTTCTTGTTCAAATTTGCATGATTTCAATACTTAACTTGAACACTTGTTTCTTTAAGTACTAAACTCATCATAAATCTACCTAATTACAAGTAAAGTGTGTTTTGCCAAAGGATTAGTTAATTACATAAAATATGTCCATGACAATCTCCCCCTTTGACAATCCGTGACAAAACCACAACAAAACAAATAATCACAAGAGAAGTCTTAAATCACTAAACTCATAACCACTTGTTGTATTACAAAATAAATCTATCCTTACTACAAACTCTTAAAAAACTTTGCAAGAACAGAGTTTATAGCAAGATAGACTTTCACAACATGTCTTTCTGAAACACTTAAACAAAACCCATCAAAGCATCATGTGTGAAACATAAATAAAGATTGCGTATATAAAGAATAATGTGTATAAATATAGAAAAGAAACAACACATGTAAAGGTAGGTAAAAAAAAACATATATCATCGTCATATATATGAAAATAAAATACAATGTATGTAAATGGTCACAAGACTGGTGTACAAGAGGCTAATGTAATTAAAAGAGGCTAATATAACTAAAAGAAACAAAAGAAAAGTACATATAAACTTCACTACATCCCTCAAAATCTGTATACATTCCCCCTATCAAAAATGTCATGTACTAACTCTCCCCATAAGTACAAGACTACTCTCAAACCTAAAACTACTCCATCTTTTTATCACAAATGACAAAGGGCAAGTCACTGAGAGGTCGTCATCTCGTCATCACTAAAAGAGCTAGCATCATCCTCATCATCATCACCCTCATCAGTCGAGGCCTCTAGAGAAGGAGCAAAGCCAGCCATGCGAGCCTGTCTGCAAGTAATGCGACTAACTCGAATGTTCATCTGACACATCTTATCAGTGAGATAGTCAAGACGACCACCAAAGTCAGCCTCCATCCGCTGAAGCTACGCCATGATGGCTTTGAGGGTCACACCACCAGTTGTGGAGGTAGAAGGAGCGAAAGAAGATGGAACAACAGAAGTTATAGGATCGATCATCTCCCCTCGTGGCCTCTTCAGTCGAAGCTAGGCCTCGCTCCGCCGAATAGAACCAGTGTATATGGCACCCATGATGGTGAAGAAAGGAGAGAGAGGAATGGGAATGTGAAGGTGTTGAAGGATTTGCATGATAGCCGAAGGAAAGATGAGCTTATCACAAGTAGTGGTATCCTAATACACATCTATGATAGATGTAATGAGGTGAAAGGGAAAGTCAATGGCGAGATCCTCTAAAAGAGACAAAAGAAAACAAGCACGAGGTTGAGTGATGAAGTTATAGTGAGACAACGGAGTGAGAGTGAATGTCATCACCATGTTAAGCAACCTCGGGCCTTTGGCAAAGCCCGATCATGGAGTGTTTAGCTTACCACCCCATAAGGAAGGAGTCTCATAAAAGTGAGAGATAAGATTGTCTCTGGACACAATCCATAGATGATCACAGCCAGGGTAGTTAGGAAGCGCTACCCTAGGAACATGTAGTACCTCAAATATAAGATTTGGAGTAACAACGATACGTGTCTCTTTGAATGTAGTAAAAACTGAGGTACAGAGGTATCGATGCCGTGTATGTGTAAAACACTTGAATAAATACGACATAACACCTCGTGGGTCTTACAAGTAGAGATTCCTAACCTCGAGTCCAAATGACTTCAGGGAGAGGAGTGTCGGCAAAATCCAACAGAATAACCTGGCATTCCGAATGAACGCCACGTTTTTGGAAGTTCTCAAAGAAGTCTGTCTGGGCCTTGTCATCACGGAACTAGATGTGAAAAGGTATAAGAGGATTAGAAGAAGAAGATGACTCGGAACCGTGACGAGGGTTTTGAGGCGAAGTGGATTTGAGTTGTTTAGGTGCCATAGAGCAGTCTATCCGCGAGAGAGAGAGAGAGAGAGAGAGAGAGAGAGAGAGAGAGAGAGAGAGAGAGAAAGAGAGAGACAAGATCAGAATAGGAAAGAAAAGAAAAAATGTATACATGAAAAATGCATGAACATGTGTCATGAGAATTTAAAAGCATCATGGGTAAAACCCAATCTAAACCTAATAGCACTTAACAATAGTAATCAAGCACACAATTCTAAAATGCATGAAATATTGTTATAATGCAATGAGAGTGGAATGCATGATCATATATCAACAATTTCACAAAACCCAACCCAAAAATTTCATGAAAACTAAAAAAACCCTAAAAATTTTGAAAAACCCCAAAACCTAGGTCTAAAATGCATGAATGCATGAAAAAGAAGGGTTTAAGAACACTTACCAAGAGATTTAGCTTGGAACAGGCTGAAAAACTGAGTGGGTTGAAGATTTAAGTGAGGGAGAGAAGATTTGATCAAGAGAAAGAAAGATTTCTGTCAAGAGAGAAGGAGAGAAATGAATTCTGAATTGCACCCATCCTTTAAATAGAAAATGCATCTCTATGGATCGAGGTTTCTATCGAGGATCTGTCGAGAATCTATCAAGCAGATAGAGAGCTCAGAAATTTTCTTTGATGGATTGAGAAGCTGTCGAGATTCTATTGAGAAGAAACCCAGAAATCTTGATGGATCGAGAATTTATCAAGGACATATTGAGAAAAGAGAAAGAAGAGCTCGATAGAAAGGAATCTATCAAGAATCTGTTGAGGAGTTGTCAAGCTTGAAGAAAGAAGGTTTTCAAGGGAGGAAAAACACATAAAGATGAATGCAACAAGCAAGTTACTCAAACAAACATCCAATCAACATATTAAGCTCTCAAAACATCTTTCAACATAGATGCAAAGCATATATAGATCCAAAAACACACAAACACACACTAAACAAGTCTAATCAATTTTATATTTCAAAAACAAGTTAAAACAGTTTAGTGAGCATATATTAACACATGTATCTCATGTGATGGCCAAAACACATTGTACCTACACATGTATCAAAGTAGCAAAGAGTATGCATGTTGTGTGTGAAAACATAGTAAGAGTGCATAAGTGTCTCATATTATGAAGATTTGAGATTAGAGAAAATCAATTACACTCACACACAATCATAACTATTTGATGGAGACTATCACCTTCGAGGTACATCGTATAACTCTCACATCTCCTAGAAACACGCTTGCAATCATATTAAAAGCGTTTTGATTCTTTTTGCTTTTATATATATTTTTTGCATATTTTTCTTTTTGAACATATCATGCATGGGCATATAAGAGAGGAAAAAATATCCAATTATGTACGCCAAAACATCACAATTTTGCTATGCTGAAGCATATAGATGTTATACACGATTGGCGGGCTTTAGTGATGAGATAGTTATTTATGCCTTTCTCTTAGGATTTTTTAGTCATTCCCGTCAAAAAGAGTAATATAAGTATGAGATATAAGAGACAATCTTAATCATACTCATCACAAACATGAGCCACAAAACTCACTTGCTTAGTTGTGCATTGAGATGCTCATCTAAGCTACAAGAGATACAAAGTTTAGAAAATTTTGTTTCAATGGCCATCCAGGGTACATAACTACCAATATACACAAACACACATTGTTTTTGTATTTTTTTTTTAATGAAAAAAAAAATAAAACAAAACTGAAAAACAACCAAATAAAAACAAAAAGACACACACAAAGCATAAAACTAGACTGACTCAAAAACAAGAAAGCAACAAAACAAGTAAATCAAAAAAATATAAAGGGAGAAAGAGAAAAAGTGACTGAATCACTTTGAGCCTTTTTCTTTCCACACTTTGGAATTGGAGGAAGATCCTTTCCTAGAGTTGAACCTTTGTTCCGGAGGTGAGGGGGAAGAATTTGAAAGCTCAAAAATGTGTTAAAACACAAGAGTTGTTTAGACTCTCAAATAAAAATTACGGCTAGATTGCTTTTATTCTAACTTATCTAGGTGCGGAAACAAGAGTAAATGAAGCGCAATCAACCGATACTACTCTAGTGCATAAACATGAACAACAAACAATAGAAGTAAAGCACAAGAGTAAAGGAAAAGAAATGCAAACACAAGATAACACGACGATGTGTTATCGAAGAGGAAACCGAAGAACTCGACGAAAAACCTCTCTGCCGCCCTCCAAGCTGTAAATCGATCCACTAGACAATAAGTTGGGATACACGAATAGCAAAAGACCCTCCAAGCCTAATCTACCCAATGTACCTAAGCTCTCCAAGCTCCTACTCCAACAAGACTTCTCAGAACCGTGTCTTGTCTAGCTCTCCAGATCCCGCAATATGCCCGATTGCATCCACCAAGCCTCACCGGCTTCTTTTGGCAAATTCCCAAAACTTCCCAAGCTCTAAAATACTCTTTACACTCTAAATAGGTGTGGGTTGTATTTGGATACAAATCTCCTCTCAAGGTATGTCAATGGGAGAGGGAATGAGAAGATACTAGAATGATTTCTCACTAAGAGTGAGTAGCTCTCTCTCTAAAAGATGGGTATGTGTTATAGAAAACCTATCTAGGGTTTTTTTTTTTCTCTAAATGACTTTTTTTACATTTGTGGGTAATGAAGGTATATATAGTATGGGTGAAGGGTAAGAAAGTTACTCTTAAAAATCCTCCTGGCAGAATGTTTCGTGACTACCTCGCGGGAAGGCCTTACCTGTGAGACACTCGTGAAAATGACAGTCTAGCGTGACTCTTCAGTTTTCAACATGTGCTTCTCATATGGCTCTTTCGCGGGTTAGCTTTTCGTGAGTTTCTCGCGAAATCCACTGATTCTTCATTTAAGCTTGAGTCTTCACCAACTTAATACTAAACTCAATACAATAAAATCCTACAAAATACAAGGAATAAAATTAAAGCAATTATAACACTTTTTGTCATGGAATAAACCCAACATAAAACATAGATGTAAATCACAACTTTATAGAATTGAAACCGTTTAAGTTCGAATGGAACATGAGGGCCTTGAGAAGATCTCCAAGAGGACCCAATGATGGTGGAATTTGACCTTGACTACCAGATGATGACACACTATTGCTTTGTTGAGTGGCTAACCACTTATAGCAATTTGGACGAGTGTGTCCTAAAACTCCACAGTGATGATAGAAATGCGGCTTCTTTGGTTGAGACTTCTTATTATTATCTTTCTTATTCTTAAGGTTTCTAGTCTCTTTCTTTTCAACTTTAAGGGGTGCTCCTAGAATAGATTTGCTCTTGTCTAAGTTCTCACTAGCTGTTTCAGTTTTAATTTCATTATTTTTAGCATCATTATCTTTAGCAAGTGAAACAAAAACAATCCTACTAGAAGAGGCAATATTAGGAGAAGAGAATTCAAATCCCAAATCGGTTTTGTCAGAAGCAGTTTTTTGAAAACTTTGCATCTCATCGAGCTTTGCGTTGGAAGTCCTTTCTAATTGAGCTTTGACTTGAAACAGCTCTGCTTCAAGCTTTTTAGTCGTTTTAGCTAAGAAATTGTTCTCTAATCGCAGTACTCCAATGGTTTGATTGGCTTCATCAACCTTGGTAGAGAGCTCCTCTCGATCTAGCTCCATATTGCTCAGCTTTTTAGTGGCCAGCCTATACAGTTTCTTATATTTTTCAGAAATCTTGTACAATTTTGCATAGGTTGTATGGATGTCATCTTGTTCATCCATTTTCTCAAACTTGGATTCCATCAAGTCCTCTTCTTCATCTACTGCTTGTACAATCCTTTCAATAGGATCCACTGTGGCAGTGAAAGCACTCAAGATTCCCTCGTTATCACTGTCATCTGACTTAGTCTCAGGTTCGGTATCACTCAAGGTAGCAGCAAGAGCCTTGCTTTTCCCAATCGACTTGAGATATGTTAGACATTCTTGTTTCATGTGTCCAAGACCTTGACATCCAAAGCACTTTAGTCCAGAGTGAATAGTATATTGACTGTCATCCTTAGCATCCTTCTTCCCTCTATCTTGACTTTTGAATTAAGAAGAATTGGATTATTTATGGTCCTTGTCAAAACCTTTCACATTGGCATCCTTCATGAACTTCTTGAACTGCCTAGTGATGTAGAACTTCATCTTGAAATCTTCATCATCTGAAAACTCATTAGTCTCATTACTTTTGGCCTTTAGTGCCATGTTCTTACTTTTGGTTCCTTTCTTGAGTCTAGTCAAACCTAGTTCATAAGTCTGCAAATTGCCTATTAACTCTGTCAAAGGAATAGAGTCAATATCCTTTGATTATTCAATGGCAGTGATCTTGGCATGAAACCTTTCAGGTAGAGACCTTAGCACCTTTCCTACGACCTTGGGTTTGGGAATAGTTTCCCTAAGATTAAAGGCAGAGTTGACTATGTCTTTGAGTTTGGCATAAAACTCATCGAATGAATCATCCTTTTCCATCTTGATCTCCTGAAAGTGTGTAGTAAACTTTTGAAGTTTGGAATCCTTGATAGCCTTAGTCCCTTCATTGGTTGTTTAGAGAATAGTCCATGCTTCCTTTACAGTTTTAGTCGAGGATATTTTCTTAAACTCCTCATTCATGACTGCACTGAAAATGGTGTTCAATGCTCTACTGTTGAAGTTTGTTGCTTTGATCTTTGCATTACCCCAATCAGCCAGTGTTTCCTTTAGCTTACTTCAGCCAATTTCTACATTTTGCCACACTTTCGCATCTAAAGACTGCAAAAAAAAAACTTTCATGTGTACTTTTCAGTATGCATAGTTAGTGTTATCAAATAAAGGAGGTATAATAAGAGACTGTCCTCTATCCATGACAAACAGGGGTCAATGGATCGCATAGTAAAGATTAAAACCTAATCAGAATGTGCTTGCTCTGATACCACTTGTTGGGTTAAAATGAATTGACCCCTTGCAAATTAATTAATTACCTAAGTTAATTAATTAGATTCAATTACATGAAATGGCGTGATAGCACAAACAAATCACCGAATAATTAAATGCAGCGAAAAATAAATTTAACATAGGTGATTTGTTTACGAATAGAGAAAACCATCGAGGCAAAACTCCGCCAGGTGAATTTAAGGTCATCACTCCCAAGAATCCACTATTATCAATTACAATTGGTTGCAAGTATAAGGAATCTTACCAAACCCTTTGGCCTATCCCGAAATACCAACTTATAATTGAACCCTTACCCCAATACCCAATTGGACTTGTATTGTAGCGGCAATCTTTCAGTTCAATGCACAAATTCTAGTACGTGACTAACCAATGATGCATAAATCCTAGTACGTGACTAACTTACCAACTTGAAGAAGATTGTTGGCTGCAAAGTTCTTCAGTTCATCAACAATGAAGATCAGGAAGCTCCTTGGTCACAAAACCCTAGGTGTAAAGACACAGTAGTTTCTTCAAAGAGAATGATGAACTAGGGCACTTTCTACAAGTATTATTTTTGCATCATCTCATAACGGCCTTTAAAATAATCCTTATATATGTCTAAGGTTGTGAGAAAAGAAACCTTACACAAATACATATGAATATGCGTGTAATCAGATTTGAAAAGTCTGATTTCGTAATTCTCGACAGATACAGCTTATGTTCAACTTCTGTCGAGCTTCAACATTAAATCTCGATAGAAAGGATTTTGTCGAGATTTAATGAGCATCACTTCCTTCACTTGTTTCTGGGTCAGATTTGCATGGGTTCAATACTTAACTTGAACACTTGTTTCTTGAAGTATTAAACCCATCCTAGATCTATCTAATTACAAGTAAATTGTGTTTTGTCAAAAGATTAGCCAATTATGTAAAATATGTCCCTAACATCATTGATTTTTAATAACTCTAAAATGAGTTACTCTATTTTTTTTTCTTCGATCAATTCGTGTATTTCTTCTTCAAAAAAGATAAGTAAAGAAAAACAACTTAATTAAGTAGAGCATATGACTTAAGAGGTACAAGTACAACATATTTTGTTGTCTTTCATACACACTACTCTGACACGATCTCGAGCTAGTTGCTACAATCACAAATCAATAAATCTTCAACCATAACAGGTTCTACCCCTAAGCAGGTCCTTGTCTCCTCATTTCTTTAGGTATATTGTGCCAGTTTGATCATGGGTCACCTTTTTACTAAGATCATTGAGTCCTTTTGTAATTAGTCCACCAAGCATAGAATGGGTTATTCCCCACCTTTGCTCGTAGAACATCATAACATGGGAAATATTTTGCTATTAGACTATCAAAGTGGGAGCTTTTGCATGAATGTGTATCTTTCTTAAAAACTCCATCTAAAGATTCTAAACCAATTGCAATCATTTAGTAATTCAGCAATGTTCCTTACCTAATATGTATTTTCTTGCACCTTTTGCTAAGATAATAGAAATCAAATCTTGAACCTTCCTTTTTTTTTTTCTTTTTTTTTTTTTTTCTTTTTTTCTTTTTTAATTTTTTTTAATATAAGATAAAATTTCTACTCTAACTTAATCTAAATGTATATGCGTGTGAAGCTCTCTCCTAGAGACTTGAACCCTGGCCCTTACCCCTCGTACCTTACAAGCTATACATGTAGAGTGACCACCGCACCAAGAGTGCGCAGTTGTAATCTTGAACCTTCCTTTGAGAGTTCATATGAGAATGGAATGAAATAATTATAATGGAATGAAAAGGAATTAAAATAAATGGAATGGTAGTAATCTTGTTTGGGAGTAATATAGAGGGAATGAAATGAATTTATTTTATGACAATATTACTATTAAGCCCCTATTTTAAAAGTAAATGGTTGAATATATAGGGGTATTTTGGGAGTTTTAGTAAAAAATTTGTTAAATCTAATTATATTTCCTCTCATTCCTCCAAATTTCGGGAGGGAATGAAAATTTGAGATTTTAAGGGAATAGAGAGGAATAAGTGTTCCCTCTTACCAATTCTATTCCCTCGCACTTAAACTCCCTAACAAGGGAATAAATTTTCCATTCCCTCCATTAAACTCTCAAACAAGAGAATGAAAAAATATTCTAAAAATATTCTTTTAATTCCATTCTATTCCCTCCTCCCAAATGAGGGCTTAGTTCTAAAGCAAGCATGATTCAACTTTCAAGCAATGGATTCTTTAAAACTTTGATAAATTACTATTGTTTCAATTTATTTTGTAATATAACATGTTCAAATGTTATATCATTTTTGCCTAAAATACAATCACCTATGAATGGTGCTAATTTTCACTATAAAATCAATAGGTTTGCACCAAGTGTGTGTAGGAGAAAGGGGTTACCCTTTTTTTTTTTTTTTTTTTTTTGGGTAAGGGTGTGTATCAAATTTGTTAGCATCTTGAGAGTTGAGAAGGCAGAAAAGATTTGAGATTGAGTGTTTATTTGGGAGAGTTTATTTAGAAAATGGTAGATAAATTACATGTTAGTTATTATTGAATGGGTTCTTTAGAAGGGCAATTCCACTTGCAGTCCCTGACTTTGCATACTATTAAGAAACATAACAAATTCTCAAATATTACATAACCATTGCTTGGCAGATTCTTTGGGGCACTTAAGAACTAGTGTTATACTTCTGAGTGCTCTCTGGCCTTTGGGCTTGTAGAAGTAGGTGAATGTCTCGCATTCTATTGCGAGAGTTAGTCTGACCTTCCTTAGGTAAGGTCATTAGTGGTACTGGTGCAGTGAGGTGGATGTCGTGTTTTGTCTAACTCTAGCGTGGTTTTTGTATTGGAGATTATGGCAGAGGAACTAGAAGTCTTATGGAAGAAGTTATCATTTACGGAGGAAGAGGTAGATGATGTTGAGCTTGGGAGTGGCAGCAAGAAAGCGGCAATAGAACGAGGGAAATATTGTGCCGTTTTAAAGGTGCTCACACATAGAAGCATCAGTCTTGACGCCTTGCGGAAGAATCTGAGAATGATGTGGAAACTAAAGAAGGAAATGCAACTGTCAGAAATAGAGGAGGATCTTTTCTTGTTGGAATTTGGAGATGAGAAAGATAAGAGGAAAGTCATTGATATGAGTCCATGGAGTTATGAGAAACAGTTAGTAGTCATACAAGATTTTGAAGCCGAGCTGACCCTAAAGGAGATAGAGCTGAAATGGTCCCCTTTCTGGGTTCAAATGTTCAACTTTCCATTAAAGAGCAAAACAAGGGAGACAGGGATTGCAATAGGCTCAAAACTTAGGGAGGTCTTGGATGTGGATGTCCCTGACTTAGGAGTTCATTGGGGAAAATGTTTGAGGGTGAGAATTCGAATAGATGTGACAAAACGCCTGATGAGGGGCAAACGGGTTTCCATAGAAGGTGGGGAGAGCTGGTGGGTCAATTTCAAATACGAACGACTACCAAACTTCTGTTACAGTTGTGGTTTGCTCAGCCATGGCCTAAAGGACTACCAGAACAACTCCGCAACAGTTTTACAAAATAATGGAGAGCTACAGTATGAGGCTTGGTTGAGAGGAGAGCTAATGAGGAGAGGCAATAGGGATTTACTCAGACCGGGCATGGAAAGAGGTGTAAAAGGAGGGGGGGACGCCGGAGCTAGATCGGAGATGGAGAAAACATACTCTGCTGAAACTGAAGTGGTCGGTGTGGTAGGTAGCACTCATGTGCCTAGGCTAGATGATAAGGGTGACGCTAGCCCTACATGGGATGAAACAAAAGTGGCTTCCTCAATGCATTTGGCAGAAAACTTACACAAAGAAGGCAAAGTCAATCTAAAGGAAGAAAAATCAAAAGATATGATAGCACAAAATAGTGAAAAACCTTCTGATGTGAGGGGAGCACAACCCGAGGCGTCTAAGGATATGCAGTGGGAGAAGATTACACAACATGTGGAAGACTCTACTTTTAAATTTGAAAGAAAGCCTGTTCAGAGCTTGAAGGTTCATGAGACAAGCACAGGATTAGCTGATGGGTCATAGGGCCCAGTTGCGATGGTGTACGATGCAAAGGTTGGCTGGACTACGGAATTATTAGGCTCAAATAGCAAACATTGGAAATGTTTGGCAAGGGAATCAAAAGGTAAGAGTGCAAGTGAGGACCTCGGCCCAGAAAGTAAAAAACGAAATGGCCCAACTCCCTTACAAGAGTTGGACCCAAATGTAGTTGATTAGAAAAAAAGAAAAGGGACGAACCAGAGGAAGCTCAAACTAGAGAATGAAAAAGAGATGGTTGGCGAAGAGGAGGAGGCTGTGACGCAGCCCCGCCGAGCCCAATGAACGTGATAGCGTGGAACTACCAAGGTATAGGGTCTACCTTAGCGGTTCGAACCCTCACCGACGAGGTGAGAACACGTGAACCCCTGCTGGTTTTTCTAGTAGAAACTAAGGCCAGTGCAAGCAAAATAAAAGGGATTCAAGCGAAGCTGAACTACACGTAGGGTATTGTCGTTCCTAGTGATGGTAGGAGTGGCGGCCTTGCTCTATTGTGGAAGGAGGGTGCGAATGTAAGTTTTAAAAGTTGTTCAAATGCTCACATCGATGTGGTTGTTCGAGAGAGTTCATCATCACTTCCTTGGAGAGCCACGGGTTTTTGCGGTCAACCAGAATCTGAAAAGAGGCATATATCGTGACAATTATTGGAAGTTTTATGAGATCAGTGTGAAATGCCATGGATTGTCTTCGGCGACTTTAATGAGATTGTTTACTTATTTGAAAAATCGAGGCGTTTGGAAAGAGATGGCAAACAGATGGCAAACTTCAAGGAATGCTTAGATAGGTGTGGTTTATTTGATTTGGGATATGTGGGTCAGCGCGTCACTTGGTGCAATGGGCGGCATGGAGAACAGAGAACCAAACTCAGGCTTGATAGAATGGTAGCGAACGAAGATTGGTTGAGGCTGCATCCTGAAGCAAGTGTGCACCACTTCTTAATGTCCAATTTCGACCACTGTATGTTGGTTCTAGCCCTGAAATGCAACCAACCAAGAAAGCCAATGAAAAAAAAGGTTTATGTTCGAGGCTATGTGGATGAGGGAGGAAGGATATAGGGAAATTATATAATCAGTTTGGGATCCTCTCAACTGTGATATGGGGTTAACAATCACGGACAAACTGAGGCGATGTCAGGATCATTTGCAGAGATGGAATTGGAGAGTTTTTGGGCATGTGAATAAGGTTCTGAGGTAGAAATAGTCAAAACTTCAACAACTTGAAGCCATGAAACACGGGACTGAGAAGTCAGAGGAGATTAGGAAGTTAAGGGCAGAAATAAATAAGTCATTACTAAGGGAGGAGATGATGTGGAATCAAAGGTCTAGAGCTCTCTAGATTAAGTGGGGTGATCGAAATACAAAGTTCTTTCACACCACAGCTAGTCAAAGACGAAGACAGAACAAAATAGTGGGGCTGCAAGACTCGGCTGGGGTGTGGCAGGAGGATCAGGGGAGAATAGAGGGCCTAATTTTGGAGTATTTTGCTGCTATCTTCAAGTTAGACCTCCCAACTTCCTTTGAAGCCAGTTTGAGTGCAATTAATACTCGAGTTACCCTTGAAATGAATGATGAGTTATTAGCAGAGTTCAAGGCGGATGAGGTAGCGTGAGCAATCAATCAGATGCACCCAAGAAAATCACCAGGACCAGACGGTATGTCCCCGATTTTCTACCAAAAATATTCGGATTTGGTTGGGTCTGATGTTATAAATTGTGTCCTAAATGTGCTGAATGTTGGTGTATTGTCTAGTGGTCTTAATGAAACTTACATTTGTCTCATCCCAAAAGTCAAAAACCCCCAAAGAATCACTAAATTTAGACTGATAAGCCTTTGCAATGTTCTCTACAAAATAATAGCGAAGGTCCTAGCTAACTGGCTGAAAAAAGTCCTGGCAGCTGTGATTGATGAATCTTAGAGTGCTTTTGTCCTTGGAAGACTCATCACAGACAACGTACTAATGGCTTTTGAAACAATGCATTGTATAGACCAAAGAAAGAAAGGAAAGGAGGCCCTTTTGGCTATAAAGCTCGACAGGAGCAAAGCTTATGATAGGGTAGAATGGGTCTATTTGGAAGCAATGATGAGAAGGTTGGAGTTTCATGATAGGTGGGTGTCTCGTATGATGATGTGTGTGACCTCGGTGACATATTCGGTTTTGCTTAATGGTGAACCCAAAGGCAAAATCATTCCATCAAGAGGGCTTTGACAAGGTGACCCAATATCCCCATATCTCTTCCTACTTTGCACATAGGGGTTGACGGCTATGTTGAAAAAGGAAGAGTCAAATGGGCATATAAAATGTGTTGCGGCGTGTAAGGGTGCTCCAAGAATCGCCCATCTTCTATTTGCGGATGACAATATTGTCTTTTGTAGGGCCTCCCTTGAAGAAGCGAGTCGGGTTATGAAGGTGTTTGAGAATTATGAAGGTGATTCGGGGCAAAGGCTTAATAAGGAGAAAACTTCCCTATTCTTTAGTAAGAATACGAGTAGAGAAGTCCAAGACTAAGTGAAGTCTTTGTTTGGAGCCCAAATTATAAGACACCATGAGAGGTACCTTGGGCTGTCGCCACTTGTGAGAAAGGGGAAAAGGAAAGCCTTTAATCATATTAAAGATATGGTGGGAAAAAAAATTGCAGGTTGGAAAGGAAACTCCTTTCCAATGTGGGTAGAGAGATCCTTATTAAAGCTGTGGCCCAAGCCACACCTACCTACACTATAAGTTGTTTCAAACTCCCGGTAACTTTATGCAAAGAGCTGAATTCCATGGTTAGCAAATTTTGGTGGGGGCAGAAAGATAAGGAACGAAAAATGGCGTGAATCTCTTAGGAAAAACTTTGCATGCCAAAGATGGAAGGGGGTATGTGCTTAGAGACTTCAAAAATTTCAACCTAGTGCTCTTAGCGAAGCAAGGTTGGAGGATCCAACAAAATCCAAATTCCCTTATCCATAGAGTCTTTGAGGCAAAGTATTTCATAGGGAGCTCTTTTAGGGAGGCGCAATTGGATTATAGACCATCCTATGTGTGGAGAAGTATCATGGCAACCAAGGACTTAATCGCAAGGGGGTCTAGATGAGTCATTGGAAATGGTGAAAGGGTTCACATTTGGGAGGATAGATGGATCCCAAGCCCGGACTCTTTCAAAGTGGTAAGCCCGAGGGGTCTTTCTACTAATTTTGTG
Source organism: Quercus gilva (assembly GCA_023621385.1). Lineage (NCBI taxonomy): Eukaryota > Viridiplantae > Streptophyta > Magnoliopsida > Fagales > Fagaceae > Quercus > Quercus gilva. Next base: position 9,608,195 of record CM042480.1, on the reverse strand, counting down.
TTGGTATCGAGCCTCATCAATAGGGAGACTAGGGGTTGGGATGTTAATTTGTTAAGGAATACCTTCCTCCCCAATGAAGCTGAAATTGTTTTGGGCATTCCAATTAGTTGTAGGCTTCCTGATGATTCCCTGGTTTGGGTTTGGTTTCCTAATGGCCGATTCTCAGTTAAAAGCGCCTATAGAGTAGCCCAGAAGCTGTTGCCGAAGTTAATTCACCATGGTGAAAGAGGGGAAAGCTTAGATGGGTCAAAGTCTAGAGCCATTTGGAAGCTTATCTGGAATCTGGACTGCCCAAACAAGATAAAACACTTTATGTGGAGGGCATGTAGAAACATTCTGCCATCAAAGTGCCGTCTAAAGTCTAAGGGATTGGATGTGGAAACCAATTGTGACGTTTGTGGAAGGGAGGAAAATGCAAGCCATATTCTTTGGGGCTGTAAAACAACAGCAGAGGTTTGGAGTGCAACAAAATTGAAGCTTTCTTTTCTACCTAAAACTCATCTGGAGTTTATGGACATAGTATGGGAAATCAGGGAGAGATGCACGGTGGTTGATTGGGAATTGTTTGCAATTACGGTGTGGAGCTTGTGGAATAATCGGAACACAATAAGGCATGAAGGAAGAGGTAAAACCATTTGCTGAAATGGTTCGGATGGCAGCAGAATACGCAAAAGAAGTCAGGCAATCTCAAAGAGTCCAAACCCGTTCCTCCTCCTCAGGTAAGCTCTCGTGGTCTCCCCCAAGTCTGGGTTGGTATACAATTAATGCAGATGGGGCTGTTTTTGGAAATATTGGATGTAGCGGAGTGGGAGTTGTGATTAGAAATGAGAAGGGCCAGCTGATGGGCTCGATGAGTAAAACAATGTTGTTGCCGCTGGGTGCGTTGGAGTCTGAAGCTAAAGCTGTGGAAGAAGGGATACAATTGGCTTGGGACCTTGGACTCAAAGATATCATTGTTGAGAGTGACTCGCTGATTATGGTGAATGTATTAAGAGGGCTGGGTCCTACTCCTAGCTCTATCAGGAAGGTTTCTGAAGGCATTGAAATGACTCTGAGGCAGTTCAAATCGTGGAAGGCTTCTCACATCAGCAGGGGCAGCAACAGGGCAGCACACTTACTGGCACAATATGCCAGAAGGGTAGATGAATGTATTGTTTGGGTTGAGGATACCCCCTCAGTTATTGGAAACCAAATTCAGAATGATGTAATCAATATGAATGTTGTTTCAGATCAATGAAAAGTTCTCTTAAGCTATTTATCAAAAAATAAAAAGAACGGGAAAGTAGTCAGCATCAAAGCAATATATTTTCATCCACATAGAGAAGTTTAGAAACCAATGCTAGACAAATGGAATCATTTATGCAAGAACAACATAAAAGCTGAACCAAAGATGACAACTGACACAATTCAAGCACGTATTTATTTAGGAATTTATAAATATCCATTTGTTATTGACACGTGATAGACATGTAATAAATAAATTAAATTGACATGGACAAATTATTGTGCTGCATGTGGCCTTGTTTGTCCAAATCATCTGAATAGATACAACACGTATCAATATGTATAAGCTTGACAATCATGAAACATGGCTGAGGATTAGGTGAGGCTTCTGCTTTAACATTTTATTTATTATATCATATTAGAGTCTAATAATGCACGGATAATACATGAAGCTGCAGAATTTTCTGCTTCCTTTATTCTTGGCTTTTCTTCTCCCTCCATAGACAAACCACCATCTACATTTTCTATTTGAACCGAGCATACATATTTCTTGTCGTGTTGTGGACCCTCTTCCTTCTCAATGCTGCAAGTTAATTAGAGCAAATATACATTTCAATTCAATATCTTACAAGGAAAGTGAAAATTTGAAAACGGGTGATGTTTATTATGCATACTCAAACTACATAGAAATCGTGACTTGAAGTCATGGTTTCCAATTGGAAATTGTGACTTAAAGTCATGATTTCTATGCAGTTTGAGTGTTTATGTGTGTTCTTCACTGCTCCTGATTAAAAAGCTCATACCTGTAAATAGGCATAGCCCACCTTTTCGTCTGACAAAAATTGTTTAACTTTTGCTTTGCTCCTTCAATCTCAAATGACTTATTGAGCCCAAAAGAAAAATCTAACCTCCCAATGTTAGTGGGCATAGATTTTGATAACTCGAGCAATGCTTGCTTTGCTGCATTAAGCTTTGCAATGTCCATAGATTGATCAGAAGAACCTGAGGCAATAGACACACCATCGACATATACAGTAGCAATATTCTTTGCCCCATCCCTCCAGGGCTTAATGGAAAGTTCCCTCCCCTGCTTTTGACACTGTTTATGCAATGTATCAATAGGCTGAGGTTGTTGTTGCAAGACTTTAGGTGTGACAATAGGGTCCAAGAGATCCTTAAAGATCTTCAAATATAAAACAACCAATGATAAATTCTATATCAAAAGAGAGAAAGTGAGAGACTAAATGTCCAAAACAAGAACAAGAAAAAAAGACAAATCATTTTTGCCAGATAAGAAAAAAGAAGTTAAATACGCACCACCCATAATTTTTGCAGGTCGAAATTGAGATCAAAATACATAGCTGCTGCCAAAGACTCAACAATGTCAGCAAGAATCTTTGGGCCTTTAATTGATCCATATAAAACTATATCATTTTCCTGACTGACTTCATCAGCAAACTCTTGAACCTATAGAAGTAACACAAAACCATTTGCATAGATCTTTGTTCAAATTCTAAACAAATTTTAATCAAAGATAAGTCCAAAATATACGGATCACACCAGAATAGTTAATTATAAGGGAAAATTTTGTAAAACATAGTGAGTAAAACACATTGTAAAGTAACATTTTCAAATTATAACACCACAGTGCATGTATATATTTACACACATTGTGTATAACAAGCATAACTCTAATTATAAACTCTTCAAAGCATAATATCATATGTTATGTTTATTTGCATTCAAAGGGTGCCTTCGATTCACTGCAAAAAGTAACTGAAGTCAAGATTTCAATTACTTCTTGGAATGTGTAAAACTGTTTATGTGTAACAAAGTTAACCCTTTTAAAAAATATTGATTGTATACAGGGACGGACGCAGGATTTCAAGCTAGGGGGGGCCGGAGATAAGCGAAAAAAAAAAAAAAAAAAATTCAAACGCACATCCATATAGTCACTGGCGGAGCCAGGAAATTTTCTTAGGAGGAGCAAGTTAGTTATGCCTACATTGTGTTAATAGGTTAAGCCTACATTGGCTCAAAATGCAAAAAACTCAAGTTAATTTGGCCCAAATTATGGCCAAAATTAAATTACTTTATTTCACAAACTAACTTTTAGTAAACTTGTGCTTACATTTTTTTCACTGTACTAAATTATTTGTGCTTAGGTTAATAGGTTTGAACTTACCTTTTTACATTTTAGAGCTTTTCTAAGAAGTTACATCTAATGTTTCAGCATTTAGGATAAAAATTGATTAATAGGTATGAAATTTTGAAGATTTATACAATAATTTTTGTTAAAAAAAAGTGTGAACAATGAGGTGCAAATTACTATTTAAGTGCAATTAGATCAAATCAAACAATTAAAAAATTATTTGTCCTCCTACTATTATCAGATATAAATAGATGATCTAATATTCTAATATAAACCACATTATTATATATTATATTATTATTATTATTATTATAAATAGATTTATACAATATTTTTTTTTTAAAGGTTTTCATGGGCTTTTGAAAACTCTTGGGCTGGCTGGCTGGGGGGCCTGAGCTAAAAACTAAGGGGGGCCCAAGCTAAAAACCAAGGAGCCCAAACCTGTTTTTTTAAAATTTTACATACTAAAAATTTTTTTTTGGACCCAGGGGGGGCCCGGGCCCCCTTTGCCCTGCACCTGGGTCCGTCCCTGATTGTGTACTTCCATCATTTTGCTCATAAATTTATTGTACAATACCTCACTCTTTCAATGTGCCATGTGGTAAACACTATGCAACTTAAATAGTGTGTGAATAAACTTTTGTAAATTTTTAGGGATAAAAATCACAATTTTTTAAACCAATGACCTCTAGCTCAAGGTGCACTTCCTTCTCCCACAAAGGTGGATTGTTAGTTTATTATTATTATTATTAGGAAAAAAAGATTTTTTTTTCAATAAAATAGGAACAATGAATCTATTGACACAAGATTATTCATAATTGTGGATGTGTTCTATTGTAATTGATGTATAATAAAATGATGTCAATGGTTGATCCATGTGAATGCAACGTTACTCTAATCACAAATTACATACTAACTTAATAAATTGTGAATAAATTTGTCTCCAACATTGCTCTAAAATAATTACAACTTGCAGGACTTGAACTTAGACCAAATCCCTCACTCTCTTTCTATAGCCTTTAACTCTTGTTAAGTAAAAACTGTAATATTAAACCCTGACCAATATATTTAAAATAATATGCCAAATTATCAAGCAAAAAAAGAAAAGAAAAGAAAAGAAAAGATAATAACACAAAATGTAACTAATGAACAAATAATAAAAGAAAAAAAAGACTAACCATAGGGTGTTTGTTTAACAAGTTATGCTTGCAATACAAGCAATGTTGTAGACAATTGCAAACCAATAAATTCAGAATAATATATCAAAAGGCATTAACCCTAAGAAAAAAAAAAGTAATTAATAGATAAAGATATTATAATCAAAGCAGTTGGCCAAGTAGTGTCCTCCCATACATTGAACATATATAAATTCCCAAAGAGGGTATGTGAAGCTATAAATTCTCTATGTAGCAATTTTTGTTGGGGTCAACAAGAGGAAGAGAAATCGCATTCATTGGGTGAAATGGAGCAAGATCATGGAATTTCAGGATATTTGACATAGCTAGCTAAACATTGTTGGCGATTACTCACAACACCAAAAATTTGGTAGCACAAACTTTAAAAGCTAGATACATCATTCATGGAGGCATCTCACTTGGAGGAGTACTTTATTGGTGATTTCACTTGGTTGCAGATGGATAAAAAAACTAGGACCTGGAAGACAAATGGCTTCCCTACACCTACTATCGAGTCATATCCCCAAAGCCCTCCTGAGACTACTTCTCAGTTGGTAAGTGAGCTGATTGATACTATTACTAGACAGTGGAAACAGCAGATTATCAATAAAATCTTCCTATCATTTGTAAGATTTTCATTATAAACTAAACAAATGTGTATAACACGCGTGTAAGAAAAGTGAGAAGCTAGCTTTTGTTAGACCTCATCAAGAAGAGAGGCGTCCAAATTATTGTTGTGCCTGATGTAGCGGTGGAGGCCGTGGCGGACGGCGACCCGTGCGAGTTTGTCGTTGCTGACGTTGGCGGAGCGTAGGTCTGTGAGCAGTCCTGGGCCGAGGCTAGGGTGTTCCAGGTACAAGTATTTGCTCACGGCCAGTCCCAGCACCACGTCGCCTACGAACTCGAGCCGCTGGTACGACTTAAACAACTCGCCGTTGTTTTTGTTTTTGTTGTTGTTGTTGTAGTAGGCGGCGTGTGTGAGTGCCTCTACTAGAAGAGCCTTGTCTTTGAAGCTGTAGGAGAGTATTTTTTCCACAGCTACTATTGTGGCCGACTTCTCTTCCCCCTCCTCCATGGACAAAAGAGAATCCATATGCAGAATTCCTAAATGACCAACCAACTTGCTAATTCATGGGAGTGACGAAGGTTTTGATGCTTTTATTGTATTATTGTGTGTTGTCTTGGTTAAAGTCAGAAAAGCAATCCTCTGCACTGTCTAAAGTGGTCGGAGTGTTGGACTACCTTGCTTTATGAAGCCGATATTTGAATGGTAAAACGTGTATAACAAAAGATGACACTCAAGTATGAGTTTCTTTGGATACCGGGTATTATTGTTTAGTATCTGAAAATTGAAAACACTATAACAAAATAATTTTTAAAAGTATAAATAATATCGTGCGACTTAATTTTAAAATTATTTTTACTGAATAAAGTATTTGCGAGTTTTATGAATAGTGCACAGCACTCACAAAAAAACAACATAAATGCACAAATGTGCAATGCAGACGCTATCCAAACTCCGCCTAAATGTATAAATAGGCATAAATGGTAAATCTCGGGCATCTAATTCTAAAAATCAACTGTATTAGTTCATGTAAATTTGTGTAAATTTATATTGTCATTACAGTACCCATATATATATATATATTTACTATTCGCATGTAAATATATATTTTAATACTTCTTTACTCATATACACAAAAAGAGAGAGATAGTTTGAGAGAATAATACAAAATTGATAAAAAATATTTTAACAAAATATAGTGTAAAATAAAATAGATAATTTGAAGTAGGTATTTTTAAAAAGTAATTGTATAAAATAGGCGACGAAGGTTTTTATGCTAAAATAACCACAAAAAAAAAAAAAAAAAAAATTTGCATGGCTAATATGAATGCTAGTATAACACATGAGCAATGACTATTACACACGGCTTGTTACACAGAAATCTGTATGTAATTTAGAATAAAAAAAATTGAAATCATTACTTCAAATTATGATTTTAGTTTAAAAAACTATTACACACAACTTTGTGTGCAATTACTTATGTACACTAGTCATTTTTTCATAGGCAAAACTTAGGTATAATACTTTAGGTATAGTTCCTGTAGGGTCCAAATTTGGTAGGCCAAGCCTAGGCTTTGCAGATTGTGAGCCCAATGAACTCCGAACAATAAATTTGTAGAGAATGGGTGAAACAGCTGGGCTGGTTATGGATTTAGCAACGATTCATTTATGCAAGTCAGGATAAAACGATGTTCAGACTCTTATCCAGTGGCACTCCCTTAAATTCGAAGAGGCTTAATATTTATAGAAAAATAAATACAATTTTCTCTCTCCCTCATTTCAGAGACCTCTTCCCTTTATATATCCTCCTCCTTCCTCATCTTCACCGTACACTTGTTCTTCATCCAAGCATTCACTTGAGTACATGTCACATCAGATGTTTACTTTAGTCTGCCGTGAGTGGTAGTAGCTGAGGTTGAACTGTTCAGGTGTCTTCTCCACATAAATGCAGCCAAGAAAGTTGCTGCAGTGCATTAAATGCGGTGGTAGTAGCTTTTCCTTTTAGATATTTTTATGTTCTTCTCATCCCTAGGCATGCCCAGAGTTTGCTCTTTACTGTGGAATCGGTTGGGAAGGTCGCTCAGGCCTTCAGTATATTTGCTTGATCAAGTTCTCTAATGATTCGATGAGAGGGACCTCTTCGGACCAACAAGATCGTCTTCGGATGTATCCCATCATTCCTTTTCAAGTGCATTTCCACCAAACGGATTCAGCCCTGATCCCTTTTACCTCTTTGGACAAACAGTGATGCTCAAATTGGGCCCTAGGCCCAATACGTAGCGTTGGACTTTCACACCCACAATAGCCCCTCAAAATTCTAATTTTTCCCTCGCATCCAAGGAGAAAAAATAGGATTTTGATCTGTTGCGAAATAAAAGTTTTGAAAACACCGAATCTCTGAATCCACACATGTATGCGCATAAATTTAGGCGCTTCATCATTGCTATTGTTGTTGCACCGTTTCCAAGGTGCCATTAATTGCTCCAGGTGGCGTCTTGTCTCTGGCATCTAACAGTGGGCTTCTGATCCAACGGATGTGATTTTTTCTCCAAATTTGGGTGGGATAAATCCCACCATTTCGCTTGTCCCTATATAAAGCCCCCAAAGGGGGTTATTTTCCCCTTTACTTTGCAAATTCTCAGACTCTCAACGAACGCAGGCACTCACGCTCACAAAGCCTTTCCTGTCATCAACTCCAACTCACCCCAGGGTCTGCTATGATCTTTCTACAAACCTAAAGGTCATTCTTCAATTTAATCTCGCGTTAGTTCCTTACTCAAGACTTTCACATTCTTTTCGGCCTGCCTCTTTGGCCTTTGAATAGTCACTCCCCAGTCACTGTTTAGCACCGTTCCCCTCTATCCTAACTGAAATGGATAGATTTAAATATCTAGTGAGTAGTCCTTCCCAGATGGAGAAGTTTAGGGCGACGTATCGCATTCCCTAGGATGTGGGCTTGAGGTATTGCTCTCCGGAAGAGTTATTAACAAACCGAGAAGTGGGCGAAGTTATAATCCCCATTATCGCCTTCCTAGAGGAAGGAATGACCATCCCCATGGGTCCCGTTATCAGAGACTATTTCCGAGGCCATAGACTTAGCCCTGAACAGTGCGCACCTAACACGTTTAGAATTTTAGGAGCAGTCGACGATCTAAACCAACATTTAGGATTGGGACTCACTTGGCTCGATGTGGTACACATGTACGAGTGTCGTACCAAACAAGGAGCGGGATACTATCTTAGATCCCGATCCGATATCGTCAGGCTCATCTCCTATCTTTCCAAATCTAACAAAGGGATGAAAGACGATTATCTGATCGTCTCGAGCGCGTGGCATGATGGACTTCATTGCCCAACCCAACCGGGAGAGCTAGGTGGGATATCCCAGAGTTAGGTTTCCTAACAATAGATTAAGGGTTTTTGCTTTCAATGATTCGGCCTTCTCTTTCTATCACGTTTTAAGTTTTCTGACAATTTTATTGTGATGTTTACAGATAGAAATCACGTTGCTCCTCGGCTCAGCCTTGCAAATACCGCAGCACTCAATTTCCTTCTTCGGTCAGAGATTTTCGCAAGCAAAGACGGGCAGCGTAGGGCCGTGTACCTTATCCTCGGCTATACCCCAAAGTCAAAAGATTTTCAGCCAATCGGCAACGCGATAACACTCGAAGACCGCCGCATTAACCGTATCAACGTTGCTCGGAAGGATTTTTTGGCTCCTTTTGATCTTGCCCCTGTGCCACACCCAAACCCACATGGCATACTGTTGCTCGTTCAACCTGTTCAGCAGGCTCCTCCTGAACCAGCAGCAGAGGGAGAGAGAGTTGCTTCTTCAACCCCTTCACTTGACGAGCAGATTGACCAGTTCAGATTTGAAGGGGAAGCTTCAGAAGAGGTTCAGATTTTGAACGCCGACGAGGGGATTGATAGGCAATCCGTTGTTTTCCCACAGAGAATAGACGTGCTAGACGACTCTTCTGACGAAGACATGCAGAGTTTGACAGATCTGATGAAGAACAGAAGGCCGAAGGCTGCGACTAAAGGTGCTGGTACATCTCAGCCAACAGTCACTCTTCCTCCTCCCCCTCCTCAAGCTCCCTCAGATCTCGGCCTAAAGTCACCACCAGATCTAAAAAAGAAAAGGATTGCGGCTGATACTGAAGAAAAAGAGGTGGCGCCTCCTAAGGGCCTAAGCAACAGAAAGTGGCCCATGACACCAGGAGCAGAAGGGCTTCGTCTACTGAGAGTAGGGAAGACCCTTTAGCCGCAAACGTACGCCGAGGAGCTTAGATATGGTCCCCAAAGTTAACATTGGATGGTGCAGCCATCCCATATGATGCTTCCCTTAGAAATTATGTTGGAGGGAGAGCTGGCCATATCGCAGAGGCATTGGAGCAACCTCTGCTCCTCCCGAAGGACATGGAGTCCTACAGGCGCTTCAGCCAGCAGGAACTCTTTCTATCCCTTAAAAGGGATTTAGCCATGGTAAGAGAATTGACCCATCTTCTTAACTCTTTTTGTGTTCACAACTAAAAAATTCTTAATCTGTCACGCAGATTGCTCAACAAGTATATGTGGCTGAGGAGTGGAACAAGAAAGCCCACATTGAAGTCCAAGCGAAGGTCCACTCTCGGACGAAGGCTGAGAAGGCATTGGGCAGTCTAAAAGATGAGTGTGCCCATGTATCCGAGCAGCTGAAAGAGGAGACAAAGGAGAGAAAAAGTCTGGAGGCGGGCCTTAAGAGCGCTGAAAGGCAGGCCGAAGACCAACGCCAGAAACTCTACATTACTAAGATCAACCTAGAAACTGAGAAAGCGTTGGTGAAGGGTCTTCGGGCCGAGCTTGATAAAGCCAAGGAGTCTGCTAAGTTGGCCAAAGAGGACGCTCAATTGGCCAAGGAGGCACTTGAGGCTGAAAAACAAGCTGCCTACATGCTGGGGGTGAAAGAGACCCAAATAAGGCTGACCGAGGAGTTCGCGAAGGTCTGCAGGGAGTATTGTGATATAACGTGGGGTAAAGTTCTTGATGCGACTGGAGTCCCCTCAGAGTCTGCCCTGAGGTAGCCTGGGAGTATTTACTACCACTTAGACATCTGCGACTTGTCAGAAACCCTGGATCCTTTAGCGGCCGACCAAAACCTTCCAGACCCTACTGAGGCAAGCCAGGCACTTGGTCAGACTGGTGATGTGGGCAAACCGTCTGAGGATGTACAGGGGTCGGATGCTACTGCTCAGCTTGGCCAAATGACTGACCCATTGCCTCAGAAGAAGGCCTAGGTGTTTAGGGGTTTTACGAGCATGTTATTTTTTGTTGCTATTGTTGTATTTACTTGTAATAGTTAGACCCCTTTTTTTTTTGCTTTGTGACTAAATTATTTCTCTTTAATCAATGAAATGATTTCCTTTTTATCTTTATCGCCATTACGGTATATGTCATGATGCATCATTACAGCAAATAACAATAGCTTGATAAATGAGAATCACTCAATACCATGATTTTGACTTAAACATGGCTAGGGGGGCCTTGTGATAATAACAACTGCATTAGAATGTTAATTGGTGAAAGTAACTTGGTCCGAGGATTATAGACATAGTTGAGCCCAAATTCAAACACTTGGGGAAATTGTAAACCTAACCACCGTACCATGCTGATGATGTAGACAATCTAAGTTAATACTTGAGAAAAACTGTTCATAGGGGAGTTACTTAGTAAAATGAGGCCCACTTAAGTTTAATCACTTATAGGAATTATAAACGAGTGTTAGCTAACCCAAATCATCTGGGCCGAGGACTACAGGCATAATTGAATTTAAGTTTAAACACTTGGGAGAATTGTAAACGAGTGTTAACTAACCCAAATCATCTGGTTCGAGGACTACAGGCATGATTGAATTTAAGTTTAAACACTTGGGAGAATTGTAAACGAATGTTAACTAACCTAAATCATCTGGTCTGAGGACTATAGGCATGATTGAATTTAAGTTTAAACACTTGGGAGAATTGTAAACGAGTGTTAACTAACCCAAATCATCTGGTCCGAGGACTACAGACATGATTGAATTTAAGTTTAAACACTTGGGAGAATTGTAAACGAGTGTTAACTAACCCAAATCATCTGGTTCGAGGACTACAGACATGATTGAATTTAAGTTTAAACACTTGAGAGAATTGTAAACGAATGTTAACTAACCAAAATCATTTGGTCCGAGGACTACAGGTATGATTGAATTTAAGTTTAAACACTTGGGAGAATTGTAAACGAGTGTTAACTAACCCAAATCATCTGATCCGAGGACTACAGACATGATTGAATTTAAGTTTAAACACTTAGGAGAATTGTAAATGAGTGTTAACTAACCCAAATTATCTGGTACGAGGACTACAGACATGATTGAATTTAAGTTTAAACATTTGGAAGAATTGTAAACGAGTGTTAACTAACCCAAATCATCTGGTCCGAGGATTACATGCATGATTGAATTTAAGTTTAAACACTTAGGAGAATTGTAAACGTGTTAACTAACCCAAATCATCTGGTCCGAGGACTACAGGCATGATTGAATTTAAGTTTAAACACTTAGAAGAGTTCTTAGCATAATAAAATGGTATATTGACTGAAGGAAGGATTCATTTAATAATAATACATTTTGAGGTTATTTACATTCCTCGGCCAAGGTACTACATGATTATCCAGATCTTCTAAGAAATATGCTCCAATACCAGCCTTTGAAGTGATACGATATGGTCCTTCCCAATTTGGTCATAGTTTTCCCCAAGCTGGATTCTTTGCAGTACCCACCACTTTCCTCAGCACCAAATCACCAGGTTCTAAAGGTCTCAGCCTTGCGTTGGCATCGTAACCTTGCTTGAGTTTTTGTTGGTAATGCGCCAGTTGGACCATTGCATTTTCCCTCCTTTCTTCAATTAGATCCAAACTCTTTTCTAGCTGCCCATCGTTACCGATCGGATTAAACGAGCTAGTCCTGTATGTTGAGAACCCAGTCTCCAAAGGTATAACAGCTTCAGCCCCATAGGTCATTGAAAAGGGGGTCTCCCCAGTAGACCTGCGAGGCGTAGTTCTGTATGCCCACAATACGTGGGCAATTCTTCCACCCATCTACCCTTCCCATCGTCCAGCCTCTTCTTTAATCCGTTAACTATGACTTTATTAACAGCTTCCGCTTGCCCATTTCCTTGGGGATAAGCAGGGGTGGAGTATCTGTTTGTGATTCCCAGTTCGCTACAATAACCCCTGAAAGCTTTGCTATCAAACTGAAGCCCATTGTCCGAGATGAGGGTATGAGGGACCCCAAACCGAGTGACAATATTTTTCCAGATGAATTTTTTTACATCTACATCCCTGATGTTTGCTAGAGGTTCAGCCTCGACCTATTTGGTGAAGTAGTCCGTGCCGACCAAAAAGTACTTCTTGTTTCCTACCGCCTTAGGGAATGGGCCCATGATATCCAACCCCCATTGAGTGAAAGGCCATGGGCTGGATAGTGGATTAAGGGTGCCACCTGGTTGATGTATGTTCGGTGCAAACCGTTGGCATTAGTCACATTTTTAAACATATTTATGGGCCTCTTTCTGCATATTTGGCCACCAATAACCTTGGGTAATGGCTTGGTAAGCTAAGGATCTACCTCCAGAATGGCTCCCACAGATCCCTTCATGCAATTCTTCTAGTAGTGATTCAGCTGGTTCAGGATGCATGCACAATAAGTAAGGACCTGAATAGGAACGCTTATACAGTTTATGGTCCTCGAACAACCAGAACCTAGTAGCTTTCCTCCGTACTTTGTCCGCTTCCCCTTTTTCTTCGGGCAATACATCGTCCTTCAAGAACTTGATGATAGGATCCATCAAGTTTAGGTCGGCCCTGATATAATGAACCTGGATTGCCTCTTTTCTTAATTCCGTAGGTCTATGCATGTCCTCAATGAGGATAACCCTTGGTAACTCTTGCGCCGAAGAGGTGACGAGCGTGGCCAAAGAATCAGCATGTGTGTTACCGGTTCTGGGGACGTGCAGCAGGTTAAAAGATTCGAATTCTGACTGCAGGGATTTAGCTCGACTCAAGTACCCCTGCATTCTTTCGTCTTTTGCCTCGAATTCACCTTGCACTTGACCAACGATTAATCTTGAGTCCGAGAACATCTCAACTGACTTTCCTCCCATCTTTCGTACCATCGTCATTCCCATCAATAGAGCCTCATACTCTGCCTCATTATTCGTCGCCGAGAAATCTAGCCTTAACGTTTTTTCAATGATAATTCTCTCTGGAGATATCAACACTAGTCCCACTCCTGAACCTCTCTGATTCGATGCGCCATCTACGTACACTTCCTAGGGCAAAGGGCTTCATAGAGAAACCATGCCAACAGACCTTCCATCCAGGCCCAGTGTTGGTGTTACTTCTTCTAAATGAGGCTTTGTGAACTCGGCCACTAAGTTCGCAAGGATTTGGCCCTTCACTGATGTGTGAGGCATGTATTTGATATTAAAAGCCCCTAAGATTGTGCCTCATTTGGCAATCCTTCCAGTGTAGTCGGCGCTTTGGAGTATGGCCCTGAGTAGGAGCTGGGTGAGGACTATAACGGTGTGGGCTTGAAAATAATGAGGCAGCTTCTTCGTACCGAGCACCACAGCCAGGTTGGCCTTTTCCAGTGGCAAATAACGAGTTTCAGCTTCATGCAGTGACTTACTTACGTAGTAAATTGGTTTTTGCACACCACAGTCTGTCCGTATCAACACCAAACTTACAGCATTAGGAGCTATAGCGATGTAAGCAAACAAGACCTCATCTGGCTCAAGACTGGACATGATTGGAGGTCGAGCTAGGTAGTCCTTAAGTTGCTGAAAAGCAACAACACATTCCTCAGTCCATTTGAAACCCTTCCACTTGTTGATCAATGAGAAAAAAGGTCTACACCTATCTGCTGATCTGGAAATGAACCTATTAAGGGCAGCAGTCATCCCAGTCAGCTTCTGAATTTCCTTGGGGTTCTGAAGAGCTCGTAAGTTGTTGATGGCCTTTATCTGATCGGGGTTAACTTCAATTCCCTTGTGAGTCACCATATATCCTAAGAACTTGCCTGATCCCACACCAAACGAACACTTGGATGCGTTTAAGCGTAATCTGTATCCCCTTAGAATTTCAAAAACATCCCTGAGATCCCCAATATGCCCAGCTATAACCTTGCTTTTCACCACCATGTCATCAATATAAACTTCCATGCTTTTACCCAACTACGACTCAAACATTCTGATCATCATCCTTTGATAGGTAGCCCCTGCGTTTTTCAGGCCGAATGGCATTACCTTGTAGTGGTAATTCCCCACAGAGGTTACGAAAGTTGTTTTCTCCTGATCACCGAGAGCTAGTGGTATCTGATGATAACCTTGAAATGCGTCCAAGAAACTTATCCGAAGGTGTCCAACGGTAGCATCAACTAGTTGGTCTATCTTCGGCACGGGAAACGGATCCTTCGGACAAGCTCTATTAAGGTCAGTGAAATCCACGCACACCTGCCATTTTTCGCTTTTCTTCTTTACCACCACAGTGTTAGCCAGCCATTCAAGATAAAAGATTTCCTTAATAGCCCCTGCTTGCTTGAGTTTCATCACTTCTTTCCTGACCGCATCTGCGTGTTCCTTTGATGGACGCCGGAGCGGTTGTTTCTTGGGGACGACGGTGGGATTAACGTTTAGATAGTGGCAAGTCAACTCTGGGCTTACTCCTGGGGCTTCTGCGAAGTCCCATACAAATACATCAACGTTGGTTCTAAGAAACTCTATCAGCTCTTTCTTCTCTTGAGGAGGCAACATGGATTCGACTTTAAAGAACTTCTCTGGGTCGTTATCAATAACTATCCTTACCAAGCTTTCACACTCTGCCCCTTCGGCCGAGGTTTCGGTGTCCAGCACCGAAGGTTTTAATTGTTATAAACTCTCATCGTTACGGTCCGAGGACTCAGCCTGAGGTTTGTGCTGGATAGCTGCCACTAGACATTGCCTGGACGTAGATTGATCTCCTCGGATCTCCCTTCGGACGGGTATTTGACCTTCTGATGAAGAGTGAAGGATACGGCCCCGAGGGTATAAAGCTAAGGTATAGCCATAATCGCGGTGTAGGGTGAGTAGGCATCCACCACTATAAAATCTACCTCCACCGTCTTAGATCCGGTTTGCACAGGTAGTCTGATCTAGCCTTTCGGGATGACCACTTTGCCATCAAAACTCACCAAAGGGGAACTGTAGGGCGTTAAGTCTTCGAGAGCTAAGTCCAGCCCCTTATAAAGGTCTGGGTACATTATTTCTGCGGCGCTGCCCTGATCTACCATCACTCTCTTCACGTCGTATCCACCTATTCTGAGAGTAACCACTAGAGCATCATCATGCAGCTATATAGTCTCGATTTTGTTCTCGTCCGAAAGGCCCAAAACTGGTTGAACCTCCATCCTAGGCCTCTTCGGCTCTCTGTTAACACTCTCCGAGGGCAGTCGAGCGACTGATAATATTCTGGATGGGCAAGACCCTGTCCTTCCTGGTGCGGCAAAGATAACATTTATCGTGCCCAAAGGGGGTTTTACAGAATCATCTCTCCAAGACCCTGCGTTTGCCTGGTTTCCCTGACAAGTTGATCCAAATGGTCCCACAGGCTCCTACAGTCCTTCGTAGTATACCCATGATCAAGATGATATTGGCAGTAGAGATTGTGGTTGCGCCTTTCAGGGTTTCCGACTATCTTGTTTGGCCTTTTGAAGAAAGGCTCATTCTTGATTCTCTCCAGGACTTGGTGCACTGGCTCACGAAACACAGCATTGACTGTCTGAAGGTTCGCTGAATCCTGTCCGACCCAATCCTTTCTCGAACTGTTATGGTTCTACCGATCTGACTTGAAATCCCTCCTCTCCTGAGGGATAACCTTATCCTTTCTTTTACCCTGCTGTTGGTCTTCCTCAACTCTTTTATACTTGTCAATCCTATCCATCAACTGGCATACACTGGTAGCAAGTTTGCCCGTTAGGGATGTCCTCAAGCCATGTTCAGTGGGAAGGCCTAGCTTAAAGAAGCTGATGGCCACCAGGTCACAATCTTCCTCCATCTCGTTTTACGTTTCCCAGAATCTATCTGAATATGACTTCAAAGTCTCACCCTCTCTCATGCTGGCGGACAATAGGGAGGCCATGGACTGCGGAACCCTTCGACATGTGACAAAACGCGACCCAAATGCCTGAGTTAGCTCTTGGAAAGAGCTTATGGAGTTCGCTTTCAGACTATCAAACCATCTCATGGTGATCGGTCCCAAGCTAGATGGGAAGACTTTGCACATTAGGGCCTCATCTCTGGAGTGAACGGTCATCCTTTAGTTGAAATGACTCACATGTTCCACAGGGTCTGTCTGACCGTTGTAGATGGTGAATGTAGGCTGGTGAAAACGTCAAGGAAGTCTTGCATTCTCGATGTTACGTGTAAAAAGAGACCTGAAAATCTGATCTAGAGCTTTACTCATAGCATTGTTCCCTACGCCCGTAGGTAAGGGGCTCCGAGGATTCCTCTCACGATGGTGCATCTCCTCATAAGGAGAGGACTCGCTGACTGGTGTTCGAAGTTTCTGTTTGTAGACAACGTCCTGTTCGTCCTCAGAATCTTCATCAGAGTACGAGGAAATGCGTTTCCTCTTTGCATGGCGCAGTTCCCTCTTTAGCCTTTCAATTTCTAACTGTATGCTTTGGTTTTTATCTGCACGGGACATGTGGCTTTCTCCATGCGACTGGCTTCGATCATCATCTGCGGTGTGTACACTACCTTCGCGATCCTGCCTCCGTTCCAGATTAAGGAAAGGATCGGCATGCTAAGATGTCCTGGACTCTGCTAGACGTTGCCTTGGTTCAGCCATTTATGAGGTGTTGCTTCCACCTTTGCTCAAGCTATTTCCCACAGACGGCGCCAATTGTTGGGTCCAAATTTGGTATGCCAAGCCCAGGCTTTACAGATTGTGAGCCCAATGAACCCCGAACAATAAATTTGTAGAGAATGGGTGAAACAGCTGGGCTGGTTATGGATTTAGCAACGATTCATTTATGCAAGTCAGGATAAAACGATGTTCAGACTCTTATCCAGTGGCACTCGTTTAAATCCGAAGAGGCTTAATATTTATAGAAAAATAAATACAATTTTCTCTCTCCCTCTTTTCAGAGACCTCTTCCTTTTATATATCCTCCTCCTTCCTTATCTTCACCGTACACTTGTTTTTCATCCAAGCATTCACTTGAGTACATGTCACATCAGACGTTTGCTTTAGTTTGCCATGAGTGGTAGTAGCTGAGGTTAAACTATTTAGGTGTCTTCTCCACATAAATGCAGCCAGGAAAGTTGCTGCAGTGCATTAAATGCGGTGGTAGCAGCTTTTCCTTTTAGATATTTTTATGTTCTTCTCATCCTTAGGCATGCCCAGAGTTTGCTCTTTACCGTGGAATCAGTTGGGAAGGTCGCTCAGGCCTTCAGTATATTTGCTTGATCAAGTTCTCTAATGATTCGATGAGAGGGACCTCTTCGGACCAATAAGATCGTCTTCGGACGTATCCCATCATTCATTTTCAAGTGCATTTCCACCAAATGGACTCAGCCCTGATTCCTTTTACCTTTTCGGACAAACAGTGATGCTCAAATTAGGCCCTAGGCCCAATACGTAGCGTAGGGCTTTCACACCCACAGTTCCTTAGGTTGCCTTTTTAAATTTAAGCTACGTGTCTAATAAAGTTAACTCCACAAACGTAGTTTAAACGTGTCCAATAGAGTTAACTCCAAAAACACCGTTTAAACTTTAAAGTAATAACCAACGCTGTGCAGTAATAACTCAACCAAGCTTTTACTACTACCACACCTTAAAAGAAGAGAAAGTGCAGTAAACTTATTCATAAGAAGGAAGGATCAACGAAGTAATTAGATCCATCAATATCATTCACGTGAGCCATGAGTCATGAGCTCAGTCTCTAAGGTAACTCAACCTTTCAGAAACACCAAATAGCTTCAAATGCTTTCACCTTCATTTTCCCAAGAAACAAACAAGTTCCAAATTAAAATTTTGGAACTTTAGTAGAAGAAATATGAAGAAGAAGACTTAGTAGAAGAAGTCAATTGGGGAAAGATCATCAATTGCGAGCCAGTGAGGAAAAACACAAAAACCAAAGTAAGGAGAAGACGCAGTTATCTTTTAATGCCCGTTTGTTAAGTTAACTTTATTGGACACGTGGCTTAAATTTAAAGAGGGAATCTAAGAAACTGTACCAAAGGTATTGTACATAAGTTTTGCTCTTTTCTTATTATTATTATTGTTATTTTTTTTTTTTTTAGAATCTTCATTTTCTGTTATTTAGTACAATTCTCTCCACTTTTTTTCTTTCTTAATGGTACAATCTAACTTTGTCCAAAATTAAATTCAGTCCTCTATCTTTCATTTCAATCATTTTAGCACTCTAATTTTAACCGTTATTCAATGTAGTTAATCACATAAAATATAAGGATATATTGGTATTTTTAAGTTTAATAAATTAAAAAATCCAAAGTAATTAGTAATTATTAATGTAGGGACCAGCCTTTTTCCCACGTAGCGCGAGGGTTCAGGATTTTCACCCCACTAAAGGCTTGCCTTGTAGTGTAAGGCTTGACACCTTAATCCTACGCCGGCGAGAGAAGCGTCCCGGTACAATAGATTTGTAGAGAGTGGATAGAATGACTAGGAATTAACGAAAGACACAACGGTTGGCCAGGGTTTACAGGATCAATAACTGAGACTTGGCTAAGTATTCTAAGAGAAAGTTCGTCCTCGGCCTAGTCTGAGAAGCCCTTCCCTTAGAACTAACGAATACAAGGGTGGTCCTTGGACACCCAGAAAACCCCTTGACCTCCTAACTCCCTCCTCCCCAAGCCCCCAAAAAGGAAAAAAGCCCTGAACCCTTGGGGGTGCATTCTATTATATAGTCTTGTTTAATTGATCTCGGCCGTCCACATGTCGGTCATCTGAACCTGTGTCTGAGGGTTCGTCCCATCAGCCGCCTTTGCAAGCTTTCTGTTAGTTGAAGTAACCAAGGCATCACTGTTCGCTGGTCAATTCACCATTAATGCGGCCAGAGTGTAGTTGCGTACATTTAATGGGTGGATGACAGCTTCCTTTCTTTAACGTCGGCATGCTGAGGACGTGGTCATCCTCGGCGTAGTTCCTTGATGGATTGAGCTTCTCCCACCTATCCTCGGATTATGTACTTTCCTCGGTATGGACCTTGGGCCCAATATGGAGTGGGCCGGGGTAGCCAAATTCTTGGGCCCCACAATAGCCTCTCAAAATTCTGCTGCCCGGTTCCTCGGGCGGGGAGGAGGATTTTGATGTCTTCGGATCCTTGTCCTGGCCTAGCAAACCTGGTCTTTCTGTCAGTGTCAAAATCCTTTCAACTGCCCAGGAGACGATTTTGGTGTTTCGGTATTTGGGGTGTGCCTTCATTAAATTTCAGCGGCTCTGTGTCCTTCACGTTCAACGGTGTGATGATGAATGGACGGTAGGGATGATCCTAACTCATTGGGTGGGAAATCCTGTGCGGTTACTTTTAATTGGGGGTATATATACCCAATCGAATTGATTTGTCCTTTTACTTTTGCATTCAAGAGCCCTTCTGCACGTACGCTGAACTTGATCAAGTTTCCAATCGTCCGTATGCCTTTTTTCAACCATAAAAGGCTTGTCCGAGGAGCATGTAATACCTTGGTTCTGTCTAGTACCTAATTCTTGAAGTAATTGGTTTCCCCACAGGCTTGAGTCCGAGGACCATGCGACGCCTTGGTTCTGTCCAATACTTAGTTGTTTTGAAGTAGCTAGTTTTCCCACAGGTTTGAGTCCGAGGACCATGCAATACCTTGGTTTTGTCTAGTGCCTAGTTCTTGAAGTAATTGGTTTCCCCACAGGCTTGAGTCCGAGGACCATGCAAGGCCTTGGTTCTGTCCAACACTTAGTTGTTCTGAAGTAGCTAGTTTCCCTACAGGTTTGAGTCCGAGGACCATGTAATACATTGGTTCTGTCTAGTACCTAGTTCTTGAAGTAATTGGTTTTCCTACAGGCTTAAGTCCGAGGACCATGCAAGACCTTGGTTCTGTTCAACACTTAGTTGTTCTGAAGTAGCTAGTTTCCCCACAGGTTTGAGTCCAAGGACCATGTAATACCTTGGTTCTGTCTAGTACCTAGTTCTTGAATTAATTGGTTTCCCCACAGACTTGAGTCCGAGGACCATGCAAGGCCTTGGTTCTGTCCAACACTTAGTTGTTCTGAAGTAGCTAGTTTCCCCATAGGTTTGAGTTCGAGGACCATGCAATACCTTAGTTCTGTCTAGTACCTAGTTCTTGAAGTAATTGGTTTCTCCATAGGCTTGAGTCTGGGGACCATGCAAGACCTTGGTTCTGTCCAACACTTAGCTGTTCTGAAGTAGCTAGTTTCCCCACAGGTTTGAGTCCAAGTATTATGCAATACCTTGGTTCTGTCTAGTACCTAGTTCTTGAAGTAATTGGTTTCCCCATAGGCTTGAGTCCGAGGACCATGCAAGGCCTTGGTTTTGTCTAACACTTAGTTGTTCTGAAGTAGCTAGTTTCCTCATAGGTTTGAGTTCGAGGACCATGCAATACCTTGGTTCTGTCTAGTACCTAGTTCTTGAAGTAATTGGTTTCTCTATAGGCTTGAGTTCGAGGACCATGCAAGACCTTGGTTCTGTCCAACACTTAGTTGTTCTGAAGTAGCTAGTTTCTCCATAGGTTTAAGTCCGAGGACCATGCAATACCTTGGTTCTGTCCAGTACCTAGTTCTTGAAGTAATTGGTTTCCCTATAGGCTTGAGTTCGAGGACCATGCAAAGCCTTGGTTCTGTCCAACACTTAGTTGTTCTGAAGTAGCTAGTTTCCCCATAGGTTTGAGTCCGAGGACCATGCAATACCTTGGTTTTGTCTAGTACCTAGTTCTTGAAGTAGTTGGTTTCCCCATAGACTTGAGTCCGAGGACCATGTAAGGCCTTGGCTCTGTTCAACACTTAGTTGTTCTGAAGTAGCTAGTTTCCCTATATGTTTGAGTCCGAGGACCATGCAATACCTTGGTTCTGTCTAGTACCTAGTTCTTGAAGTAGTTGGTTTCCTCATAGGCTTGAGTCCGAAGACCATGCAAGGCCTTAGTTCTGTCCAACACTTTGTTGTTCTGAAGTAGCTAGTTTCCCCATAGGTTTTAGTCCGAGGACCATGCAATACCTTGGTTCTGTCTAGTACCTAGTTCTTGAAGTAGTTGGTTTCCCCATAGGCTTGAGTTCGAGGACTATGCAAGGCCTTGGTTCTGTCCAACACTTTGTTGTTCTGAAGTAGCTAGTAGCTAGGGAATTCGGCTTCAACGCTGGGGCGTCTGCCCTTAGAGTAGTAGCTGCCTTGAGGTTGCCCTGCCGAGGAGGGGACCCTTCTTCAGTCTAGCCCCTTCGTTTGGCGCGCTTCTTCTGATTACGAGGCGTCCTTTGGGATACTAGAGTAACGCACTTGACGCTTCGGTGCGCGAGGCGCGTCCTCATTAATATCCTTACGTATTTACGGGACCAAGCGGTTGGGGAACTCTTTGGAAATTGGATAGAGTTAATATCTCTAGTAATTCCTCATTGGGATTCCGTGTGGGCTGGCTGCCGCCAACTCTTGCCTTCTATATAAGATACTCTAGGGTTGCCTTTTTCTCCAAACTTTGCAAATACTTGGATCAAAATCTCACAAACACACCATTTTCTGGGCATTTCAAGGGTCTTGCCAGGATAGTATCTTGTGTGTGGGGAGATGAAGTGGCCCTGCGAGGGGGCGGTGACAAAGCGCTAGACTCCAAGGAGATGACTCCTCTTCCTCCATGGGCAAAAGAGAATCCATGATTTCTTATACAGAATTCCTAATTGACTAACTTGCTAATTAATGGGAGTGAAGAAGGTTTTGATGCTTAATTTTATGCTTCAGCTTTATGGTTAAGATTAAGATTGAAGGCACTAAAGTCAGAAAAGCAGCAGGCCTTCGAAATTTCTAATCAAGTGGCTGGACATTACTTTAAGAAATCAATATTTGATTGAAGGCACTAAAGTCAGAAAAGCAGCAGGCCTTCGCAATTTCTAATCAAGTGGCTGGACATTACTTTATGAAATCAATATTTGATTGGCTGTGAAAACGTTTAAAAAGAAAAATGCCACTCCTTTTCCTCAAAAAAGAAAAAAAAGAAAAAAAAGAAAAAAAAAAAAGAAAAAAGAAAAAAGAAAAAGAAAGAAAGATGCCACTCATTCAGCAAAAAAAAAAAAAAAAAGCGAAAGATGCCACTCACTATAGTAAATTTATGTATAATAGCAATTTCGGCAAATTTTACACACCTTACTTCAAAAGTCACCCACGTTGGTCCATGTAAACTCATTGTAAATTTACATTTTTGTTATAATAATCAAATAAATATAAATGATTATTATTCACATGCAATTTTTTTTTTTAATACTTTTTCTATGCATATACACAAAGAGAGATGATTTGAGAGAGTAATAAGAACTTGATAACAAAATAATATTTTAATGAAATGTTATAATATAAAAAAGAAAATTTGATGGGGTGTTTTTGAAAAGTGGCCGTGTAAAACAGAAAAAAAAAAAAGGTTCTTATATTAAAATGGACAAATTTTTTTTTTTTCAAATGTGAATACTAGTATAACATTATTATGAGCAATGACCATTACAGGGAGCTCTTGTTACACAAAAAGTTGTGTAAAATTTTTTAAAATTGAAATTATGATTTCAGATTACGATTTGAGTCTAAAAAACTATTGCACATATTATTTTGTGTGCAATAGCTTGTGCGCACTAGTCATTTCACCTTTATTATTATTGATAGATTTTTTAGAATTTTCCTTTGTTGTTATCTAGTACAATTCTCTCCACCCTTTTTTTTCCCTGAATGGTACAATTCTTTCCTTTTTTTTTTTTTTTTTTTTTTGACAAAAACGACACAATAGTTCTCAAACTCAAAATTTATTGCTGAATTGCAAATTACACTTTTTTTATAATGGGAACAAATTACACTTTCTAATTTTGCCTAAAATTTAATACAATTCTCTAACTTTAATAGTTACTATTAGTTACTCAAGGTCAAGGTAGTCCTTTTGTTAAAACTACTATGTTAGTCACATAAAATACAAGGACATTTTGGTATTTTTAAGTTTAATAAATTAATTAAAAAATCCAAAATAATTAATAAAATAGTTGAACATTTTAAATTAAAATTTTTTATTAAATATTTAGCCATCTTTACACCTAACTATTTCTCAGCAACCAAACAACAAAAAGAAAAAAGAAAAAAAAAAGCACTTTTCCATTTAGCCAAAATCCAAACTTCCTCAAAACAATGTCTCTCTCAGCATCCTCGGAACAATATTTCCAAAAAATAAAAAATGAAAACACATCATTTCGTCAACAGCCTTGCTGTAGTCTTAATATTTAACCATGGTAGGTTGGTTCTAGCTTTTGGGCTTTTGCACAAAAACGAACCACATCATTATAAGATTCGTTCAATCAATATCATAGCTTATATTTCTCAATAAAAGAATATCATAGCTTATAGATCAAACTTTAGTAAAGCCAACAAATGAAGTCTCACTCAAAATGTCAAGAAAAGTGAGCCAGCATTTTCACTTGGTTAGGTATGTATAGGAAGAGAAATGAATTGTAGAGAGAGAAAGAGAGGATTTGAACCCGACTGGAGGAATGGAAAATTTTGAGGGAAAATGGTTTGTGTTTGTCAAAATAGTCAACCGGGTTCAGAACTTTAGATGGAGTGAAGAGTGAAAGATTAAAGGGTGAATTACACTTTATCCACCTTTGGCTTACTCCAAATTTAACTTATCTACTTATGATTTTATTTTCGACACTTTACTTACTTGCGCTTCACTCCGTTACCGTTACCGTTACCTACCTCATATTCTGCCGTTACTCTAATAAGTTTCTTATAAAAAACACAACCCACGAAAGATCAAACACGCCTCTCTCAAAAAAAAAAAACACACTCCCACACCTACAGTGCTCACCAGATGATGATCTAGAGGCTACAATGCGTCTTTCCTGAGAGATTGGATCGAGACCCAGTTGGGGTTTGATTGTGCAACTACACCAAGGAAGAATAAGGCAGAATCTGGGTTCATCTCCATCAAATAGTATTTTTGATTTGTGGGTATCGATCCATCTCCTTATTTCTGGTGAGTTCCTGACATTTGAGAGCTGTAGATGAACCCAGAACTCACCAAAATCGGATAAACCCATCAACATCTGTACCTTTCTGTTGTGCTGGTCACACCGAAGCCCGCGAAAAGCAATCCAATTAGGCAAATACCCAATACTCCCACCTAATGGATTGCAATTTACACTACCACAATCCAATATTCCAATTCATAAACACTAGTCCGTCCATCGAAAATGAAACAAACACCACGGTCCAATTTGCATAGAGACAAATTAATATTAATATTATTTTTATCTCTTCCACCTCTCTCTCCACTAAAACAATTTACATTATCAACCAATTGATACTGATAATTTGGATTCTGAGACAAACCCATTATCACAATCGGTTCAAAGTAATTATCATCACCTCCATATGCATGCTCTCTAATGTACCATCGATTAAACTACCATAAATCGTATTATTCTTTGAATAATTAAGCTGAAAAACAACCTTAGAATAATTCTTCCCCGATCTGACCATACAGAGCTTCCCAGAAGATTCTGACCAATACCCATTAACGTAAAACACCGAATCTTCTTCCCAAAACTTAATACTTCCCAAATGCCACCAACGGGAAACAGAGTAATTTAACTGGTCTCGAATGTACAGGGTGGCTTTGAACTTGTGAACGCCATAGGAGGCGGTGGTTTGGATATATGAGGGGTCGAAGGAGAGAGATATCCCGGATTCAGAGGTTGGGTTGAAGATTCCGATGCATATGAGAGTACAAGAAAACCAAAACTTGAAGATGAACCCAGAGCTCACCAAAAATAAGGAGATGGATCGATACCCACAAATAAAAAATACTATTTGATGGAGATGAACCCAAACTCTGCCTTGTCCTTCCTCGGTGTAGTTGCACGATCAAACCCCAACTGGGTCTCGGTCCAATCTCTCAGGAAAGACGCATTGTAGCCTCTAGATCATCGTTTGGTGAGCACTGTAGGCGTGGGAGTGTGTGTTTTTGAGAGAGGAGTGTTTGATCTTTCGTGGGTTGTGTTTTTGATAAGAAACTTGTTTGAGTAATGGCAGAATATGAGGTGGGTAACGGAATGGTAACTTAGGAAAGTGTAAGAGGCTGTTTGGTTGGCTTGTTTCCGTAACTCAATTCTCTGTTTTCATAACTCAATTTTAAAAAATGGTAGGACTCATATAAAAAGTTTGTTTGGCTGCATTATTTTTTGTTTCCATAACTCTGTTTTCATTTCTCAATTCTCACATTTTTGAGTTATAAGTTGTGAAAACTGAAAACAACTTTTGGCTGTTTTCAATTTTCAATTTTCAATTCTCAATGGCAATCTTGTAAATATAATACAAAATCCGATCCCACCGTCTGACTTTTGCTCCCTTTTATCTTCTTTTCTCTTTTTTTATTTTCTTTTACTTTTCTCTTTCACGGGTCAGACACTGCTCCTCCTCTTCTTCTTCTTCTTCTTCTTTTCTTTTCTTTTCACTTTCTGAGTTTAGTTTTTTTTTTTTTTTTTTTCTTCTTTTCTTTTCTATTCTCCTTTCTTTTCTTTTCTTTTCACATTAGTTTTTGGGTTTGGTTTCTGGGCTTGGGTTCTTTTTTTTTTTTTTTTTTTTTTTTTTTTTTTTTTTTTTTTTTCTTTCCTTTTCACTGGGTTTCCATTCTTTTTTTTTTTTTTTTTCTTCTTCTTCTTCTTCTTCTTTCACTGGATTCGGTCTTCAGTTCTTCCTTTTTTTTTTTTTTTTTTTTTTTTTTTTTCACTGGGTTTGGGTTTCTGGGTTTTTTTTTTTTTTTTTTTGGTTCTTCATCACAAAATTTTTTGGTTTGAAGCTGCACTCCATGACCGGGTAAGGATGGAAACTGAAATTTGGATTTGGGTTTCAAAATACCCACATGAATGGGTTTCAAAAAAACTGAGGAGGGGAAATGAGAATAGAAAAAATGGTGGGTTCGGTTTGGCCGCATTTTGTTGTTGTTGTTGTTGCTGTTGTTGTTGCTGTTGTTGTTGGGTTCGGTTTGTGTTTTGGGAGAGTAACAGGGGTGAAGGAGGGGAAATGAGAATAGAAAAAATGGTGAGCCCACAAAACAGTTTTTTTCTGACTAAATGACAAGTATGGGACCCACAAATAGTGTGAAAAATATTGAGTGATGAAAATTGAGTGATGGTGCCAAACGGGTGTGGTATTTAGAGTGATGAGTGATGGGTGATGGGTGATGGGTGATGGGTGATGAGTGATGAGTGATGAGTGATGAAAATTGAGTGATGGAAATTGAGTGAGCAAAAAAAGTCATCCAAACAGGCTCTAATTCTCCCATTAAAAAAAAAATTGTTAGTTTTCATTTTGGATAAATGGTAGTAAACTCATGTGTGGTTTGACTCATTTACACTTTACTTATTCATAGTTTAAAACTTAACATTTTATCTACTTGAGATTACATCGATTAAGACTTCATTACTCACATTTGTTAAAAATAAAGGTAAGTATATAATTTTACTCTTTTTTCTATGTCTCTCTCCTCCCAACAAAAAATTATACTAAAATACAAGAGAAAGAAGATCTAAAAGTTAGGATTTTGTTGTAAAACTTATGAACAAATATTTACTTATTTTTTTTTTTTCATATCATTAGCCTATTCTAGTTTCTCATTTCCATCTTCTCCCCACAAGCCATTTCATATTTTCACATACCAACCTTTCAATCAAACCCCTTTCTCAGACCAAAACATGGTCTATTTGGATGGAGGGGGAGTAGAGTAGAGTTAGCTAAAAATAAGCTAATTTTGTGCTAAATCTACTCTATTCTACTCTACTCCCCCTCGCTCTCCCTCAATCCAAACGGACCATTAATTCACAATCCAACACAAGAAAACCTCTGGAAAATTCACCCAAATCCACCAATATTAACAAACCCCAAAAGCCAAACCCAACATAAAACCCAACCTCCTTCTTGGATTGAAAGTGGCAGGAAGAATCAAAGGGTTTCAAATGAGTTCCAGCAAAGGCCAGAGAGAGAACCATGGTTGTCAATGGTGGCGGTGAAAAGAGCAACGACAAACGATAATTGTGGAGGTGCAAGTTCTATCTTTGGCTAGAGTTTGTACCGGACGACTATCGCAAAAGTCACCAGACTTCTACCACTCGTTGTCAGGGATGTTGAGGATGTTAGTAGTGAGGTTCTGATTGTGAATCCGACGATCGAGATCGTCCTTCAAGTTGTGCATTGTGCGGTCCTTAAGTTTATCTACCTCTTAGTCTAGCTACATAAACAAATACCCAACAATTTTTTCTATTCATTGGAATTCTTTTTTGTGCAGGATTGGTAGGTGTTTGGGTTCGGTTAAGAGATTTTGGCGAAGGCAGTGTGCGAAATTGATTTGGAAAAGGGTTTGTGAGTGGGATTGATTGGTAAAGCTTTTGCTAGGTATAATTTGTTTCTTTTTATAATTGTTTATCTTTGTCCAATTCTTAATATGAGATTTCAATTTCTGTTTTTGGATTCCAATTCTTTGGAACAATTTTGGTGGATGGATTGATTGCTTTATATTTAATGGAATGCTTAATATAGGAAGTAGAAGCTTTACTAAAGAAAGTAGAGATAACCACTTTAAAACAAATAACAATAAGAAGTCTCTGGCTCTTAGCAGCACTCTCGAAGGTTTGACAAAATTTGAAGAAAAGCAAGCGATGCAATGAAGAAAGAAAATAAAATGAAAAAAATGAAGGAAAAGCAAATATTGGGTGTGCATATCAAGGTTGCCCATGACATAATCATTGTTATTAATTTCCTCGCCAATGACATTCTCTTCTTAATTTTTTTTAATGCAATTATTTTCTTTTGAATTTGAAGCTTTAGATCTTGTCATAGAAGAAGAAGTTTCAAAATGATCTGTAAACATTTGATTTTGAGATATTGAGAAAGAGTTGTGTCTGGGCCAAAGTTTTTACAACAAAACCCTAAATATTAAATCTTTTTTCTCTTGTGTTTTAGTATAATTTTTTATTTTGAGAAGAGAGAGATAAAAAAAGAGAGAAAAATTATATACTTACCCTTACTTTTAACAGAGGTGGGTAATAGAGTCCTAACAGAGGTAATCTCAAGTGGACAAAATGTTAAATCATGGGTAAGTAAAGTGCAAACAAGCCAAACCACTAGGTGGGTATACTGTAATTTTCCCTTTTGGTATAATTTTTTTTGAGGGGCCAAACATAAAATTAGACAACTATTTTCTGAATTATCGTTTTCCTTTTTTTGAAGAATGAGTCAATAGTTCTAAATTTGCCCATGAACCTTGATTTTCAAATTATATTATCACCCATTAAGTATAATAACTTAGGGCCTGTTTGGATTGCTCATAGCCCATATCTCAAGACTCATATCCCAAAACCCATAACTCAAACTCATAACCCTTAACTCAAATCTCTATTCCCACAATAGCTCAAATCTCTCTAAAATTTGTGTTTGGTTCTAAAACTGAGTTATATCTCTCACTCTTTAACTCTAATTTTTTGGTAAAATGGTGGAGCCCACCCATCATCACTACATAGAACGATAACATGGCCACATATTTTTCTGCTTTGCCATGCCTATCACAAAACCTAGGCCAAAACCCATAAGCCAAAAATTCCCTCCCACTTTCGTCCTCTCCCCTCCCACGCCGCCAACAACACCATCATTGTCCAAACCCAACAAGCAATTCACCGAAGACGGGTCTGAAACCCTCTGTTAAGCAAACCGGCCCATTCAACGCATTCAAAAACCAGTCCTTGGACTTAGCCGAGTTGTCAAGAATCTGCCCGATTGTTGAGATGAATCGGGTTTCAAAGGGAATAGAAAGATTTGGAGCCATGGCTGTGGGTTTGTGTTTGTGTGTTTGATTAGTACCCATGTGTTTATGGGTTTGAGACATTGGCTTGACTTAACATTGGATGAAAATGGTGGAGTGGGTCTAAAGAAGAAAGAAAGAAAGAAGATGAAGAGAGAAAGAAGAAACCAGCAAGAAGAAGAGAGAGAGAAAAAAAAAAAAAAACCGTTAGTGGTGGAGTGGGTCTAAAGAAGAAAGAAAGAAAGAATTTAAAAAAGAAGAAAAAGAAGAAGAAGAAGAAGAAAGAAAAAAAAAAGCCGTTATAAGAAGAAAAAAAACCCGTTGGTGGTGGAGTGGTCTAAAGAAGAAAGAAAAAAAAACAAAGAAAGAAAGAAAGAAGAAGAAGAAGAAGAGAAAAAGCAAAGTGGTATGAATGACAAGTCAAGAAAATGGGTTCCACAAATTTGATTTTTGTACAAATTTGCCATTATATTTCATATTCCATAATTTGAAAAGACAAAAAATTTGTTTTTAGTTTTCATCATTTATCATTCAAACTCAATTTTTTGAGTTTTGAGTGATGGAAACAACATTAAAATTTTTTTTGATTTTTAATTTTTGGTGCTCTGGTAATTGAGTGGGTTTGGAAGTGTAGAAACCAAGTTGTTTTTGAAAACAAATCTGTGGTTTATGAACAAGTTTGCAAAAATTTGATCAGAATCTTTCATGAGCATTGGGCTGTAACTAAGTTAAGCTCTAATAACCATCTAGTTAGAAGAGATTTAAGCTGGACAAAGCCACCAAAAAATGCCTTCAAGTTAACTGTGATGCGGCTATTGGGGATTCAAGCTTTGTTATAGCAGTCATTGTCAGAGATTGGAGAGGGTTGCCGGTGTTTGCAGTCTCAAGAAAAGTAGACACCAACACCCCTATCCAAGCAAAAGCTGAGGCAATACAGTGCGTAGTGAAGTTATCTTCCCAAGAAAATTTGGTAATGTGATTTTTGAAGGAAACTGCAGAAGCGGCATTGAGGCTTTAAGGGATGGCGGCGCTGCAGTTCCTTGGAGAATTAAGAACTTTGTTGCTGATGTGAGATTTGCAATTTGGAAGATTCGCAAATGCTAGTTTTAGTTGGGTTAACTGCGAAGCAAACAGAGCAGCACACTCTTTAGTTAGATGGCCTATGCTTAATTCCGTTTTTGGATCTTTTGATTTAGGGAATAGTCCTTTTGCTTTTGTAAATGTAATCTTGAAAAAGGTATGTCAGTAATTTTGTGGTCAGCCTCTTTGCTGTTTTGTTTTGGCCTGTTTTGGTCTTCAATAAAAATTTTCTGTTATCAAAAAAAAGAAAAAAAAAGAAAAAGAAAAAGAAAAAGAAAAACAAACAACCATTCAAATTTCAATGCATCAAAAAATAATCTAATAAACTACAAAAAAAAAATACATGTTATATTATTTTATCTATAAATTAAATAATAAAAAGTAGTATACTTTAATTAGCTACATTTATATTTTATAATTTTATATGATATATCGAAATAAACATACTACATATGATAACTGATGTGTGAAAAGTCAAATGAGAAAAGAAGAAGAAGAAAAGAATAGAAAAGTACTTGCTTAACTTTCACGGCTACACACTGCTTTTGTAAAAAGAGTCACATGTGGACCTGCGGGGGTGCCTTCAATCTTTTTGCTTCTGTGGCGCTAGTAAGCCCTACAAGTGTTAAAATTATTGATTTTTTACCGTTTATTTGTGAGATAATTTTTTAAAATAATTCTGTGAGTTCATCTTAATATGCTATATAAGCAAATTTTATTAATGTTAACGGACTAATTTGATACATTTATAATGTTTTGAGGATTAAAAATAAAATTTTGTACATCATTCATTTTTAATAACTCAACAATGGGGTAAGCATTGGAGTTTCTTTGACCTAGGGTCTTGGTGGTGCCAAACTCCTCGGCAGTAGAATTTTGTTCCTCAAGTAGGATTTAGTCCCCTTATGTAACAATGTTGCATAAGGGCTTATGGGTACTTTCTTCGTGGGACCAGGGAAACAGTGTGAGATATGGATTCCTTAACCAGAGAATGGAATCGTTTGTCTCTCTCAGAACAAGAGGGAGATACATTTGACTTTGAGAACGAAAATATCAAACTAGGAAGCATGTTAGCGGCTAAGTTTTTTTTACTAAGAGAGCTCTCAGTATTGAAGTGGTGGCTCGGACCCTCCGACCATTGTGGAAGACAAAACATGAGTTTCGCATCAAGGATCTAGGGATCCATCTCATCTTATTTACTTTCGAAGATGAGTTGGATGCTGAGAAGATTCTACTTGGGGTGCCATGGAGTTTCAACAAGTATCTGGTTGCTCTGTGCCGGTATGAAACCGATCAGTCCCTCAAAGAGCTTCGCTTTGATACAGCTGAGTTTTGGGTTCAAGTGCACGATCTTCCTGCGCGGAGAATGACGGTAGATGCGGCGGAAGGAATCTATTAATCTTTAGGACGTATAATCCACTGCAGCGATGAGGAGGAAACAAACGGAGGAGAGTTCATGAGGGTGCGCGTGGAATTGGATATTACGAAACCACTTAGTCGAGGAAGGTGAGTGAGGTTTGGCCCTGACAGTGATGGCTGGGTGTCATTTCAGTATGAACGTCTCCCAGTTTTCTGCTACTGGTGTGGGAGACTAATGCACGATGCAAAGGACTGTGATGTTTGGATTTGCAATAAAGGGACGCTGAATGTCAAGCACTAGCCATTTGGAGATTGGATGCGTGCGCCTCAGATGAGTATGTCAAGGAGGACGGTAATATCAGTGGCAGGGCAAGAGGCTCGGAGAACGAGAGGTGCCACAGAGAAGGTTGGTTTCGATACTAATCTGACGACGGTGAGAGACAGTCCACCGATGGTGACTAGGACAGAGAATAACATGAGAAAGGAAAGAGCGAATCTCGAGGAAGTTTTGAAATCTGGGGATAAGGCGAAAATCACAGAAATCCTTACTGACAGTGAGAAGTTTCAGGCGCACATCTAGGAAATTGATGATGCGCTCATTAATGGCCCCGCTATATCTTCGGTTACTAATATCATTGATGATGATCTTGATTGTAGGACTTCAGAAACGGCTGACAACTCAATGACAGAGTTGAGAAGTGGTGGACCTGCTGTGGAAGTTATGTTGGACCAAGACCTAAACACTATAGTCTATTCGGGTAATGGGCCTAGTGGGCCTATTAATAATAACCCAAGTCCCAGAACTTGGAAAAGAGTCATAACTGGGCCAAAGAATACTAACCCAAATTCTGAGGCTTACCATGCAGGAAATAAACGTGGGGCACAAGACCATGCAAATAATGACATGGAAACCACGTAAAAAAAAAAAAGAAGAAAATGGAAACTGAAGTGGTTGAAGTGAGTAAGTTGATGGTTATGGAGTTCATTGAAATGGCGGTGGCAGCAGGGCAGCACCGCCGAGATTAATGAGTGCTTTAAGCTAGAACTGTCGGGGGCTTAGGAACCTCCGAACAGTTCGAGCACTCCAAGAGGTGATTGCCTCTGAAGATCCTATCTTAGTTTTCCTTATGGAAACTAAGCTGTCCAAAGAAAAGATGACCAAAAAGAAGTACACTCTTGGGTTTATAGAAGGGTTGGTAGTGGCTAGCAATGGAAGTAAAGGGGGGCTGGCATTACTATGGAAGAAGGAGATAATGGTGGATGTCCAAACGTTTGGCCCGTGGCATATAGATGCCGAGGTGGGTGGGGCAAATGGAACAGGAAAGTGGAGGTTCACGGGGTTTTATGGACAACTGGATACAAGTAGGAGAGAGGAGACTTGGCGAATTCTGGAGAGGCTTGGGAATTCAAACCATCTTCCCTGGCTGTGTATAGGGGACTTCAACGAAATCATTAGTGATGCTGAGAAGCTTGGGGGTAATTTGACATCACCAAAATAGATGGAAAGATTTTGGGATGCCATAAATAGATGCCGGTTCAGGGACTTGGGTTATGTGGGTCCAAGTTTTACCTGGAGCAAGATTTTTACAAATGGAGATAGTTGGTGGGTTCGTCTAGATCGAGCATTGGCCACTTCAGAATGGTATTCAAACTTTGCAAATGCAAAGTTGCACCATCTGTTAACCATTGCGTCGGATCATTGCATACTTGCTCTTAGGTGGAAGCAAGGGGAGAAACGACGGAATAGGGGTGTGAAACCTTTTAGGTTTGACATTATGTGGCTTCGTGACCCAAGGTGTGCGGAGGTTGTAAGTGATGCATGGGAATTTGGCCTCGGTGTACCTACGGGTCATCCACCCTAGAACTATATTTCATCATGTAATGTACGCCTCACTCAGTGGAATAAAAGAGAGTTTGGGCATGTTGGCAATCAGGTCAAGTCACTTCGGAATAGACTTCGAGTGTTGGAAACCACCCCG
Source organism: Quercus gilva (assembly GCA_023621385.1). Lineage (NCBI taxonomy): Eukaryota > Viridiplantae > Streptophyta > Magnoliopsida > Fagales > Fagaceae > Quercus > Quercus gilva. Next base: position 9,574,563 of record CM042480.1, on the reverse strand, counting down.
GAGCACAATATAGAATCTATTCGGCAAGTCAGGCAATCTTTAAACTCTTGGCTGGATATGGAAGAGGTCATGTGGAAACAACGATCTCGGAATAATTATCTGAAGGAGGGGGATCGTAATACAAGTTTCTTCCATACCAAAGCATCGAACAGGAAGCAACGGAATTGGATTCAGGGATTGGAGGATGAGAATGGACTTTGGCAGGAGGGTATGGACGAGATTAAATATGTAGTTACTCAGTATTTCTCCACATTATTTACCTCCTCTCAGCCAGGAGAGATGACAGAGCTTCTAAATGCCATCTCACCTACAGTAACGGATGTAATGAACTAGATGTTGATTAGAGACTTTTAGGCTTCAAAAGTTGCCCAAGCATTAAAGCAAATGCATCCTAATACTGCACCAGGACAGGATGACTTGCCACTTCTATTCTACAAAAAATTCTGGTCACTCACCGGCACCTGTGTCACTCAAGCTGCATTGGATTTCCTGAATCATGGTATTGTCCCTCCTAACTATAATGAAACCCAGATTGTTCTTATTCCAAAAGTCCAAACCCTAGAAAAATCACTGAATATAGGCCTATTAGCTTATGTAATGTGGCTTACAAATTAGCTTCTAAGGCAATTGCTAATAGATTGAAGAGTGTATTATCAATAGTTGTCAGTGAGAATTAAAGTGCTTTTACCAAAGGGTACTTTATAACTGATAATGTATTGGTTGCATTTGAAACTATGCATCATATTAGTCAAAAGAAGTCTGGGAGAGTGGGGGAGATGGCTTTAAAATTAGACATGAGTAAAGCTTCTGATAGGGTAGAATAGACTTGCTTGGAGAACATTATGAGGAAAATGGGGGTTCATCAGAAAATGATTGAAGTGATTATGAGGTGTATAACAACTGTCACATATTCTATCCGTATTAATAAGCAAGCCCGAGGCAGAATTGTACCCTCTAGGGGCTTCTGCCAAGGGGACCCATTATCTCCTTATCTGTTTCTATTTTGTGTAGAGGGTCTTTCATCACTTCTCCGTCATGCAGCAGAGAGGCAAGTTATCCATGGTGTGGCTGTTTGTTGGAGAGCTCCAAGAATTTCCCATCTATTCTTTGCTGATGATAGCTTGGTATTTTGTCGAGCATCATTGGAATAATGTAATGAGCTACAACGCATATTCACAATATATGAAGCTGCCTCAGGACAACAACTCAATAAAGCCCAAGACTACCCTTTTTTTTAGTAGGAATACTCCACGTGCAATACAGGAAGAAATTAAAGCTAGATTTGGAGCCCAGGTCATAAGCCAGCATGAAAAATACTTGAGACTACCTTCGTTGGTTAGGAGATCCAAAAAGAACACCTTCCATGATCTCAAAGACAAACTTGGCAAAAAACTATCGGGGTGGAAAGAAAAACTTTTATCTAATGTGGGCAAGGAAATACTAATAAAAGCAGTTGGCTAAGCAATTCCTTCTTACACTATGAGTTGCTTCAAACTCCCAGATTCCTTATATGAAGCTGCCTCAGGACAGCAACTCAATAAAGCTAAGACTACCCTCTTTTTTAGTAGGAATACTCCATGTGCAATACAGGAAGAAATTAAAGCTATATTTGGAGCCCAAGTCATACGCCAGCATGAAAAATACCTGGGACTACCTTTATTGGTTGGGAGATCCAAAAAGAACACCTTCCATGATCTCAAAGACAAACTTGGCAAAAAACTATTGGGGTGGAAAGAAAAGCTTTTATCCAATGTGGGCAAGGAAATACTAATAAAAGCAGTTGGCCAAGCAATTTCTTTTTACACTATGAGTTGCTTCAAACTCCCAGATTCCTTATGTGATGAGCTTGTTGGTATGGTTCACAAATTTTGGTGAGGGCAAAATAATGGGGCGGACAAGATGGCTTGGCTTAGCTGGGAGAAGATGTGCACTCCTAAGGAGATTGGCGGCATGGGATTTAGAGACCTGAAGGTCTTTAACTTGGCATTACTAGCCAAGCAGGGGTGGCGCCTTCAAACTTGCACTAATTCCCTATTTTATCGGGTATTCCAAGCTAAATATTTTCTGAATGGAGACTTTCTTTCAGCTACTTTGGGCACAAAACCATCATATGCTTGGAGAAGTATATTTGCTGCACAACAGATTGTCCGGAAAGGGAGCTGCTGGAGGATAGGAAACGGGGCAAAAGTTCGAATATGGGGTGACCGCTGGCTTCCTTCGTCTTCCACATATAGTGTTGTAACACCATGCCTAAATGTTGGTACTGAATTACCAGTGGCTACTTTAATTGACTACCAGAGAGGAGAATGGGACTTGGAAGCCCTCTAGCGAACCTTCATGGCCAAAGATGTAGAATCGGCTCTCTCCATTGCACTGAGCCCATCTCTGCCTGAGGATCGTCTCATCTGGGCTTTGACTTCTTCGGGGAAATTCACAGTGAAATCAGCATATAGGTTGGCACTGGATGAGAGAGTTGGCCATGGTGCTGAGGAAAGTTCAACCTCAACGTGCATGAAGGAGTTTTGGAAGTTTATTTGGCGATTGAAAGTCCCTAATAAGATTCAAAACTTCACATGGCGTGCATGCCAGAATATTCTACCCAGGAAGGCCAACCTTTTTTGTTGGAAGATAACAGCAGACAACATCTGTGAGGTATGTGGAAATTTTGAAGAAACAACAGGCCACATGCTATGGCACTGTTATCGTGCAAAGGAAGTGTGGAAGGAGATAAGTTTGGACATGGATAAGATTATGGACAGATGCCCGGAGTTCTTGGATTTGCTGTGGTATGCCCGAAACGTGAAACAGTGGCCGGAGGAGGACGTTGGTCTAATGGTCATGACGGCATGGGGTATTTGGACAAATTGGAATGAGGTGCGCCATGGGAAGAGTAGAAAACCTACTTCTGTTATTGTTCAGTGGACAAAGGAATACTTGGAGAACTACGTGATGGCTAACCATTCTACTTGGCCATACAAAGAATTAGTGGAAACAACGCGGCAGCCTCCCAAGCCTCCGTGGTATAAAGCCAACATGGATGGTGTAGTCTTTTCTCAGCAAAAGGAAGCCGGAGTGGGAGTTATGATTAGGGACCATCACAGGGCTGTGGTGGCGGCACCAAGCAAGAAACTAAAAGCTCCGTTGGGTGCTATTGAGGTGGAGGCAAAAGCAATGGAGGAAGCAGTCAACTTCGCGTGGGAGATGGGGATCCATGACTGCCTCTTCGAAAGTGACTCTTTCACTGTGGTGAATGCCATGCTGTGCCTCACAGATTCTCCCTCGTCTATTGCTAATAATATTGCTGGGTCCTTGTCCTAGCTTTATAAGTTTCGGGATGTCAATTTCAGTCATGTGGTTCGGTTAAGGAATAAGGCTGCACATATGTTAGCTCAATTTGCAAAAGGTGTGTTAGGTCAAAATGCTTGGGTTGAGGAAACACCAGGCTGTATTGAGCAATTGGTGTCCCAGGATGTACTGTTTTGTCTTAGTATGAATTAAAGTAATGAGTTTCACATCAAAAAAAAAAAAAAAAAAAAAAAACTCGACAATGAGTTACTTTATTATTTTAAAAAAAATTTATCAATCAATTCGTGTATTTCTTCTTCAAAAAAGATTAGTAAAGAACAACAACTTAATCAAGTAGAGCATAACTTAAGAGGTGCAAGTACAACATATTTTGTTGTCTTTCATACACTAACAGAATCTACCCCCAGCCAGTTCCTTATCTCCTCACTTTTTCAGGTATATTGTGCAAGTTCACTGGTCACCTTATTACTGAGATCATTGTCTCCTCTTGTGAATAGTCCACCAAACATATAAGGGGTTATTCCCCATCTTTGCTCGTAGAACATCACAATATGGGAAATATTTTGCTATAGACTATCAAAGTGGGAGCTTATGCATGTATGTGTATCTTGAAAACTCCATCTAAAGATTCTAAACCAATTGCAATCATTTAGTAATATATATATATATATATATATGGGTTGGGTTAAAGTTACACTTGAGTGTAACTTTAAACAATGTTATACTACCTAATAATTTGTTATTGAATTAATATTTTGAAAATCCAACCATTGAATTACATATTCTATATGTTCTTACCGTGCATGCTAATTTTCATATCAATTGGATGTTATTTACCATTTGATCCATAAACTCATCTTTTATGCATTATTTTAAACTACAAAAACTTGAATTTTAATAATTGATTGATGACATGACTATTAATCTTTGATCACTTTGAAATTTTGCAAGTATGGAGATCGAATATATGAAGATAATGTAATCTAATAGTGGATTTGTCAATATTCGCATCCAATTAAAAAATATTGAGTGGCGTAATATTTCTTAAAGTTACACAAGGTGTAACTTGAATCCAACTATATATATATATATATATATATATAAACTGAAACGTAGCATTTATTGTTGCTACGCTCCAATTGAGCCATATCAACGTTTACGCCATTATTTTTTTTCTTTTCAATTTTCCTATAATTGTTTTTAACATTCTTTTTTTTTTTTTTTAATATTTACACTTCTCCAACCTTTCTTCCTCCCTTACATTTTCATCTCCCCACTACTTCTCCAATTTTTCTCCCTCACTTATCTTTTTATCTCCCCACTACCCTCTACATTAATATCATTCTTCATTTTTTCTTTCATCTTTCTTTAATTTTGTTTTTTTTTTTATTCACGCCCTCTTACTATAAATTTGCCACTATCTTTTCCATTCTATGCATAGTTTCTCTTCACAAAAAAAGGTTCTCTCTCTCTCTCTCTCTCTCTCTCTCTCTCTCTCAAATTTTTAGTGGTTTTTTTTCTTGCATCTCTGCTTTAGGTTGATAAATTTTTATATTCTTTAAAACTTCACTTTGGGTTAATGTGATTTAGTTTTGTTTTCTAGATTTTTGTTGTTGTTGTTGTTTTTTTTTTTTTTTTTTTTTTTTTTTTTTGGTTCTCTTTGATTGTTAAATGTTATCTTATTGCATTATAAAGAATTAAATATAGCATATAAAAATATAATATTATTCTATTAAATAGCATGATTTGAATAATTTGATATTTATTCTATTACATAGCATGATTTTTTATAATGCTTAATTTAGATGTTAAACTATGAGATTTTACTAATTTTTGTTTATTGTAAGGACCAAAAAAATCTGGCGGCCCATGCCCATTTAGAACAATGAGTTGTACAGTTCAATATTGGCCAAAATAATTTGTAAGAGAGGGAAACGAACAACAAGAGAGGGCTCTACCCAAGGGTGAAAATAAGGAAGAAAGGGCTAATATTATAGAATGGATGAGCTAATGTCTCAGTACAAGCTTGCCCGAGGAGACCAATGTTACATAGAAAATTGCACTGTTCACTTTCTTCTCTCAATGTTCTTGTTTCTTTTCTCTTTTTTTTTGATACTTTTGTTTGGATCATTTTCTCTGAAAATTATATTTTTTCTTATATACTCCTCCCTTTTTCACATCTTAACCTCCCATCTTTACCTAATAAATTTCTACTAGTGACACTTGTCTCTTTAAACATCTAAAGAAGGTGGTAGAAGGGGTTTGTTTAGCTGTGAATTACACTGTTCAGGTTTTCCTCATCAATGCAGTTGATAAAGCTGTCGCCCACCATTTAATGCGAAGGCAACAGGCTACTCCAAACTGAAAACTTCCCCTACTTTCACTGATTCTCTCTCTCTCTCTCTCTCTCTCTAGACCATTCTTCCCACCTAGAGCGCTTTAGAGTCATTTGTCTCATCCCTTCCTCTCCTCGGGCGAATTTCCTCTTCTAGCACGTGATATCCTCATATCAGTACTGCAACTCTTCAATTCTATCCTCGGTCCTTGGGCACCCACATTTTTTTTTAATCCTTTGTGGTGGACAAAGTACTCTTAATAGTTGTATTAGAAGTACTCTATTATGCCATTTTATCGGATGGGCGACAAATTTTAGCTTTTGTAATTTTATTTTAATTATTATTATTATTTTATAACAATGCATATATAGAAATTTAATTCTTAGATTTTGCTAATAATTGTTTATTTGATAATATGTTTTGGGTAGATGAAATTACAATTTCTGAAAAAAAAAAAAAAAAACCTTTGTAAATTATCAAAACCAAATTGTTTTCCTAATTGGTCCAATTAATCATTGTTAAGTTTTATTAATTTTTTTAGTTATGTTTTTCAGTATTTTGGATTGTAGGTAGAAAAAATAAGGTTTGAGAAAGTTTGTTTAAAACCAAAAGAATAATTTCCAAATTTTATATTCTTTTTAATGATTCACAAAATGTTATAAATAACTTTTATTGAAAAATAAATATTTTCATTAACTTGTCTTTTGAATTTATGAGAAAAATTGTATTATTTTTATTTTGGTATGACAAAATTTATATTTATGATTGTTTCTATATTACATTTATGATTGTTCCTTTAATAAATAAAAATATGCTTACAAAATACATTACTCATTATTAAATTAGTTTAAATTGTAAAAAAAAATTTAATAAAACCACCATAAAAATAATTATCATGCGCAATGCACAGATTCGTGGCTAGTTCTAATAATGTTCATTACTCAATATCTATTTTGTTGCACTTTTTCTGAGATAAAAGAAATCAAATCTTGAAGTTTTAGTTCCAAAGCAAGCATGATTCAACTTTCAAGCAATGGACCCATTAAAACTTTGATAAATTACTACTGTTTCAATTTATTTTGTAATAGAACTTGTTCAAATGTTATATCATTTTTGTCTAAAATACAAATCACCTATGAATGGTGCTATTTTTTACTAAAAAATCAATAGGTGTGCACCGAGTGGGTGTAGGAGAAAGGGGTTAGCCTCTATTTTTTTGGTGGTAAGGGTGTGTGCATCAAATTTGTTAGCGTCTTGAGAGTTAAGAAGGCAGACAAGATTTGAGATTGAGTGTTTATTTGGGAGAGTTTATTTAGAAAATGGTGGATAAATTACATGTTAGTTAATATTGAATGGGTTTATTAGGAGGGCATTTCCACTTGCAGTCCCAACTTTTAAAGTTTGTTTGGATACAACTTATTTTGCTGAACTGAAAACTGAAAACTGAAAACATTGTAGCAAAATAATTTTTAAATATGTAAATAATGCTGTGAGACTCATTTTTAATATTTTTTTTAATAAAGTGTTAATGAACCGTGCGTGAACAGTGTGTACACTATTCATGAACAATGCATTTGCCTCAAAAAGCAAAAAACACGTGAAAAAAAGAAGAAGGCTGAAACGCAAATGTGCCAGATGTGTATCCAAACTCACACTTAAATTCCTTGAATTTTTTTTTATTTTTTTTATTTTTTTGCTGAATACTTAAATTCCTTGACTTGCATACTACTAAGGAAGATAGCAAATTCTCAAATATTACCGATTAGAAGGGAAAGTAGTGAGCATCATAGCAATATATTTTCATCCACATAAAGAAGTTTAGAAACCAATGCTAGCTGGACAAACGGAGTCTTTTGTGCACAAACAACATAAAAGCTGACCCAAAGATGACAACTGACACAATTTTAAACACATATTTATTTAGGAATTTATAAATATCCATTTATTATTGACACCTGATAGACATGTAATAGATAAAATTGACATGGACAAATTATTGTGCTCCATGTGGTTTTGTTTGTCCAAATCATCTGAATAAATACAACACGTATCAATCTTTATAAGTTCGACAATCACGACATATGGTAGAAGTTTAGGTGAGGCTTCTACTTTAATATTTTATTATATTATGTCGGATTAGACTCTAATAAGGCACGAATAATACATGAAGCTGCAGAATTTTTTGCTTCCTTTACTTTTGACTTTTCTTCTCCCTCCATAGACAAACCACCATCTGCATTTTCTATTTGAACCAAGCATACATATTTCTTTGCGTGTGGTGGACCCTCTGCCTTCACAACGCTGCCAATTATAGCAAATGTACATTTCAATTCAATATCTTACCAGATAGATAAGAAAGTGAGAATTTGAAAAAGCTTGTTGTTTATTACACATACTTAAACTACGTAGAAATCGTGACTTAAAAGTCATGATTTCTCTGTGTAGTGTGTTTGTGTGAGAATGTGTATAATATATATATATATATATATATAAAATTCTTCACGACTTATGATAAAGAAGCTCATACCTGTAACTAGGTATAGCCCACCTTTTCTTCTGACAAAACTCCTGCAACTTTTGCTTTGCTCCTTCAATCTCTAATGACTCGTTGAGCCCAAAAGAAAAATCTAACCTCCCAATGTTAGTGGGCATAGCTTTCGCTAACTCGAGCAATGCTTGCTTTGCTGCATTAAGCCTTGCAATGTCCATTAATTGATCAGAAGAACCTGAGGCAACAAACACACCATCGACATATACACTGGCAATATTCTTTGCCCCATCCCTCCAGGGCTTAATGGCAACTTCCCTCCCTTGCTTTGCACACTGTTTATACAATGTATCAATAGGATGGGGTTGTTGTTGCAAGACTTCAAGTGTGACAATAGGTTTCAGGAGATCCCTAAAGATCTTCAAATATAAAGCAATCAATGATGAATTCTATATCAACAGAGAGAGAGAGAGCATCCAAAACAAGAAAATGAAAAAAGACAAATCATTTTTGCCAAATAAGAAAAGAGAAGTTAAATACGCACCACCCATAATTTTTGCAGATCGAAATTGAGATCAAAATATATAGCTGCTGCCAAAGACTCTACAATGTCAGCAAGAACCTTTGGGGCTTTGATTGATCCATGTAAAACTATATCGCCTTCTTGACTGACTTCATCAGCAAACTCCTGAACCTATAGAAGTAACACAAAACCATTTGTGTAGATCTTCGTTCAAATTCTAAACAAATGTTAATCAAAGATAAGTCCAAAATATACGGATCCATACCATAACAATTAATTATAAGGGAAAATCCTGTTAAACACATTGTAAAGTCGCATTTTCAAATTATAACACAGTGCATGTATTTACACACGTGGTGTATAACAAGCATAGCTCTAATTATAAACTCTTAAAAGCATAATATCATACAAGTTGCTTAGAATGCCCAGCAAGCACTCATGGAGTTTCACCGAGCAAACCATGTTTCAGCTCCTCAATCCTCGACTTGTACGTGCTCATCCTCGGGTCAGATGGACCCCCCACCAACAGGTACATTCAAGGTAAACTTTGAAAGTGCAACTTTCAAGGATATAGGAAAAGCTGGCCTAGGAATTGTGAGAATTGTGATTCGCAACTCGTAGGGACAGGCCATTGCTTCCTCTTCGAACTGGTGCATCTCCCATATTCTTCGGATATTGTTGAAGCTTTGGCAGTGGCAAGAGCTATTTCTTTTGCTCTTGGACTTGGCACGTCACCTTTTATCCTTGAAGGCGGTTCTGAGATTGTGATTAAGGACCTCATAAGCACGGATGTTTCTTTCTCCTCTTGTGGTCATATCCTTACCTATATTCTTAGGTTCGTAGGTTTGGTAATTCTGTTGTTCACAATCTAGTTAAACATGCTAGATATGTTAGAGGTTTTTTGGTGTGGATGAAAGATGTTCTTCCACACCTCCAATCTTTACTTTCAATTGATTATGGCTAATTTTTTTAATAAAATTTCAAGATGTTCTTCCTCAAAAAAAAAAAGAAAAAAAAGGTGCCTTTAATTTACTACAAAAGGTAACTGAAGTCACAATTTTAATTACTTTTTGGAGTGTGTAAAATTGTGTAAAATAGTTTGGGTATAACAAGGTTAACCTTTGATTGTGTACTTCCATCATTTTGCTCATATATCTATTTCACAATACCTTAATCTTTCAATGTGCCATGTCATAAACACTATGCAACTTAAACAGTGTGCCGATGAACTTTTGCAAACTTTTTAGGGACAAAAATCACAATTTTTTGAACCAATGACCTCTAGCTCAAGGTGCACTTCTCCCACAAAGGTGGAGTGTTAGTTTATTATTATTATTGTTATTATTAGGAAAAAAACAATTTTGTTTTTCAATAAAATAGGAACAATGAATATAAAGACACAAGATTATTAACAATCATTGATGTGGTTTATTGTAATTGGTGTATAACAAAATGATATCACTGATGGATCAATGTGAAAATAATGTTGCTCTAATCACAACTTACTACCTTAATAAATTGTGAAAAAGGTTGTGGATAAATTTGTCACTAACATTGCTCTAAAATAATTACAACTTGTAGGTCTTGAACTTGGACCAAATCTCTCACTCACTCTCCCTCTATAGCCTTTCACTCTTGTTAAGTAAAAACTGTAATATTAAACCTAAAAACTGTAATATTAAACCACAACCAATAAATTTAAAATAATATACCAAATTATCAAACAAAAAAAGAAAAGAAAAGATAATAACATTAAGTGAGTGTTTGGATTGAGCTGATTGTGGCATTTGCGTTTTTGTTTAGCGTTTTTCTCTTTTTTTTTTTTTTTTTTTTTTTGTTTAGCCCACATTTGTTGACTTTTCCACAGTGAACAGTGCATTCGTGCACTGTTCATAGACCCACATATTCCACTTTTCAATAACTTTTTCATTAAAAATAGGTTCTACGATACTATTCACACATTTAAAAATTAATTTACTATAGTGTTTTTAGTTTTCAGTTTTCAGTTTTCAATTTTCAACTGTATCCAAACGGACCATAAGAATAACACAAAATGTAACTAATGAACAAATAATTAAATAAAAAAAGACTAACCCTAGGGTGTTTGTTGTACGAGTTATGCTTGCAATATAGGCAATGTAGTAGACAATTGCAAACCAATAAATTCAGAATAATATACCAAAACGCATTAACCCTAAGAAAAAAAAAGAAAAAAAAAGTAATTAATAGATAAAGAAATTTTAATCAAAGTGATTGGTGCCCACCCATGCAATGAGCATATATAAATTCCCAAAGTAGGTATTTGAAGAGATAAATTCTTTATGTAGCAATTTTGGGGGGTCAACAAGAGGAAGAGAAATCGCATTCATTGGGTGAAATGGAGCAAGATCATGGGATTTCAGGATATTCATACTTTGAATTTGGCATTGCTAGCTAAACAGTGTTGGCGATTACTCACAACACCAAATAATTTGGTAGCACAAGTTTTAAAAGCTAGAGACAGCATTCATGGAGACATCTCACTTGGAGGAGTTTATTGGTGAATTCACTTGGTTGCAGATGGAGGGTGCATATATGGGAGATGGATCAAAAACTAGGACCCGTAATCGAGTCATATCTCCAAAGCCCTCCTGAGACTACTTTTCAGTTTGGTAAGTGATCGAGCTGATTGATCCTATTACTAGACAGTGGAAACAGCAGATTATCAATAACATTTTCCTACCATTTGTAAGATTTTCGTTATAGAGCGAATAACTTGTACTATTCAAGCAAATGGTACAAGTAAATGTAAACCAATAACTTAAAAGAAAGAAAAGTGAGATGCTTTTGTTTAGACCTCATCAAGAAGAGAGGCGTCCAAATTATTGTTGTGCCTGATGTAGCGGTGGAGGCCGTGGCGGACGGCGACCCTTGCGAGTTTGTCGTTGCCGACGTTGGCGGAGCGTAGGTCTGTGAGCTGTCCTGGGCCGAGGCTAGGGTCTTCCAGGTACAAGTATTTGCTCACGGCCAGTCCCAGCACCACGTCGCCTACGAACTCGAGCCGCTGGTACGACCTAAACGACTCGCCGTTGTTGTTGTTTTTGTTTTTGTTGTTGTAGTAGGCGGGGTGTGTGAGTGCCTCTACTAGAAGAGCCTTGTCCTTGAAGCTGTAGGAGAGTATTTTTTCCACAGCTACTATTGTGGCTGACTCCTCCTCCTCCTCCTCCTCGGACAAAAGAGAATCCATATGCAGAATTCCTAAATGACCAACCAACTTGCTAATTCACGGGAGTGATGAAGGTTTTGATGCTTTTATTGTATTATTGTGTGTTGTCTTGGTTAAAACAGCACTAAAGTCAGAAAAGCAATCCTCTGCAATTTCTAAAGTGGTTGGAGTGGTTGGACTACGTTGCTTTATGAAGCCGATATTTGAATGGTAAAATGTGTAAAACAATAGATGCCACTCTAGTAAGGGTTTGTTTAGATATTGTTTATTATTGAAAATTAAAAATACTGTAACAAAATAATTTTTAAATATATAAATAGTGTCGTATGACCTAATTTTAAAATTATTTTTGCTGAATAAAATACTTACAAGTTTTGTAAATAATGCATAAAACACACAAGAAAACAACACAAATGCACAAACGTGCAACACCGACGCTAACCAAACTCCTTAATGTATAAATAGACGTAAATGGTAAATCCTGGGCATCTAATTCTAAAAATCAATTGTATTAGTTCATGTAAATTTGTGTAAATTTATTTTGTCTTTACAGTACCCATATAAATATATATAATTACTATTCACGTGTAAATATATATTTTAATACTTCTTTACTCATATACACAAAAAGAGAAAGATGGTTTGAGAGAATAATACAAAATTGATAAAAAATATTTTAATAAAATATAGTGTAAAATAAAATAGATAATTTGATGTAGGTATTTTTAAAAAGTAATTGTGTAAAATAGATAAGGGAGGTTTTTATGCTAAAATAACCAAAAAAAAAAAAAAAAAATTGCACGGCTAAAATGAATGCTAGAATAACATTATTATGAGCAATGACTATTACACATGGCTTGTTACATAGAAATCTGTATGTAATTTAGAATAAAAAAAATTGAAATCATTACTTCAAGTTCTGATTTTAGTTTAAAAAACTATTACACACAACTTTGTGTGCAATTGCTTGAATACACTCGTTATTTTTCCATGAGCAAAATTTAGGTATAGTACCTTAGGTACAGTTTTTTAGATTTGCTTTCTAAATTTGAGCCACGTGTCTAATAAAGTTAACTCTACAAACATGGTTTAAACGTGTCCAATAAAGTTAACTCCATAAACGCCGTTTGAACTTTAAAGTAATAAGCAACGTTGTATAGTAATAACTCAACCAAGCTTTTACTACTACCACACCTTAAAAGAAGAGAAAGTGCAGTAAACTCATTCAGAAGAAGGAAGGATCAAGGAAGTATATAGATCCATCAATATCATTCACGTGAGCCATGAGTCATGAGCTCAGTCTCTAAGGTAACTCAACCTGCCAGAAACACCAGATAGCTTCAAATGCTTTCACCTTCATTTTCCCAAGAAACAAACAAGTTCCAAATTAAAATTTTGGAACTTTAGTAGAAGAAATCTGAAGAAGAAGACTTAGTGGAAGAAGTCAACTAGGGAAAGATCATCAATTGCGGGCCTGTGAGGAAAAACACGAGCCAAAGTAAGGAGAAGATGCAGTTATCTTTTAACCGCCCGTTTGTTAAGTTAACTTTATTGGACACATGGCTTAAATCTAAAGAGAGAATTTAAGAAACTGTATTTAAGGTACTGTAGATAAGTTTTACTATTTTCCCATTATTATTATTGTTATTTTTTTTTAGAATCTTCCTTTTCTGTTATTTAGTACAATTCTCTCCACTTTTTTTTCTTTCTTAATGGTACAATCTAACTTTGCCCAAAATTAAATTCAGTCTTCTATCTTTCATTTGATCATTTTAGCCCTCTAATTCTAACCGTTATTCAATGTAGTTAATCACATAAAATATAAGGATATATTGGTATTTTTAAGTTTAATAAATTAAAAAATCCAAAGTAATTAGTAAAAAATATTTTCTGAAAAAAAGTTTTAAAAAATTAATTAAAATTTTTTATTAAATATTTAGCCATCTTTACTTGTAACTGTTTCTCAACAACCAAAAAAAAAAAAAAAAAAGGCTCTTTCCATTTAGCCAAAATCCAGCATCCTCAAAATAATATCTCCCTTTGCATCCTCGAATTGGAACAATATTTCCATAGAAATAATAAATGAAAACTCATCGTCAACAGCCTTGCTGTAGTTTTAAATTAATCTTTAACCATAGGTAAGCTGGTTCTAGCTTTTGCACAAAAACGAACCACGTCATTATAAGATTCGATCAACCAATATCTAGCTTATAGATCAAACCTTAGTAAAGCCAACAAATGAGGTCCCACTCAAAATGACAAGAAAAGTGGGCTAGCATTTTCACTTGTAATTATTATTATTATTATTATTATTTTTATTTAAGAAGCTTAAAAGTACCAAAATGCCCTTCGTTTTTGGGTGACTAACGGTGATTTTTAATTGAAGGACTACATTAAATAAATATTAAAGTTAGAAAACTGAAATGATCGAAATCAAAGTTATATAAAATTGAAACAAATTTTGGACAAAACTAGAGGATATAATTTGTAATTTAGCCTAAAATTTACTAGTGTGTATACTGGATGAGAAAGATGGAGGAGCTCCCCACCAGGTCTTAGCAGCAATGGAATTACAAGCAAAACATGCTAAGGCTAAACCTGGGAGAAAATGGGCTTTTGTTCTTTTTTTTTTTTTATAAAAAAAATCCAACATTTTGCCCAATTTTTCAAACTAATTAGGGAGATGTCCCTGTTTTGAAACTTGATTTTTTCAAAATTGAGTTTCAATTTAAAACTCGATTTTTGGACAATCGAGTTATAACAAACTGAAAATTTAAAAAAGAAAAAGAAAAATTCTGGAACTCGAGCTCCATGAACTCGAGTTTCGTGCAAATTTTTATTTTTTATTTTTTTAAGTTTGATCGCCCATACCTATAGTTGCATTCAAGGAGACTTATAATGGCGTTTTAAATGGAACTTGAGCTCCATGAACTCGAATTCCATGCAATTTTTAAAATTTTTTTTTTTTAAAAAGTTTGATTGCCCATACCTATAGCTGCGTTCAAGGAGCTATATAGTGGCGTTTTAAATGGAACTCGAGCTACATGAACTTAAGTTCCATGGAAGTTTTTTTATTTTTTTTATTTTTAAATTTTGATTGAAACTCAATTTTGAGAAAATCGAGTCTCAAAACAGGGGTATTTTCATAATTAGCTTGGGAAAGGGGACAAAATACTAGATTTTTTACACGAAAGGGGCAAAGGCCAATTTTCTACGCTAAACCTGTAAAGAAAGCATCCAAGTTGCAACATTTGTCTACAAGAAGAAAAAAAAAATCACACAAGGCTGAAAACTAACCTTCTCCACAAGACTCTCAAAATAACTTTCACAAAATAAAAGAAAAAGCTTCTTTAAGAATGAAATTACACGGAGGCAACTACTGAAGGTAGTATCTTCTAACATGTCCGGAAGGCAACTTCATTCTTAATGCATCAGAAAAATAATGTAAAGATGGGTTGGACTTTTATCACCTATAATTAATTTAATTAGCTATATTCCTTTATGTAATATTTTAATTTAAATGATTGAAGAGTAATGCTACAGCCACAAACTATTTTACAACATTTTTACAAAATATTGATGTGGCCAACCTTTTATTGGTTTTCATCTAGGCTTACCATTAATATCACATTTTTAATTTATCAATAATTACTTACCACATCCACAGTTTGTAAATTTTTTTATAAAATAGTTTGTATCTCTATTCTCTAGCATTATTCAAGTAATTAATGTCGAGCCTTATGCTTTTCGAGTGGTACCTCAACCTCTCGTTGTAGAAAGTGCAGGTTTGAAGCCGGTATTCTAATCCCCCTCAAATATTTTAAATTTTAACAACCGTACTTTTTTTTTCTTCTATGTGTAATCTCAACAATAATTTGTATTTTTCGTTTTTTATGAAATAATTTTGGGTGTGCTAAACTACTAATAGTTATTATCATTTAACAAATTGATGATTTTTATTAAAAAAGTCAGGAGATGATTACTTCATGCTATGTAGGTTATAATTAACTCATAAATCAAATAGATCTCCAATTGTTAAACAAATAAATCATTAATACATCTCTTATAAAAAAAAATAGTATTCAAATGAATAATAACGAATATTCCAAGAATTAGAGAAAAAATGAGTAATTATTATATGTTTTTAAGTTTATAGTAGGATTTACCATAAATATAAATGAAAAGAGCACCATGTGGTCCACATCGCCATGTTCCAAAAACATTTAATAATTTCCCAGAGAGAAATGGGGTATAAAAAAAAAAAAAAAATTCTATTTTTTAAAAGACTCTTTTTAAAAGAAAATGCGATACTGCAAAATTAGATTGTTTAAGTAGGCCCTTCTCTTTTTGGGAAGGTTTCTTAAAAAATAAAAAAAAAGATTGTTTAAGTAGGGCATTATTCCAAGACCTTATGAATACAGAAGAAAGAAATACATAGACAGTTATCATTACTTCTTCTTCTTCTCTTCTTTTCTTTTCTTTTTTTTTTCTTTTTCTTTTTCCTTTTTTTTTTTATTTTTTCGAGGAAGACAATTATCATTACTTGATATGCTAGTTGTCGTGGCCGTGGGGGGCAAAATATTTAATAAGATTATTTCATGGTCGTTTATCAAAAAAGATTATTTCTTAGTCTAAATTATTTGCTTTTCCTTGCTTTCTTTATTCCCTCCTGAATAACTTCACACCTTTTTTTTTTTTTTCTTTTGAAACTACTCTTTTTTTCTTTTTGATATCAAAATAAGTATTTTAGGATTACAAAGCCAAAGTGATATTTGGGAAGCTAATTAAAGTGTTATTCCCTCCTGAATAACTTCACTCTTTCTTTATTCCCTCCTAAATAGCTTTTTTTTTTTTTAATAATTTTTTTTTTCCTGCAAGCTTACAGTTAGAGTACCTTATTGTCATTATTAAAGCTTCAGGGCTTGTTTGGTAAGGGATTCCAAACAACAGTTTTAGGGCCTATTTGGTAGGGGGTTTCATTTAATAGTGTTTGAGTCACGTTTCTCATTTTAGGGCGTTTGAACACTGAATTTAGAGAATTCTTTTACTAGTTTTCAGTTTTCAAATAACATTGCTCAATGACACTTTTGTAATTATTTTAAAAATGGTAGGTCCCACTAATTTTTTTTTTTTTTTTGAGAAACCAATCCATGGAAAATTTTATTTAATCAAGAACATGACTTTTCCGCCAATACAAGACAACTAATGTCTGGAGGAACAAACTCCATCCAAACCTTTAAAGATGAGCAATATCTTGCTTTTTTTGCCAAGGCATTTGCGACACAGTTACCTTGCCTATGAGTATGAGAGAAACTAAAGCTCTGCAAAGCTTTTACATACAAGAAAGTATCTCAACAAAGATCACCAAAAGCAGATTGAAACATATCACCTTTTTGAAAAGCTTTAATGATAATTTCTGAATCTCCTTCCAAAACGGAATTGTAGAGACCTACTTCGTGGATAAAAATGGCAGCTCGCCTAACTGCTAACAATTCCAAAAGGGTAACCGAAGAGGGTTGTGATATTTTTTCAGATAGGGCTGCCATGACTTCACCATCCCTATTCCGAATCACCACACCAATACCAGCTTCACTTGTATTAGGAAACATGGCGCCGTCGAAGTTTGTTTTGCACTCACACTGGTCTGGAGGTCTTTGTTTCACTGTTGTGGGCCTGGGTAGCTTTGGCTTTGTCATCCTACTTGGATTGTGGAGAGATAGAAATCTCTTTGCTTCAAATACCACACGATTCAGAGGAATAATATCCTCCTTCACTTTGAGTTTGTTGCATTGCATCCAAAGGAACCAGGCAGTGACTGCAAATAATTCTAGTTGGTGCAGCTTCTCAAAGACTAACTCCAACAAATTCTCAAAAGTACCATTAACAACATGTTGTCTATTAATCCAGTTGAAGTCCGCATCCCAGACTTGACGAAAACCCTCACATTCCCAAAGAGCATGTAGACAAGATTCGGCCTTTGAAGAACATTGGTGATAGGTGTCATCATTAACAACCCTTATTTTCTTCAGATTTTCCAATGTCGACAGTGCGTTGGAATAGGCTTTCCACAAAAATTGTTTTATCTTTCCAGGCACATTGGCTTTCCAGATCTTTTTCTAGAAATTCCAACACCTCTCAGGATTTGAGATTGACGCTGCACCATAATTTTTTTCACTACACAACCATTGGTAACCCGAGCTTACCATATATGATCCATCATTACTCTTTGGCTAGAACAAACAATTGGGTTGATTTGTGATGCATAAAGGGATAGCTTTTATTTTTTGGGCTTCAAAGGGTAGGAAAATGCTGTCAACGAGGTTGTCATTCCAAGTATTTGTTTGTGTGTTGGGAAATTTAGACTTCGGTTGATAGAATTAACAAGTTTTAAACTCAAGTTGTTAATTAGATTTATTATGAATAAAACTTGTTAAAACAAACAAACATCAATATCATGTCAAAATCATGCAGCGAAAAAATAAATAAGACAAGATATGATAACTCAGGAAAACCAATGAAACAAACTAGTTTCATAGTAAAAACCCTAGGGGGAAACATTCCCGAAAAGCAATCTACTATAGTAAAGAAAAGTTTTAGATCTACTATAAAACCTTTGTCTCTAGACTCTACAATCTCCGTAGATGAACTCATAGCAGAAACCTTTTACCGTTTCAGAACCTCTGAACTCTTTAATATATAAACGCCATTCTTTGATGCACGAATCCCAGTACGTGATTAACCAATTGCGCGGATCCCAGTACACAACTTCAATCACCAACTAGAAGAAGATTGTTAGCTGTAAAGTTCTTCACTTCATTAAGAATGAAGATCAAGAAGCACTTGGTTACAAAAAGGCACAAAGATACAGTAGCTTCTTTTAGAGAGAATAAGGTATCGATCACCTTTTGCATATGTTCTCCTTGTATTCTCTTATGTGACGGCTTCTAAAATAAGCCTTATATAGGTCTAGGGTTGTGAGAAAAGAAACCTTACACAAACATGTCAGCATGGGCTGAAAATCAGATTTGAAAATTTGAATTCCCGTAACGTCGACAGATAGCCAGGTGTGGAGGAGGTGTTAAGCTTTAAACTTCGACAGATACAACTATCGAGAAGCTATCGAGGAGCTGTCGAGGGGACAAGAGCTTTCTCGATCGATCCACTAGCTATCAAGAGGTGTCTAGATTGCGATAACAATCAACTGAAGAGCTTGATAGATAGCTTAGCTGTCGAAAGGTGTCGAGTAGCTATCGAGCTTTAAAATTTAGCACTTTCTCACTTGATTATTGGACAGACTTGCATGGTTTTAACACTTGAACTTGAAACACAGTTTCTTGAAGTATTAAAAACACCTAGATCTACATAATTACAAGTAAAGTGCATTTTGTCAAAGGATTAACTAATTACATAAAATAGTGACATATGTTCCTAACAAGTGAAATACATATGTTCTAACAATCTCCCCCTTTGGCAATCCGTAACAAAACCACAACAAACAAATGAACATATGAGAGAAGTCATAAATCACTCAACTCATACTCACTTGTTGAATACAATAAAATCTATCCTAACACAAACTCTTGAAAAACTTTGCAAGAAGAGAGTTTATGGCGAATAGACTTTGACAACCTGTATTTCTGAAACACTTTAAACAAAACTCATCAAGGCATCTTTGTGTGAAACAAAAATAATAGATTGCATACAAGTAATAAGAAGCATGTGCATAAAGAGAGAAAAGAAACAGCACATGTAAAGGTAGGTGAAAGAAAACATACATCATTATATATATATATATATATCAAAGATAAACACAATGTATGTAAACATGGTCACAAGACCGGTGTACAAGAAGAAAGAGGTAAGCAGTCCCCTTAACAAGATGAAACACATCTCTCCCTTACAGAGGCATGTATTTCTCCCCCTAACATGTAGAATCTTAAAAAGAAATCACATATTCTCCACAATTTCTCTCCCTTTTTGTCATGATTGACAAAGGGTACAAGAAGCTAGAAAGCTTCACCTGAAAAGCATAAAGATGATCAAGGGGATACAAAGAATTCATATAAATGCATGAATGTAATGAAACAAGATGCTGCGATGACAATATAATAGAAAGATGCAAAACATGTGAAAAACAAATCTCTCAACAAGAAAAATGTTTAGCACATAGATCCCAACACACACACACACACACACACACACACACACACACACACACACTAAACAAGTCTAACCAATTTTATATTTCAAAAACAAGTCAAGACAGTTTAGTGAGCATACATTAACACATATAAACTTTGTGATGACCAAATCACATTGTACCTGCACATGTATCAAGAGTAGCAAAGAATATTGCGTGTTATGTGTGAAAAATATCGCAAGATTGCATAAGTGTATACATGTTATGACGATTTGAGATATGAGAAATTCACTTTAACTCACACACAATCATAACTGTTTGATGGGGGTTATTACCTTCGAGGTACATCTTATAACTCCCACATCTCCTATAATACATACTTGTAATCATATTTAAAACATTTTTGATCTTTTTGCTTTTTATTTTTCTTTGCAGATTTTTTCTTTTTAATAAGCATATCATGCATGGGCATATAAGAGAGAGAAAAGAAATACCTAATGATATTTGACATTCCACTTTTGCTATGCCGAAGCACACAAATGTCATTGACATTGCACTTTTGTTATGCCGAAGCATACAGATGTCATTTATGATTAGCGGGCAACAGTAGTGAGATGGTTATTATGTATTTCTCTTAGGATTTTCTAGTCCTTCTTGTAAAAAAGAGTGATATGAGTATTAAACACAAGAGATAACTTAATCTTACTCATTACAAACAAGAGCCACAAAGCTCACTTGCTTAGTTGTGTATAGAGATGCTCATTTAAGTTACAAGAGATACAAAGTTTAGAAAATTTTGTTTCAATGGCTATCCAAGGTATACAGGTACCAATGTACACAAACACATACTGTTTTTGTATTTTTTTGATTTTTCCTTTTTAATTTTTATTTTGAAAACAAAACAAAATAAAAATTAAACAACCAAATAAAAACAGACAAATAACATCAAAGCATGAAAGAAAGATGCATATGCATGAAGGAATGATAGAAAGGTGCAGATGCATGAAAGCATGATTCCAAAGCAGATAAGAAATTAAGCAAAGAGAGTCCTACTTTAAATAGAAAGAATTAAAGTAGAGGACAAACAGAAAAGATAATTAAGTCTTAGGTTCCTTTCTCACCCATACAACATGAGTCTTTGGCCGTGAAGATGAAAAGGCACGTGGCTTAGTATGTCTACTAAAGGACATAGAATAATTAGAATTCTCCTGAAATTGAGATAAAAAGCTCAAGACTTTTAATAACTCTCCAAACAAAGGTGTAGGTCCTTGAGAGGAAATCTGTGACCGTTTGGACAATTGCTTATGAGGATACAACTTGAAGCAATTAGGACGAATGTGTCCAGAAACACTACAATGGTGACAAACATGAGTAGTTTTAGAGCTACTCGGCTTCCTAAAAGGAGGTCTAACCTTAGAGGTTGATAGAGACCTCAACTTAGGACAATTTGGCTTAACATAACCAACAATATGACAATGATGACAAATGGGGACAAATTCAGATTTATCATTCAACCTAGGAGGAGTTTTAGACATAGGTTTAGAAACATCAGCATTAATATCATATTGTTTACCTTTGTCTATCCTAGCAATATTAGCCTTCAACTTTTGATTATTCCTTTTAAATGGAGGAATATAAAAATCATTTTCTTTTGAGTTAGGCTCAACAACAAATTTGGTACTAATTAATTTTTCAACTTTAGTTTTAGATTCAACTAGTTGCTCTTCCAAACTTTTAATTTTGTCCACTTGAGATGAAACTTGATTTTTAAAATTCTCATTCAAATTATTGGCTTCATCCAATTTTGCAATCAAATCATCTTTTTCAAGCTTTACCTTTTTCAATTTGGCTTTTAATTTTGTAGAACATTCAAGAGATTTCATACAAAAATTATAAAGCTTGCAATAGGCATCTTAAATATCATAATTATTATTCAACATAAGATCATGCAAATCAAAACAATCAAGAGTTTCCATGACAAGAAGGGTCAAGGATCACACACAGAAAATTAATCCAATCAGAGTGTACCCGCTCTGATACCACTTATTGGAAAATTTAGACTCCGGTTGATATAATTAATAAGTTTTAAACCCAAGTTGTTAATTAGATTTATTATGAATAAAACTTGTTAAAACAAACAAACATCAATATCATGTCAAAATCATGCAGCGGAAAAATAAATAAGACAAGATATGATAACCCAAGAAAACCAATGAAATAAAATAGTTTCACAGTAAAAAACCTAGGGGAAACCTTTCCGAAAAGCAATCTACTATAGTAAAGAGAAGTTTCAGATCTAATACAAAACCTTTGTCCTTAGACTCTACAATCACTGTAGATGAACTCACAGCAGAAACCTTCTACCGCTTCAGAACCTCTGAACTCTTCAATATATGAACGCCATCCTTTGATGCATGAATCTCAGTACATGACTAACCAATTATGCGAATCTCAATATGTGACTTCAATCACCAACTAGAAGAAGGTTGTTGGATGCAAAATTCTTCACTTCATCAAGAATAAAGATCAAGTAACACTTGGTTACAAAACCCTAAGGCACAAAGGCGCAGTAGCTTCTTTCAGAGATAATAAGGCATCAGTCACATTTTGCATATGTTCTCATTGTATTCTCTTATGTGATGACCTCTAAAATAAGCCTTATATAGGTTTAGGGTTGTGAGAAAAGAAACCTTACACAAACTTGTCAGCATGGGACAAAAATCAGATCTAAAAATCTGAATTCCCATAACCTCGACAGATAGCCAGGTGTCGAGGAGGTGTTGAGCTTTAAACTTCGATAGATACAACTATCGAGAAGCTATCAAGGAGCTGTCGAGGGGACAAGAGCTTTCTCGATCAATCTACCAGCTATTGAGAGGTGTTGAGATTGCGATAACAATCAATTGAAAGCTCGATAAATAGCCTAGCTGTTGAGAGGTGTCGAGCAGGTATCGAGCTTTAAAATTCAGCACTTTTTCACTTGATTCTTGGACAAACTTGCATGACTTCTTGAACTTGAAACACAGTTTCTTGAAATATTAAAAATACCTAGATCTACCAAATTACAAGTAAATTGCATTTTTTCAAAGGATTAGCCAATTACATAAAATAGTGACATATTCCTAACAAGTGAAACACATACGTCCTAACATTTTGGATAAATGAGGGCTAATACAGTGGCTGTTCTAAAGGCAGGGGAGGGGGGGTGACAAGATTCGGCCTTGAGATTCCCCAGGCAGCCAATTTGACCAGTGTATCATGATTTGGGAACCATCTCCTATTCTCTATTTTGCTCATTGTGATATAATTTGCCTAGCATAGAGAATGCTTTTTCATGCAAACGAACCTGAGGAAACCTTTGCGTTGAACACAGATCCCTTCGGAAAATATTTTGCTTTGAATACTTTATAGAAGATAGAATTTGTGTCATGAACTAGTCTTCAAACTTGCTTGGCCAACATGACTTCATTGAACTTACATAAACCTTTAAAATCCATACCTCCCTCCAGTTTTGACTTGCATAAAGTATCCCACTTCTTCCAATGTATTTTCCATCTATCACCACGTTGCCCCCACCAAAATTTTCGAATCATCATCTCTATATCTTTACAAAGGCTCACCGGTAATCAGAAACAACTCATGGTGAAGGTGGGCATAGCTTGTGCCACTGCCTTAATGAGGACTTCCTTCCCCGCTTGTGATAGCAGTTTCTCCTTCCACCCTTGAATCTTTCCCCACACCTTTTCCTTTATAAAGTTTAGACTTTCCCTTCTATTCCGTCCCACCACAGCTAGGAGGCCTAAGGACTTCTCATATTCTTTTTTCTCGGGCACCCCAAGGTAGTTTTTTATGGAATTTTTAACCTCCAAGGAGACAAACTTGCTAAAAAACAAGGTAGTTTTTTCCTTGTTTATCCACTTCCCTGAAGCCTTCCCATACACCTCTAAAATTTCTTGGATAGTTTGGATGTCACTTATCTGAGCACGACAAAATAGCAAACCATCATCAGTAAAAAAATAAATGGGAGATTTTAGGGCCATAGCGGCAAAGGGAGTATCCCCTTATTTTGTCTTCATTCACTGCTTTTTGGATTAAAGCATTAAGGCCTTTCGAGCAAAGGAGGAAGAGGTATGGTGACAACAGGTCTCCTAGTCGAATGCCCTTTGTAGGAAAAATGTTTCCTTTAGGTTCGCCATTGACTAGTATGGAGTATGAAACAGTGCTGATACACTCTAAGATCAACTTTATCCATTTGCTATCAAACCCTATTTTTTCCATTAACTTCAACAAGAAGATCCACTCCACTCTATCATAGGCCTTGCTCATGTCAAGCTTGAGTGTCATAGAGCCTATTTTGCCGGAATTCTTTGTTTTCATGTGGTGAAGAGTTTCATAAGCCACAAGTATATTATCTGAAATAGCTTTATCAGATTGAAAAGCACTTTCAGATTCAGATATAATATCAGGTAATGACACTTCTAGTTTATTCGCTAACACCTGGAAATAAGTTTATACAAAATATGACACAAGGCTATAGGTCAAAATTGAGATACCTGATCCGGGCTTTTCACCTTTGGCACTAGAGTGATGTAAGTGTGATTAATTTCTGCTGAAATATGACCCAAATTTAGGCATGAGCAAACTGCCTCAGCTACATCACCACCAATCTCCCCCCAATAATGTTGGAAAAAATTTGGGGGTAATCCATCGGGTCCTGGTGCTTTCAATGGAGCCATTTGAGATAAGGCTGTATCCACTTCTTCCTTATTGAATTCTCGGCCAAGGAAAGCATTCATCTCTTCTGTTACTTTCCTTGGAACGTGATGCAAAACCATATCAACTTCACTAGGATGGGATGATGTGAACAAGTCTGTCTAATACTCCACCATAAGTTCTGCCACCTTTTCATCCCCACAACACATCTCACCCCTAGCATTTAGAAGCCCACGGATAGAATTATGCCTATACCGTTGGGCAGCTCTATTGTGAAAGAAACTTGTGTTCTTGTCCCCAGACTTTATCCACCGTGATTTTGATCTTTGCTGCCAAAGCTTTTCCTCCACTAATAATAGCCTTTGGATTTCATGCTTCAATTGATTTACAATCTCCACATTTCCCCCCTGCACAGCCACAGTTTTAGCAGCCTTTTCTTCTCATTTAATTGGTATGTTACATTGCCAAAAGACTTCTTGCTCCACCACTTGTGACTAGTTTGGCACTAATGTATTTTAC
This sequence comes from Quercus gilva, assembly GCA_023621385.1. Lineage (NCBI taxonomy): Eukaryota > Viridiplantae > Streptophyta > Magnoliopsida > Fagales > Fagaceae > Quercus > Quercus gilva. The sequence goes on along the minus strand of CM042480.1, from coordinate 9,549,333 downwards.
CAGCAACATTAGCCATAGGCGAAGTCCCATAGTCACCCCTCCACGCCGAATGAACAATTTCATGACACCCTTCATCCTCTAACCAAACTTGTTCAAAATGCCAAGGACGGTTTTTCCTACTCGGAATTCCCATCGGATGGATAATAATGGGCTTATGATCCGATGTGCCACATTCAAGAGTGATCACCTTAGTTGCTGGGAATAGACTTAACCAAGATTATGTACCCACTGCCCTATCCAACCTTTCCCATATAGTATGTCCATTGGAGAAATTCTTGTACCATGTGAATTTATTTCCCACAAAGCCCAAATCAATGAAACCACACTCATCAAGGACATCTCGAAAATCTTGCATTTATTGATGTGGTCTAAGTCTGCCTTCCAACTTTTCATGAGACTTTGTGATCTCATTAAAATTGCTGGCGCATAACCATGGTAGAGGCGATTTTGTCCGCAGCCATCTCAGCTTTTTCCATGACTCCCTATGATTCTGAGTTTCTGGGAAACCATAAAATCTCGTAAACCTCCAGGTATCCTCCTTTCCTTTGTTTATGACCGCATCAATATAATTTTGTGAGAAATTTTCCACCAGCAAATCTACATCCTTTGAACATTGGTCACTCGGGCTACTAGCAGGATTAGGAAGGTACACGTGCTGCTACATGTGATCAGTTAAATTTGAAGGTAGGAGAGATGCGGCGCTACTCTCATTGTTTCGTTCACTCTTCAACATCAGCCCATGTTGCCCTAGCAATAATTACTCCGTTATTTTTGGCTACCTCACTGTCAGGCTTGTGTAACTCCCAATCATTATTATGTTGCATCTCATTAAATATTTTCCCAACAAATTCGTTCTCCATAACTACCTTCCGTTCAGGATTTTTTCTGTTACGCATCGCATTAACTCCATCCTCAACGTTCATGGACTCGCTCTCCTTCTCATGATTCACCGGAGTTTCCTCCATCGGAGTTTCAGATGTCTTCGACCTGGTGGCTATCGTTTCTCTTTTATCGGTCTGTTTTTTCCTGGCCTCGTAATAACCTGGCACTTTGATAACCGATTTTCGTGGCATCACGTATGGAGATGCATGAATCCATGGGCCATATTCTTTGTCTTGTAATGACAACGATCCCTCACTTTCGATCCATCTATCGCAGTCCCTATCAACATGATCCATGCATCCACACCAGTAACAGATGATTGGCAACCTCTCGTACTTAAAACTCACCCATTCTGTTTCTCCATTCTCCAGAGACAATCTCCTGCCTCGGCACAGAGGAATTGTGATGTCCACTATCAGTCTCACACGGAAAAAATTTCCCCCTTCCATCTCGAAGATATCAGTATCCATGCACACTTCTCCTACAATACTGCAGATTTCCTCTGCCACCCCTTATTAGAAGCGAATTGGTAAGTCATGGAACTGAACCCACAACGGGATTTTATTAAAACAAATTTCACTGATCAGAATGGCCTTTTCATAGCAACAAAGAACCACCAAATGTTTATCAAAACTCCAAGGTTGGAGGGCTAGAATTTTCTCCACTTCTTTGTGATTATCAAAGACAAATAAGAGAATGTGATCTCCTGCAGATTAATTCGACTACATATCATCACTTTTTATAAAAAAAACACACACATACCAAACACACAATTATATGTTTTTTCACTTTTGAAAAGATGTTAATAGAAATATAGTACAAAACACATTTTTTGCATTATGAGTACTTTAGATATGTGTTTTTATAATGCTTTTTAAACCACAATTTTCCCATTATTTTGAACAAAAATACTCAAACACCTCTACCAAGCAGACCCTCAATTACCGTAAGATGGTGTTGAGATCATATCACCGTTTTTTCTTTTTCTTCTTCTTCTCTCTCTCTCTGTTTTTTTTTTTTTTGCCTGCAATTACAATGCTTCATTGTCAGTCTGTCACCTACTAATATTCTTCTTAAATTTTCTTGGGCATTGTTTTTCCACCACTTTTCTAGCTTTCATTTTTTTTTTTTAAATAAAAATTTCATGGGAAATGGTTGACTATCAATGTCTTTCTTACTTTTTTATTGGGTCTCATAAAAAAATTTAATGGGCAGACAAACAATTTTCGCCACTCTACTAGCTTGTGTGTTTGGGTAAATTCCATGGGAAATGGTTGACTATTCAATGTCTCTCTTAACCTTTTTTTTATTGGATCTCATGACTCTCATCAAAAAAGTTTATTGGGTAGTCAAATAGGGTTTGGCTTAGGCATGGCTTAAGATAATTTAGACAGAGACTTGCATTAAAAAAAAAAAAAAAAGGGTAGAAAGTTGAAATCTAACAAAAATGTTAAGTATATTAATTTCATACGTATATATAAGTTAATGAATATATATATATATATATTTATTTATTTATATAAATGCATTAATCTAAAAACGGAACAACAATATTGACCAATATCTAAATATTTCATTCCCTTACTAAACCAAAATGAATTCAGGTATGATATTGATTCCTTTGATTGAGAAACTCAATATCTATTTATGTTATCTTAGGATTTAATATTTCTTATTTTTCTTAAGAAAGTTATGATATGAAAAATACATTTGAAAGATAAATCTTTACATTTATTTAGACTATTTTAGTCAAATTTTCAATTTTTACTAATTTAATATATTTATTTATATTTTAAATAATTATTAAATTAATTATTGTGTTATCACAGTTCAACCTTAGTTCAGTCTCAAAAACCTTGAACCTCTACATTTTTCGGTTTTTTGAATGGTTTAGATTTCAAAACCATGATCATATCTTCAATTATTTTTGCAATCCACCATGGGTAACGATTTTTTTTCCTTCCAAAAAAGTTGAATTTCTTTGCTGGCAGTAAGGATAATAATCTTGGTGTAGTCTAACTCCTTTGCTTTGAGTAGTTCCTCTCTCACTGCTATTAGTTTGCCACAATGCTAGTGGTGGAGCTAGAAATTTTTCCCAATGGCAAGCTAAATGTAAAAAAATTCTTAATAAAAAAAAAATTACTCCATATAGTCGTGCTTTACATTCTTTATTAATATTAAAATTGATTTTGAACTCAATTTTTTGAACTCTTTTTTTTAATTTACAGGGTTAAACTATCACTCAAAAATTTATTGTCTATGGTCCCAACTTCTATATTTAGTAACACATTTGAATCTTAATTATTTTTTCTCTTAAAACATACAACAATTGTGAATAGTTTCCTCATAAATTCTCACACATTAAAAAATAATTTTTTTAGAAAGAATTAAATAAATGTTATAATCTCCTTTCAAAAAAAAAAAAAAAAAATGTTATAATCTAGTTATATATTCTTTGAAGAAAATGTAAATAAAATGTATAATTTATAGTATCATAAAAAAACCCAAACAATTTATAAAAATACCCCCCCCAGGTAATAACTATAAAAACAAATCACTACTGGTCAAAATTGAATATATAAAAAGCATAGAATAACTTAATATAAAATAAAATAGAAGAGGCTAAGTTATTGAATATTAATCTTTACAATGTCACCCGAATGAAATCTCTCAAATTCTCATCCAAATTAATATTATTAATATATTACAATTTCTTAATTAAGTAGGTAGTGCAAGCCAACTGTAGACACTGGTGAAACGGCATCATTTTGTACTAAAATACATGAAACAATATCGTTTTGAAAACTGAATTAGCACAAAACATGTAAAAATAATAGGAGGCAAATGGACATTTTTAACACCAAAAAAAGAAAAGTTAAAAGCCACGGGATCTTCATACATGCAAAAAATTAATGGAGCATTTTAAGGAGTTAATAATGGAAATTTAAGCACATATTAAAATTTAGGAATTTATAAATATTCATTTATTATTGACACCTGATAGACATGTAGTAGATAAAATTAACATGGAAAAAATTATTGTGCTCCATGTGGCCTTGTTTGTCCAAATCATCTAAATAAACACATATCAATCTATATAAGCCTGACAATCATGGCACATGATAGAAGATTAGGTGAGGCTTCTACTTTATATATACTAGCGTATAACCCACACAATGTGCGGGATACTTTTATTTATTACAAAAGATATATATTGTTACTGAAATTTTAAACATTTTATATTAAAATAATATTAAAAAAAAGCAAATAATTACTTGCAAGGGGAAAAAAAAAATAGGTCTTTTTTTTTTTTTTTTTTTGTAGAATGTAGTATAGAAAAACATGAAAGCACAATTAGTTGTAATCAGGGATCAAAATTAAAACTAATATTTAGAATATATATTCTAAATACAATAAATTCTAGTAATAGCACAATACAATTTAATTGAGTGTTGAAATCAACCAACTTTGGTCTTTAATCGTGTAAACATTCTATCATGACTATTCTAAAATAGTAGTATAAATCAATTTAAGACAAAATTTCATAAAAACTTCCAAAGGTTTGTGTCATTTGTATTTTCTAAATGTTGATGGACTTTTTTGTTTCCTGCAATGATTGACACTTTAATTAATTAGCACCTCAAGAAATAACATAATCAGTGCACATTGGCCATTCCTTTGGAGCAACTAAATCAAACATAAGTATAAATGAAACTCTAGTGGAAAATGGATTCAATTGTTACCATAATCATTCTCCTGTTTTTCCCAGAGTAATTTACGCTAGTTATGAATTTGAACCATCCACTCAACACTATTATTTTAATCTTTTGAACCTGTATCCAGTTGATTGCTTTCACATGTTAATAACATGGTTTTTTTTTTTTTGAATAGAATAACATGGTTAAAATAGCACTAAGTTGAAAATTCCATATGATCAATGACAGACAGTTTTTTAAAAATGTTCTTTAACCATAATTACTTGACACCGATAATTATGTAGATAGAGTGGAATATTAACTAAAATCTAAGGGATAATCAACTTTGTATAAAAAAAATTACACTTTCAGATTTCAAAGTTTTACAATTTCAATCGTTATTCAAAAACAGTAGACTAGGTAGGATGGAAAACAGAAACTGAAAACTAAATTGAATTTTGTAGTTGCTATTTCCCCTTCTAATCTTAGTGTGCTAGCTGCTACATCATTTCGATTAGTTATAACGCTCTCTCTTCCTTAGCGCTTTGCCTCCCTTTGAATAGTAAGCAAGTACAGATTGGCAGAAAGGAGTCAACTTAATGATCAAAACATTGGTAAGTCCTTTGTTGTATTGGGGATCTCTAAGCAAAGAATACCCACTGCATTACAAAAATGAATCCTTCATTTTAAGTAGTCAGCAACTTTCAGATTCTAAAAGGCCAAAAAACTACACTACAAATCATATTATAAACAAAACAAAAACTCTCCCCTTTTACAATCAAATTTAAGAAATTTTTACAAACATTTAATTGTACCAGAACTATAATAATTTTTAAAGGTTGAGGGGAGGGGCTACTTTCTTAAACCTCCAACATTGTGGTTGCTAATAATTGGTTTTTGAAGTTCAAAGTTAAGAAAATTTGAGCCTTTGACATTGTTTGAGCTTATAAACCAACCTCAACGTTAGAGTATTGCAAATATAGTTTGACCTCCTAAAAAATTGTGGAAAGTGCTTTCATTTCTCAATGTCAATTTATCTTAGTTTTGCTCTCTACGCTGCATATTTATATTTATATAAATAAATAAAAAAAATAAAACAAATAATGCATGAACAGTAAATCTACTTTGTAATCAAACCTCAACACATCATACTTCTTACTTTTCAGCAACAAAACAGAAGGGGAAAATGTATTTATTTTAATCATCTCTGTTAAAGATTACAGCAAATCAAGTGTCAAGGAGAAAATATAATAAAATATCAATTTCATAATGTTAGAAAAACAACAATCATCACCCAAAATAAAAACTCGATCATCCAAGCTTTTCTCTAACTCCCATCGACCACACTCTTCATCCAGTTTATACACTTTGAAATCAACCACTTTAGGACCATCACAGTCTTTAACATACCGAATTGGGAAATGTAATTACATTTTTGACAAACCTACATTCAATCTGTGTTTATGGTTTGGAACATTAAAAAGGCTTATCATATTAATATGGAATTGAAAGGAGTAGAAGTCAAAAGGTTAAGAATGATAGTAAGGTTGTCCTAACCTGTCAGCTTTATCTAGCAATGACAAGGAGAAAATATACTCGATTATCCAAGCTTTTCTCTAACTCCCATCCACTTTTCTGTCGTTCTAATCTTGCATTTTCCATTTTCTCTTTTACTATTTTAAGATGGAAAAACGAAAGTTAAATTAGCATCTGTTTTAAAAGTGAAAGAGGTCATATTTAATAATTTTCTCAAAGCTAGTTTTGTTCAAATATTTTTTTAATCAAACATCAACAAATGATAAAGAGATACAAATCTAAATAAAACCAACAATGGAGAAATTTGGCTGTACTAACCTCTTAATTTAATTCAACAATTTTTCTTGAATAGTAAATAAGGGTCTTAAAATCCAAAGCAGATATGATAAACCTACAATAGCAAATGAGTATGTAAATGCCATTAAAAACACAAAACATGGCAGGTTTATTTGAAGTAAACAACAAAAAAATATAAGTTTACTGAAATAATTAAAAATATAGTAATTAATACTAAGAATGTGACATATACAATTAAAACAAATGAACAAACAAAATAAGCAAAGCTTACAACAACAATAGTTACATATTTAAAGACACTGCCAATTAACTGAACCTAATAGCCTAAGTAGTACAAAAAATAAAAAATACCAAGTCTAATATAACTATTTTGAAATAAATGTCAAGAAGGAAAATTTAAAAAAAAAATAATAGTAAGCATTCCAGTAAATAAAACCAATAAATCAAAAGAGAAACAATAGTAAAATTAAAAAGGAAAAAAGGAAAAATACAAAGGTAAGAATAGAAGTGAGTGTGATAAATACGTTAGAAATCATAAAATTTGGTGTCAACAACCATCCAAACCCACAAAATGTTCATCCAATAGGTACAAAGTATCAGTCATAATAGAATATGATAGAATTACAATGACAATACCAACTTCAATTCCGAGTGGAGATGGTTTTCTAGCACCTATAGTGAAATACTTCAATTTCAATTACTTCATCAAAGCAGAAACAAAATTGTATCATAATTATATGATTTTGAAATTATGTAGACACAAATAAAACTGAAGCACCACTTCAAAAACCAAAAAAAGTTTTTTTAATTCCTCAAAGCTTTTCTAATCAATCTAATGAATCACAAAATCAAGGAAAAAATAGAAGTTAGCATCTTGCTATATTTTAATATTTTTCGTCACACTTATAATAGTAATTGAAAGCCTATAAATGCGTACTTTTGGATGAGCACATCAACCAAAAAGGTTTCACTTTTACACCAACAAAGAGAATGCCTTTATTACAAAAGAAGTGTAAGACTATTTTTTTGCAAAACACTAATTGCAAATGCAGGTATCAATTATACAAAAACGTTTTAAGAAATAAAATTTATAACAAAAATCTTTGGCAAAGGTATACTACAATTAGAATCCCTAAATATAATAATAATTTAAAAAAAACAGTTGAAGAAACAGATTAAAAAACCAAACAGATATGAAGAATGCAACTGCAGGAAAAATACTCTCTTCACATAAACCATGCATGTCACTTAAAGAACTTGTCTCATAAATATGGTCATTAACTAACTCTTCATGAAAAAAAAAAAAAAAACTGAGCAAATATTCAGAACTGAGTTACAGTTGGTACAATCCTCCATGGATTTCAATTTAAAAATACATTTGAGCAGTTCACTGAGTTACAAAGCTAAATTTTCTATAAAAACTCGAAAACTAACATCAAATGGTGGGTGCACGCACAAACTAAATATACAAAACTGGCTTGAAATTGTAATTAACAATTAGACAACCCTCACTATTACAAAGTAAAATGTCTCAAAAATCAACCAATACAAACACAAATAAGTGAAATTGGTTAGAAAGCATAGTAAACAAAATTCTGAGATTTCCAACATCCTATAAGGCTACTGGAAATAGGGTTGGAAAAATTAAAGCAGTTCCTACTTTCTATTAAATTAAAAAATGAAAATAAATATCAATAGAGACATATATCAATAGAGAAATAATTATAAAATTAAATATCAAAAAAGGAAAAAAAACAAAGGCGATTGTATTCTCCAAGCATTCAGATTTTTATAACAACACAAACTAAACCAAAATCTGCCAAGCTTAAAATAAATTTAATCAATACTACAATCGGACAAAAGAAGGACTCAAGAAATTGCAAAAATAAATGAGCAATTAGGGTAAAAGATAGGCAAGCCTTCTGCTTGAAACGCTAATTCAATGGGAAAAAAAAATGCCTATCTTCTACTAAACCCATATATCTTTGAAAACCCTAGAAACAGAAATTGAATAGAAAACCAAAAAAAGGGAGAAAAATGTCTACCTTCTGAATTTTCAGTTGTTGAAAAACAGAGACGGGATTGCGGAGCACGAACAGAGGTTTTCAATGTTGCTAGTCCGATCTGTGTATAGGTAGATGTAATAAAGAATCAAAAGTTTGAGTGAGTTCGAAACCCATATATCTTTGAAAACCCTAGAAACGAAAACTGAATGGAAAACAGATAAAGGGAGAAAAATGCCTACCTTCTGACTTGTCAATTGTTGAAAAGCAGAGATAGGATTGCAGAGCACGAACATGCTAGGCCGATCTGTGTTTGCTAGTCCGATCTGTGTGTATGTTTTGATAAGTAAGAATGAAATGGTTAAAATTAGGTTTCATCGAATCCGATCTGTGTGTATATGAAGGAGCAGCGAAGAAACGCAAGTTTGAGAGAGTCCGAATTTTGATTTGGAAATATGGTTTGGGTTTTAGGGCTTGCGTTTTTTTTTTTTTTTTTTTTCTTTTGATAAGCGGCTGTTGTTTTTTTATAAAGGTTTATGATAGTGTTTGAAACTGAGCCTCTCAAAGGCACCGAACGAAATTTTAAAGTAAAAATTGTATACGTGTCAGCATTTTAAGGAGACTTTTTTGACTTACGTGTCAACACTTGGTAAAAACTTTTGCTATTATATACAGTATTAGATATACAAACCAAGATCTACTATTTGAACCGAGCATACATATTTCTTGTTGTGTGATGGACCCTCTTCCTCCTCAATGTTGTAAGTAATAGCGAATGTACATTTCTATTTAATATCTTACAAATAGAAAGGAAAGCGAGAATATGAAAAATGGTGGTGTTTATTATACACATTTAAACTACACAAAAATCGTGACTTGAAATCACAGTTTCACATTGGAAATCGTGACTTTAAGTGCAATTTGAGTGTAATAGTGTGTGACCTAGTTTTACCCTTTGAAGAAACAGTGAATATGTTTTCTAGAAAAAAAAAAAAAAACTATTTTTTCCAGAAAAAAAAGTGAATAGATAAGAAGAAGAAAGGCATGAATATTACATATCCAATGTAGGTGGTTTGATAGAACACACATAAAGGAGATTTAAAAAAGCACTCGCATTGTAAGATTAATAAATACAATGAAGGTGTGAGTGCCCACAAGTCTATGGAACAAACCATGTAACCCTGCTAGTTCATCTTTCCCCTTCCTCCCCTCCATCCAAACTTGCCAATAAAGATATATATATTCACGCATGCTTCTAGTCATTGTAAAGCTAGTATTCTGGCTTCTCATAGCATTCTATGCCATCCTTATAAAGTTCTGAATCATGTACTGAGAGAGAGAGAGAGAGAGAGAGAGAGAGAGAGAGAGAGAGAGAGAGAGAGAGAGAGAGAGAGAGAGAGAGAGAGAGAGAGAGAGTACAAAAGGCTTAATTTTAATTCAACTCACAAAAGGAAATGAAGCCTTAGTTTAAAATGTGTGTATGGAGCATTAGCATCCAGGGATGGAAACCAGTTGCTATTTTATCATCTAAAAACCTACTTTATTATTATTATATAAACTCACTTTATAACTCATTTTTTATTTTTACATACAACCCATTAAAATATTATAACTACATAATAAAATAATATAAAAAAATGAGATCTCTTCTCCTATCTCTCATAGCCATCCACTGCCACCGTAGAGCAACCCCACCATCGATCAATTCAAACCCAAACCCAAACTCAAACTCAAAGTCCAAACCACCCACTGCCACTGTAAAGCATCCCAATAGCACCACCCACCACCACCGCTGATCAATTCGAACCCAAACCCAATATCCAACTCACCAAACTCCTAAACTGAAAATCACAAAACACCCAAACAAAACCCAAAACCAAAATCCAAAGGCACCACCACCACCATCCCGAATAGAACCCAACCACCACTGAAACCTAGCCACCAAAACAACCATCACTGAAACCCACTACCAAATAGACCTAACAAGCACCAAAACCCACCACCAAATAGATCCATTAAACACTGAAATGACCCACCACCAAACCCGGTCACCGATTCAACTCCATAATCGAAACCCACCATCGAAATGCCACCACTAAAACCTAGTAACATTGATTTGATCCAACCAAAACTTAGTCAAACATATCAAGATAGATGATCGAGAAACATGCTATGAATAGAGAGAGAAGAGTGGGAAATGGAGGAGAGAAATAGAGAGAGAAGAGGGAGAGATGGAGAAGTGAGACTGAGAAGAGAGGAGATGGAGAGGTCAAAAAGGGGATAAAAAAAAAAAGAGAGGATAGGGAGAATAAGATGTGAGAGAGAGAGAGGTGGGAGAAAAAAAAAAGATTTTAATGATACAACCTGTGAACAATAAGGTTGCATATATGCAACCTTACTATAGCGGGGAGGGGAAAAATTTTGGGTTTACAAACTCGGATGTGATTCAATTTTAAGGGTTTAGATGCTAAAATAACAACTGGGGGGTTTACACTCCCCAATACTAGTGCTCTTAGAGTGTGTAATAAACATCTCCAAAACTAATAGGTAATTCAGAGTACACATTATATATAGGATTTTGTTAATGTGTGCCCTAAGGGCACACAATAATTTTCATTTTTGAAAACAAATTTCTCAAAAATTGAAAAAGTATTGACAGTTTTTTCAATTCCTGAGAAAATGTTTTCAAATATAGAAAGCTTAGGGCACATATTAACCGAACCCTTTTATATATATATATATATATATTCTTCATTGCTCATGCTAAAGAAGCTCATACCTGTAACTAGGCCTAGCCCACCTTTTCTTCTGACAAACCTCGTGTAACTTTTTCTTCGCTAATTTGATCTCAAATGACTTATTAAGCTCAAAAGAAAAATCTGACCACCTAATGTTAGTGGGCATAGATTTCGATAACTCGAGCAATGCTTGCTTTGTTGCTTTAAGCTTTACAATGTCCATTATCTGATTAGAAGAGCTTGAGGCAACAAACACACCATTGACATGTATACTAGCAATATTCTCTTCCCCATCCCTCCAGGGCTCCTGCTTTTGACACTATTGATACAATGACGTAATAGGATGGGGTTGTTGTTGCAAGACTTCAGGTGTTACAATAGGTTCCAAGAGACCCCTAAAGATCTTAAAATATAAAACAACCAATGATGAATTTATATGAACAGAGAGACTAAAAGTCCAAAACAAGAAAAAGAAAAAAGACAAATCATTTTTGCCAAATAAGAAAAGAGAAGTTAAATACACACCACCCATAATTTTTGCAGGTCGGAATTGAGATCAAGATATATAGTTGCTGCCAAAGACTTTACAATGTCATGATCAGCAAGAGTCTTTGGGTCTTTAAATGATCCATATATAACTATATCATCTTCCTGATTGACTGCATCAGCAAACTCTTGAACCTATAGAAGTAACACAAAACCATTTGAATAGATCTTTGTTCAAATTCTAAACAAATTTTAACCAAAGATAAATCCAAAATATATGGATCCACACTACACTAGAAACAGTTAATTATAAGAGAAAATCCTGTAAATCACGATGTGTGTAAGACACATTGTAGAGTCACGTTTTCAAATAATAATAATAATAATAAACTCTTAAAAGCATAATAGCATATGCAATTTTTATTTGCATTCAAAGGGTGCCTTCGATTCACAGCCTTTTTATCAAAAAAATATAAGCATCCACTGCCATAATAAAATTTTCATACCAGAAGAATTACAGACAATGTCTTCCCTATAATTCTAGTGATAAAAAAAGAAAAGAAAAACTCACTAAAAACTAGAAATAATGTGCCACAAATTCTAGTGATAATAAATTCCTTAAAATCTAGAGAAAATGTACTACCATAATTTTTATTTGGGTAAATTATAAAATTAGTCCCTATCCTTTATATCAAATGTCAATTTAGTCTTTAACATTTCAATTGTGTCAATTTGGTCCATAACATTTTTATTGTTGTGTTAATTTAATTTCTGTCATTATCACTTGGATGAAAAAAGCTGACGTGTCAAATAGAATAGTAAAATATTATTTACATGCCACATCAATTGCCAATTGTACAATCATGTCAGATTAAAAAAAAAAAAAAAAAATCTTCTCACGTGAGATTGGATTCATCTCACTAAATGGTTCTAAAATTAAAATCCCTAATAAAAGTTTCTCTCCCTCGTCAATAGCATCTCCATAGTTGCCGTTATACAAATTTCTCAAAAGTTAAGTGTTGGTTAACAGTTTTTTAATTTTCTCCTACAGGCTTGCTTCAGGAGCTTGGGCTATAAACGAATGCAAAGCACCTTGTGAAACCACTGTTGGCAGCTCATAAAATATGGATTCCTTTTTCTTTTTATTTGACAAAGGTTGTCCACCATTCTATAAAACTCTACGGGTGTCAGGTTTAGTTTGAATTTGAAATGATGGTAGATTTGTTGACAGGTCTACATGATGATTCTATAAAATCTGGAAAGTAAAAAAGAGTAGTAGCAATCACTCGTTTGCAAAGGGATCTGTGGCACTAGGGTAGCGCAGGTTTGATCCTATTGGACTAACTCAGATTTTTTGAGTTGGTTTCTAGACCGGCTTTCTTAAATGGGATTGTTTCTTTTAAACAATAATTTGTCATTTGGAAGCTGCGGAGATGAGAGAGAGAGAGAGAGAAACTTTTAGGGATTTTAGAACTATTTATTGAGAAAAATCAGATCTGTGTGCAGATTTTAATTTGGGTTTTTTATTTTATTTTATTTTATTATTATTCTTTTTTAATCTGACTTGTCCAGTTGGTAGTTGACATGGCATTAAAAATAATTTTTTACTATTCCATTTGACACATCAGCTTTTTTCATCCAAAGGATAACGGTAGATATTAAATTAACACAATACTAAAAATGTTAAGGACCAAATTGACACAATTGAAAGGTTAAGGACCAAATTGACATTTGGTGTAAAGGATAAGGACTAACTTTGTAATTTATCATTTTTATTTTTTAAAGCCTCACTTAAAACTCACTATCAAATAAAAAACCTGCTGCACACATATGTGGATCCACACATTGCTCAATTTGCACTAAACTTGCGGCTTTAAGTTATGATTTCAAATTTAATCGTGACTAAAAGTCACAAGTTTAATGCAATTGGCCAGTGTGTGGATCCACACACTATATAGAACAAACATATATTGCCCTTATTCAAAACATAAAAATTCCTAGTAATAAAAAAGATCAAAAAGTTTCCATATAGGTCGCAATACACTCTTCTCGTGCCCCACCTTATAAAAGCATTAGCATCACGCTCTTCAAAACCATATTTAGTTAAAGTTTTAACTAAGCTTCACCCAAAAGCCTCAAGCATCAGGCTTAATAAATTGTCAAAAAACTTTAACAATGAACAACAGGGTCAATACACTTGTTATGCATTGTTAACTCAATACATTTAAAAAAAAGTTTTTTTATTCATTTTTTTCATATCTCCTATTGTGTTTCAAATAGAATGGTGATAAAATATTGAGGTTAATGTAGTTGCTTATGAATGGTAAATTAGCTATAAAAAAAAAAAAAAAAATTAGACCAAATTTGATTGTGTACTTCAATCATTTGGCTCATAAAATTATTCTACAATGCCTCAGTCTTTCAATGTGCCATGAATGGATAGGGGAGACTGGTACTTTATAAATTTTTTATGGACAAAAATTACAACTTTTGAAATCAATCTAGCTCATGTTGCACTTCCTTCTCCCACACAAAATGGGTAGAGTGTTTGGCTTGTTTTTCAATAAAATAGAAAGAATAAATCTAGAGACATAAAATTATTCACAATTATTAATGTAGTTCATTGTGATTAGTGTATAATAAAATGATATTAGTGGTGAATTCATGTTTAAGTAATATTACTCTAATCAGAACTTACCACCTTAATAAATTTTGAAAAAGATTGTAAAAAAATTTGTCTTGAATATTGTTCTAAAAAAGTTACAACCTAATTAAGAGACTTGAACTTGGACCAAATCTCTCTTTCTCTCTATCTCTCAAAAGATCTCCTGGAGGAGCAAGAGAGGATGGAAACTGATTTTGGTTTCCAAATGAGAGCATACTATTACTTTCTTAAGTGGCTAGCCACTTATAGCAATTTGGATGAGTGTGCCCTGAAACTCCACAGTGATGACAAAAATGCGGTTTCTTTTATTGAGACTTTTTATTATTGTCTTTCTTAGTCCTAGGGTTCCTAGTCTCTTTCTTTTCAACCTTAAGGGGTGCTCCTAGAATAGATTTTGTCTTGTCTAAGTTCTCACTAGTTATTTCAATTTTATCTTCATTATTTTCAGCATCATTATCATTAGCAGGTGAAACAAAAACAATCTTACTAGAAGAGGCAATATTGGGAGAAGAGAATTCATACCCTAAAATAGTTTTGTCAGAAGCAGCTTTCTGAAAGTTTAGCATCTCATCGAGCTTTGCACTAGAAGTCCTCTCCAATTGAGGTTTGACTTGAAACAGCTCTACGTCAAGCTTCTTGGTGGCCAGCCTATACAGTTTCTCATGCTTCTTAGAAACCTTATACAATTTTGCATAGGTTGTGTGGATGTCATCTTGTTCATCCATTTTCTCAAACTTATATTCTACCAAGTCCTCTTCTTCATCCACTGCTTCTACGATCCCCTCAGTAGGATCCACTGTGGCAGTGAAAGCACTCAAGTGTCCAAAACCTTGACATCCGAAGCACTTTGGTCTAGAGGGAATAGTATATTGACCACCATCCTTAACATCCTTCTTCCCTTTGTCTTGACTTCTGAATTGAGAAGTAATGGATTGCTTACGATCTTTGTCAAAACCTTTCACATTGGCATTCTTCATGAATTTCTTTAACTGCCTAGTGATGTAGGACTTCATCTTGGAATCTTCTATTAGGATTAATGTCCTTAAATCCTATTGTATGATACTATGTATGATATTATGTATGATATTATGTATGACATTATATATGACTTAATGTTGTGATTAATAAAATTGTTTTATTAGTATCTAAAATAATGGTAACATGAATATTTGATATTATCATATAGTCCATGAGATGCATAGTATATGATTTAGTCACAGAAGATATAAGTCACAAGTTCTTTGTAAACTTAGAATTTTAGTTCGTAGTTGGTAATGAAATTGGGCGTTTCATCTGCAAAGACTATAACATATCAACTAAGATGATTTGTATAATAAAGGCCAATTGGAATGGCCCAAAAGGCTAGCCCAATTAGATAATCAGTTAAAAGGAGAGAAACATACATAATTTTGTAAGTGAATGAAATGGTTTGTAAGTGAGTGTTGGATATTCTTTTATTCTCCCTTGAACATACACATATAAATTGATTGAGAGACCACACTTCTTGGGCACAAGTGGAATTGGAGTGAAGATTAAAAGTGTTCAAAAGTACTTCTAATATTTGGTTTTGAATTTCACCGCACCAAGGTACACTCTCTTCTTCTTATATTCTGAAATTTACATAGTATATGGAATTGCGAATGAAGTAGATCCGTTAATTTTTCACTGCGTATGTTTTGTATGCGGTACAAACTATGTTTTTCCAACAATTGGTATCAGAGCGGTCTTCAATTTCAAATCTGTATAACATGTTTTGTGAGTTTTGGAATTAGAGATAATAGTTTCATATTGTTAGAAGATTATGCAATTAATTTTCTGCATGGTTGTTGAAATTATTGTTTGATGAAAACTGATATTGATGTTATGATGTTGTGTAAGTTTGATATTAAGTATGTTAAATTGAACTTTAAGGCTATAGCATCAATAGAATTCAGTTTTGATATCAATCTCTATCTATTATGTTCATATGATGGTTGTTTGTTAATGAAAAACCGTTGAAAACTATTTTAGAAAAATTCTAGAAAAATTTGAGTATCACGAGATTCGATTGATCGAAAATTGCT
Organism: Quercus gilva; assembly: GCA_023621385.1. NCBI lineage: Eukaryota > Viridiplantae > Streptophyta > Magnoliopsida > Fagales > Fagaceae > Quercus > Quercus gilva. The sequence goes on along the minus strand of CM042480.1, from coordinate 9,532,968 downwards.
TTCGATCAATCGAGTGAAACATTGACCAATCTGTTTGATTCGATTGATATTCGATTGCTAGTCAATTTGTTAGGTTCTAAGGTCTTAGGATTTTATGTATTTAGAACTCTAATTTGTAATGTTGGTAAACCATGATCAAAACAATGTATTTAATCTTATTTAGGCTTGCTCAAAGTTGGTCTATTATTGTAAAGTTGGAATCGAGTGGCTGCAGAAGTACTTGGGACTTTCGGCCTGGCTCGATCGATCGAAGGACAGGCTCGATCGATCGAAAATCGCACAGGTTGATTTTTCTACAGAATTTCCAACTCAGCCCTACTTCATTAAACGTTTAGGGTTTTATGTTTTTACCCTAGGTATTTAAACAAAACCCTAGCCACGTTTTTGAAGGTTGTCCATATTGTATTGTTGCTCATACATTGCTGTTTTGTGTAAATCTCTTGTGAGATCTTAGAGGAGCTTTCCTTTACACAAAACTTAGGGTTTTCAAGGTAGAGATGATTTCAACATCTTGAAGATCATTATAGTTGCAACCATTGGAACTTAAAGAAAAACAAGCGGGGAGCTTGTAGCTGATTGAGGAATTCAAGAAAGAAGGAGTCCGTGGATTCGGAGCTTGCACGTGGTCGTGTCAGTAAGTTCTACTGGTGGGTAGCATTAGGAAGTCGAGCGGGGAGCTTGTAGTCCTTTTGTAAGAACTTCAATTCTTTCATAGTGAATTCTGTTTTGCCTTGAGGATCGGTAGGTCAAATCCTCCCCAGGTTTTTACCGTGTGGTTTCCTGGGTGATCATATCATTGTGTTCTTTATTATTTCCGCTACTTTATATATTTTATATACATGATATGATTATTTGATTATTTTAACCTAGAATTGCTTAATTTGACTAAGTAATAACTTGGCTAATTAACTAGGCTACGCAATCTGGTTGTTTTTTAAAGGGTCTAAATTCGTTTAAGTGGTATCAGAGCGGGTTGCTCTCTTGTTAGAGATTTTTTATCTCTGAGCTGATCCTTGACCCCTGTTGTCATGGAGCATGGACACTCTCTGTTTGTTCCTCCTTACTTTGATGGGAACAACTATGCTTATTGGAAAGTAAGGATGAAAGCATTCCTGAAATCCATTGATGAGAGGGTTTGGAATTCCGTTGAATACGGATGGCAGAAGCTCACTACTCTTGTGAGTGAGTGGCAAACTTCTGAAAAAGAAGTAGCAGGCTTCAATAGCAAAGCTATGAATGCCATCTTCAATGCTGTTTCAATGGAGGAATTTAAGAGAATCTCAAATGTTGAGGTTGCTCATACTGCATGAAAAATCTTCCAAACTGTGCATGAAGGCACAAAGGCAGTTAAGATCAATAAATTGCAACAATTGACTTCTAGATTTGAAAGCATTAGAATGTCTGATGATGAATCTTTTGATGAATTTTATGCTAAATTAAAAAGATATTGTCAATTCTGCTTTTAATTTGGGTGAAATCTATGAACAACCTAAGATTGTTAGGAAGATTCTTAGATCCTTAACTGAGGACTTTAGACCCCAAGTGACTGCCATCACTGAAAGCAAGGATGTGGACTCCATCCCTGTTGATGAGCTTGTAGGATTTCTTTAGTCCTATGAGTCTGACCTACCTAAAGTGAACAAATCCAAATCAATGGCTCTTAAGTCAGTTGATGATGTTGATGGTGGTGGATTTGATGATGAGCTCTTTGCTACAGAGATTGCGTATCTTGCCAAAAACTTTAAAAACTTTCTTAGGAATACCAACAGAAAGGCAAGAGGTACTTACACTGCTGAACCTAGAAATTTTAGGAAGAATGATCCCACTAAGGTTAATAATTTTGAAAAACCTAGAGAAAAAGTTGGTCAATCTTCAAACAATTCTTTGGGTCCTCAATGTTTTGGCTATCAAGGGTATGGTCATGCTAAATTTGAATGTCCTACATTCTTGAGGACTAAGGGTAAAGCTATGGCTGTAACCCTTAGTGATAATGAGGTTTCTGATGATGAGTCCGGTGGTGACGAGGATGGAAACTTCATTGCTTTCACGGCTACTGCTATAGTCAATGAAAGCATATTTGCTGAGGAGAACCCTTTTGATGGGGAACTCTTTGAAGATGCAGATCTTCAAGAGGCCGACAACAAACTTTGCAAAGTTGCTACAAAGGATGCTATGAAAGTTGAACTTGGCCTAAAGAAAATTGATTCTCTTGAGCTTGAAAAGAAAAATTTGCTTGTTAAACTGTTTGATGCTAATGATCTTTTGAACAATGTTAAATCTGAGAACATGCTTTTGCTTGATAAAGTTAAAACTTTGGAACATGATTTATCTGTTGCTAGATCTGCTAGTTCTAAACTTGATCACATGCTGAATGTTCAAAAGTATCATTTTGATAAAACTGGGTTAGGATATGTTGAAAGCATCTTTGATTCTAGACCACATTTCACGAATTTTGTTCCTTCTTCTTCTTCTGTACCTTCTGTGAGTGAGGTTGTGAGTGAAACTATTAAACCTCCTGTGAGTGAGGTTGTTAAACCTGTAGAAGTTTCACCACCTAAGAAGATTATGGTAAACTTAAGAGAATCTAAACCTAAGGAGCCTACTAAATCTAAGGACAAGATGCATGGTAAACCTGCTTGGGTTTGTCATTATTGTGGTAAGTCTGGACACATTCATCCTAACTGTTACAAGCTTCAAGCTGCTAAGAGAGCAAACAAACCAAAAATGCCTGTGCCTGAAGCACAAGATCCTATGGCACTAATTGGTGAATTGGTAAAGGCGTTAAACCTTTATTCCAATCTTGGAGTTGGGAATCACTCAAATATGAATAAGAACTCCAATGCTCATAGTGCATCTAAAAAGTTTTGGATGCAAAAGACTCGAACTAACTGAGTCTTTCTGACATGGTCCTTGTGCTTCATTGCTCTATCCTCTGTGACCATTATTCTTTCGTTTTTGTGTTTTTTTTTTGTTCTAGGACTTGCATTGCATTACATTCATGCATTTCATTCTAGGATTTATTTGTTTCCTTTTTTAATAAAAAAAAATTTAAAAAAAAAAAGGAAGGAAAGGAGAAAGCAAAAACTATGTTTGACACTACTTTTCTTGATTTTTGAAAACGAGGTTGGTCAATCTTTTTACACATGTCATGTCTTGTGTACCTTGTTTAACTTTGATGAGCTTATTTACTGCACTTGACTAGTTGAAACTTTGTAGTGCATGTTGTGTGGGAAAGATGTGTGTGATTTTTAATCACTTTGCCTTAATCATGAAGTCACATGTTTTTTGACTGTCGGACTTGATCCTTTTGAGAAAGGCATAAATAACCATCTCATCACTGTTCACTAACCAATCATGAACACCTTAGTGCATATCATAAGATTTTGTGCTCGAGAAAGTGTAGCACATGCACAAAAAGAATATAAGGTGTAGCCTCAATTAAATTAAAACTGGTGTGTACTATTAGACTTGATGCCAATTCACTTAATTTAAACCGGTGTGTACTATTAGGCTAAATGCCAATTCATATAAATAAGAGGCAAAAATACAAGAAACTTACATGATTGCAAGCTTTTGTTCTAGGAGATATGGGAGTTATAGGATGTAACTCTTTAGGTGATAGTCTCTTTTAAATTCTATGTGATGAATTATGTAGACTTTGTGTTTGATTGCTATTCACATATCACCTCACATGTATCTCAAGTTTTTGCTAGTATCACACACTACACAAGTTACTCTTTGTTAAACACCGTACATGCAAGTGTGTGTGTTTTTGGTCTGACCAACCAAGTTTGAAAATATCTTGAGATTTGTGCACAACATATTTGTTGCTTAAGAAAATTCAATGGGAGAATGATTGAAACTTGTTTTTGAGAAAATTGGGTTTAAAATTTAGGTTTTTGAAAAAGCATTCCATCTCATACTCATGCATTTTGTGTTCGTTGTTCAAATGCTTTGAGGAGTTGTTTTCAAAATTAGGTTTGCGTTTTTCAAAACTGTGTTTTTTTTCTCAAAATTTTTATGAGTCTCTGCCAATTTCGATCGATCCATTCTGATTTTTGATCGATTGAAAAAGTGCTCTATTTTGTTCTAAAATGCCTGTCTCATTCGATCGATCGAATGTAATTTTCGATCGATTGAAGATCGTGGAGAAACTTTTTTAAAAGATCAGATCTGACTTTTTCAAACACTTTTTCAAAAGATTTTCAAACTTTTTCTTTCTCTCTCCGACGAGGCAAGCTCAATAGTTCAGATTTTTGTCGTTTTCCTCCGAATTTTTTGCAAAGTTTCTCTTTCCTCGAGCCGGTAAGACTATTTTGTCATTCCTTTTGATTTTATTTTCATATTTTCATGCATTAATCCATGCATTTGAGGGAGATTTTCGGACTTTGCATATTGGGATTTTCTGTTTGATTCAAGCCCTATTTTGTGCAATTGATCGTTGGGTTTTTGTGGGGACACATCATAAACATAATCCTTGCCTGTTAATTTGATCAATTTTGAGTTTGGTGAAATTTTGAAAAATCTAGGGTTTGCTCTTGATCCGAATTTGGGATTTTGTTCAATTAAAGTTTAATTGATGAAATTGGCTTGTTATATTGATGAAATTAGTTATTCTAATATGTTTTCAACATTGTGTAATGATTAATTCATCAATTTGTTGCAAAATTTTTCAAGTGGTTTTCAAATTTTTTAGGGTTTTTGTTAGAAACTCTATGTTCAAGCCAATTTTGTCAAATTTAATCTCAATTGAACTTAATTGTTTATTGCATTAGTACATACATCATAACATTGTATTTGTTCATGCATCATATAGATTTTTATTCTATTGATTATTGTGCTAACTTGCAGTCTGCTCTTGGTTTTGTTTTATTCTTTTTGGTTTTTCCTTGTGTCTCTGTCCTTTCCTTAGCATCATGCCTAGGAAGACTAGAGCCCGTAGGTCTATTTCCTCTCCTTCTCCTCCCCCACCTTCCTTTGATAGTGAGAGGTTCCCGAGTGAGAAAACCAAGAGATTTATGAGACTCTAAACCTTAAGAGAAAAATTTGGGCTGAGCGTTCTGTCACCTTAGATGAGGTTGATCCTGCCATTAGGGCAAACTTTGAGTGTAGGGGTTGGTTACCACTGCTGGATGTTTCTGATCCTCCTCCTCCAGTTACCATGATTAGAGAGTTCTTTTCGAACATCTTTATCCGCGTCTATGATTCCAACACTCTAGTTAAGAGTTGGATACGAGGCGTAGAGTATGTCATTACTCCTACAGTAGTGTTAGATGCTCTAGGGGTACCTTTGGTACAGCACCCTGTCTATCCTTATGATGAGTCACCAGAGTTGAGTGATGTCATGTCTTACATCACTGGGTCTTCTATTCAGTGGGGTTCTGATCCTAGGATCACCATCACTGAGCTTCCTGAGATTGTCTATCTCTTCTTTAGGATAGCTTGTCACTCTCTTTGGCCCATTTCTCATCTGCACACCATTCCTCTCGAGAGGTGTGTCTTTTTGTACGCTCTTGTCACTGATGCTTCTATCAGTTTTCCTCTTCTTTTTCTTCGTTCTTTGAACGAAGTTTATAGGAGTTCATCTACTGCTCAAGCTCCTGTTCATCCTATATTTATTCATAGGATTTTACTTCATCTTGGTTTAGATGATTTCCCTTCTTCTGAGCCCGTTTATGTGATTGCTCCCATAGGTGCCTCCTTCCTTAGACAGAGGGCTGCTCATCTTTGAGCTGGCTCTAAACACTCTAGGTCTGAGCCTTCTTGTTCCGCACCCCCTTCTTCTTCTACAAGTCCTGCTCGTGAGGCTGTTCCTAATCCTGTCGGTGCTGCTTCTGCTGTTCCTCCACCTCCTGCAACTGACTTCGATGTTCGTCGTACTTTGGAGACTGTCATGACCGTTCAGGTGGCTCATGGTCAGATTTTGGTGGACTTGTTCGATGAGATTCGTGCTCTAAGAGCGGATTTGGCACATTTTCGTTCATCCTCACCGCCTACTTTTGATGATGGCCTGTGATGTCCTTTGGCATTCCGTCACAAAAAGGGGGAGTAGAGTTTGGATAATTGTAGAGAGTTTGGACACTTGTAGAGGGGTTTTTGTAGCTAGGGGGAGTTTTTGTTTCTTTTTGAGGAGCTAGTAGAGTTTTTGAGATTAGATTGTATCTAGGTGCTTCACTATGTATACTTTCTTTTTGGGCTATACTTGTTGGAAAATACATTTTTATATATATGATTCTTGATTCTATGTGTTCACTGTTTATTGATTTATATTTATGAGTTATTCACTGATATATGTCTTTATTATATGTTGTGTGAACTTTCAAGAATGTGTTTATTTTTGGTGTATCTAACCTAGGGGGAGAGTTAGATTACATATCTGTTGATTTACTGTTTTTTTGTCGCACATGCATTTATGCGTTTGTTGAGTGTTTTAGGAATATACAGGTGCATTCAATTTGGCTGCTGTCTATACTTGCAACTGATGGATAGGAGTTATGATTGAATTTGGTTTATGAGCATTACTTTTTGTAAAGGGCTTTTTATTGTAAACTTTGAGTATTTAGTTTGTGTTTTGTCACGGATTGCCAAAGGGGGAGTTTGTTAGGTTCTAACGTCTTAGGATTTTATGTATTTAGAACTCTAATTTGTAATGTTGGCAAACCATGATCAAAACAATGTATTTAGTCTTATTTAGGCTTGCTCAAAGTTGGTCTATTATTGTAAAGTTGGAATCGAGTGGCTGCAGAAGTACTTGGGACTTTCGGCCTGGCTAGATCGATCGAAGGAGAGGCTCGATCGATCGAAAATTGCACAGGTTGATTTTTCTGCAGAATTTCCAACTCAGCCCTACTTCATTAAACGTTTAGGGTTTTATGTTTTTACCCTAGGTATTTGTAAGAGTGCCTTTTTTCTTCAGCACTATGGCCCAAGGATTCTGGGCCGTGTGAGATGTTTTTTTGGTGGACTGGGATTGACTCTCCGCAGCTAAAGGGCTGTTTTAAGAATCAATTGGTGCACAAAACACACTTCCTACAATACAAATAGCCAACAGCAAGAAAGCAAAAGTATTTGTATTGAATGACATTTATGCAGTGAAGAAAAAAGAAAATTGCAAATGACAAGAGAAAATATATAACATAAGAACAAGCTGGAGATCCTCTAATTACGTGAGGTATATTTCATTGATTTTATTAAGTTATTATTACAATGCTCACTAAGATACGGTGCAAGGTTCAACTGAGCTCATAAATTACAGACTTGATAGCTATTCAAGCTTCAAAGACTTGCAAAGTTTGAGCTTGTTGAATCCGAGCATGTTCAGTAGTGGCTGTCTCTGGGATACCGGGAGCGGTTCCTCTGTTTTCTTCTCAAATTATAGGGTATTTTTCTACAGCTCTCTTGGACTCTTGGGAAAATAATGGTGAATGCTTAAGATGGTCTGATTGCCTTTTGGAAATGAGTGAAAATGCCTGAATGCCTTGTAGCATGAATCCCTCTCCCCTTTTATAGCATAACTTCGGCCTCCCTGGTGGACTAACGATTTCCCTGTTTTGCCCTTTTAAAGCCTGCACCATGTCTGATTGCTTCAGGATCATGTCGTTTCCCTTCTCTTCATGGTTCCTTGCTTTTTGTTTCGACCAGGTGAAAGTCCCCCAGCTCCTTTCTATTTCTAGATTTCCCGTTGGCTGGCCTGAGGTCTTTTGTTTTGGCTTTTCTTCTCAGCGTCCCAGCCTTTCCAGTTGTACTCTCCTTTGTCTTTATCTCCAAACGGTTGAAATCAGGTTCCTGCGTTTTATTGCTCTGTACCTTCATTGCGTGTCTGGGTCACAAGGTCCGCGTGCCCTTTGTCTCTTGTCCTTCTTCAATTTTTCTGTTATGATCCTCCTCTGCGCGCCCGAGGATCCTCTGCCTCTGGGAGGCTTTCTGGGACTTCGGCCCAGCTTTTCCTTCTTGGTTTGGTCTGGTTTGCTGGTTGGGCCTTTCCTCTGAGTCCCAGTCCTCTGGGCTTTCTTTTCTTTCTTTCTTTCTTTTCTTTGTTGTGAGAGCCCACCTTTTATTTGTGTGAAATGGGTCCAATGTCTTTTCTATCTCTTTGGGCCTATTTATGGGCCGTTTAATTCTTTTTTTTTTTGAACCTCAACAGTATTTAAACAAAACTCTAGCCACGTTTTTGAAGGTTGTCCATATTGTATTGTTGCTCATACATTGCTGTTTTGTGTGAATCTCTTGTGAGATCTTATAGGAGCTTTCCTTTACACAAAACTTAGGGTTTTCAAGGTAGAGATGATTTCAACATCTTGAAGATCATTATAGTTGCAACCATTGGAACTTAAAGAAAAACAAGCGGGGAGCTTGTAGCTGATTGAGGAATTCAAGAAAGAAGGAGTCCGTGGATTCGGAGTTTGCACGTGGTCGTGTCAGTAAGTTCTACTGGTGGGTAGTATTAGGAAGTCGAGCGGGGAGCTTGTAGTCCTTTTGTAAGAACTTCAATTCTTTCATAGTGAATTCTGTTTTGCCTTGAGGATCGGTGGGTCAAATCCTCCCCAGGTTTTTACCGTGTGGTTTCCTGGGTGATCATATCATTGTGTTCTTTATTATTTCCGCTGCTTTATATGTTTTATATACATGATATGATTATTTGATTGTTTTAACCTAGAATTGCTTAATTTGACTAAGTAACAACTTGGCTAATTAACTAGGCTACGCAATCTGGTTGTTTTTTAAGGGGTCTAAATCCGTTCACAATTGATCGAATTTTCTTTTTCAATCAATCGAGCAGTGATTGAGTACCAACCGAGCCAGGCAGATTGTTTGGTGAGAATTTTTAAATTTTTTTCGACTGATCGAGACACACATTCAATCGATCAAAAATTGTGAATTTTGAATTTTTCTAATTGTTTTTGTTGGGTTTTGAGTTTGTAATGTTGGCAAACCATGACAAAACATGACAAAAACTAAGTCTCATTAATTTAGAATGGTCTACATTGAAGCCCAAGACAAAAACTTCAAGTTCAGGATAAAAACAAATGAGTTACAAGCTGGTTGGTTCGATCGATCAGAAATTAGACTCGATCGATCGAAAGTCGCATATTAGCAAAATCAGCAAACGTAAAAAGGCCATAACATATTCGTTTGAAGCCCAAATCACGAGCTGTTTTTTCCAGTATTTAAAGGACATCATAAGCTAACCCTAGGAGGGGATTTCAGAGCCTTTTAGAGAGATTAGAGTGCCTCTTGTGCCTCTTTGGTATTTTAGGGTTTTGTACCCAAATGCTCTCTTATGTTTTCTACCGGTGTTATTCCTTGAAGAATCTCACGATCCGGTGTTGTAGAAGTTGCTGCCTTCTCTAGTCATCAAAGGTGATGATAATCTAAACCTTCAAGGGTGGTCTTGGAGTCACAAACAGGAGAGTTTGTATTGATAAACCTTTGAGTGAGATCTCAAAGTCACAGACGTGGGTGTTTGTGTTTTGCAAAGGCCAAAGAAATAAGGAGTCTGTGGATTCGGAGCTTGCACGTGGTCGTATCAGTAAGTTCTACTGGTGGGTAGCATTAGGAAGTCAAGCGGGGAGCTTGTAAGTCCTTTTGTATGAACTTCGATTCTTTCTAGTGGATTTGCTTTTTACCTTGAGGATAGCTAGGTCAAATCCTCCTCAAGTTTTTACCGTGTGGTTTCCTGGGTGATCATATCTTGTGTTATTTATTTTCCGCTGCTTTATATCTTGATATGATTATTTTATTGTGTTAACTTAGATTTGCATGAAATTGGACTAAGTAAATCACTTGGATAATTTACTAGGTTAATCCAATTATTTGTTTTTAAGGGGTTTAAAACCTAACAGTTTTCACATGGATAAAGTGCAAGGCTATATGTGATTAGATTACACATGATTTCTATTTAAAAAACTTTTTTTAAAAAATAAAAAATCTAGTGGGAGAGAGATACAAGGGTTGGATCTCATGGCCTCCATTGTCGGTTAATAGTAGTATGAAATATATATTTTGTCTTTGCTTCGAGCTTAGCATTCCATGCAGAGAGTATTTATTTCATGGTGCTATAAGATTGAACTTCTTGGTTTATAGTGGTTTGATCAAACACATTGTCTTAGCCTTGAGCTTTGCATTCCATGCACAGGGTGTTTTGAATCATGGTACTACACAATAAACCTGTTAATGGTACATGAAATGTGGCTACATATGATTCTAGAAAATGGTATACACTAGACTAAATATTACAGTATCCTCTATGATGAGTTCTTACTATTATTATTTAGAGGCTAAATGTAAAACGACATATTATTAGTATTTGATAAGAGTTATCATAATAGCATTAATAATGAGAATAGTTTTTAATCAATCATAGTATTTAATGTTCACTTTATGCTGAGGGATATTAAATATTTTTTTTTGAGAAATAATTATAACATATTGCTAACCCCATAGCTCGAACCATTTTTTCCCTAGACCCCCAAGCACTTTTTGCATGGAGATGTGCCAATTAAATATGGGATTGGGTTGTCGTTGCATATTTTATAATATGGTTTTATTAAGGTTTCATACTATATGTTTATATACTAAATTGATAATATCCAGTTTACTTATTATATTCATGTTTATTGTTTTTAGATTTAATCATGGCATCATTTAGCCCACTTGTTGCTATTTTTAATCAAAACAAACTGACTGGATCTAACTCTGTTGATTGGTAAAGAAATTTGGACATTGTTCTTACAGCTGAAAAGCACAAATATGTGCTTACTTAACCTTGTCCTCGCTTTCCATCCTTAGATGCTCCTCTTGAGGAAAACCAGTGATTTGATCGTTGGTAGAAATCTAATGAGATGGCCAAGTGCTATATCCTAGTATCTATCTCAAATGCTCTACAACATCAAATGTAGGATGTAGAACTAGTTTCGGACATAATGTTAAGTCTGAAGGAGATGTTTGGTGAGCAAGGCCATCCTGCAAGCCAAGAAACTATGAGGCAAATTTACAATACCAAAATGACTTATGGCACTTCAGTAAGGGAACATTGTCTTAAGATGATCTCTAATCTGAATACACTAGAAGTTTTAGGTGCAGATATTAATGAAGAATCCCAAGTGAATATGATACTCCAGTCACTACCAGAATCATTCAAGGAATTCAGACTTAATTATAATATGAACAAAAAGATTTATTCATTGTCTAAATTAATGAATGAATTGGATGCGGCGGAAGGCATTCTTGGTACATCTAGTGTTGATGCTAATATGGCTGAAGCTTTTACTTCTCAACCTAAGTTGAAAGGAAAAGGTAAGAAAAAGAAGAAGAAAGACTTCACCAAGCAAGATGGTAAACAAATTGGCTTAGGAGTTGCCAACAAAGGAAAGAAAATCAAAGGAAAGTGTTTCCATTGTGGTGAGAAAGGACATTTGAAGAGGAATTGTCCAAAATTCAGAGCTACCAATAATAAGGGTATGAAAAGTACATTCCTTCTTGAAATATGTTTAGTACAAAATCCCACGGATTCTTGGTGTGTGGATTCAGGTTGTACTAATCATATCTGTAATTCTTGGGGTGTGGATTCAGGTTGTACTAATCATATCTGCAATTCTTTGTAGGAGTTCCAAGAGATCAAAAAGCTGAGTGAAGGGGAATTGTTTCTTACTTTGACTATTGGGAGCAGAATACCAATTGTAGCTGTTGAAGTGTTTAATTTATACTTTGAGTTTAGGGTTTTGATATTGGAAGACTGTTTATATGTACCTAATGTTCGTAGAAATCTAATTTCTGCAACTTATTTAGGTAAACATGGATATTGTGTTATCCTGAAAGATAATATTGTAATAAAGAATGGTAAAGTGTTTATCTGTTCTAGCAATATTGTGGATGGTCTTTATATTTTAATTTCTGATAAGCATGAATTATATAATTCTGAATTAGATAATAATTCACATGTGAAATCATTAAAGAGAAAATTTCCTTCAACTAATGATGCATATCTTTGGCATTTACGTTTAGGTCATATTGATTCAAACAGGATTTAAAGACTGATCAAAGATGGACTCATAGAGCCATTGGACTTTGATGGATTTCCAGTTTGTGAATCTTGTTTGGAGGGCAAAATGACCAAAAGACCTTTTAATGCAAAAGGTAGAAGAGCCTAAGATTTGCTAGAACTAGTACATTCAGATGTATGTGGTACTATGTCAACCCAAGCAAGAGGTGGCTATGAGTATTTCATTGCTTTCATTGATTATTACTCTAGATTTGGTTATGTGTGCCTAATGAAAAGGAAGTCCAAAGCATTTGAAAAGTTCAAAGAGTTTAGGGCTGAAGTTGAGAATCAATTAGGTAAACGCATAAAGGCCATTTGATCTGATTGAGGTGGTGAATACCTTCTTGGGGATTTCTAGGATTACTTAGCTAAAAATGGGATTATATCCCAACTGACTACACCTGGAACTCCACAACAAAATGATGTAGCGGAAAGAAGGAATAGGACTCTTTTAGATATGGTTAGTTCCATTATGAGTTATTCGATTCTACCAATTTCTTTTCGGGGATATGCCTTAAGTACTGCAATGTATCTTCTGAATTTAGTACCTTCAAAGTCTGTTCCTAAAATACCTGTAGAGTTGTGGATTGGACGCAAGCCTAGTATGAGACATCTCTATATTTGGGGTTGTTCAGCACATGTGTTAAAAGAAAAGTCTGACAAGTTACAGTCTAAATCAGAAGTGGTTTTTCTTTGTAGGGTATCCAAAGGAACTATTGGAGGTTTATTTTATAGTCATAAAGATAATAAAGTGTTTGTTAGTACAAATGCCAAATTCTAGGAAAATGACTATATGAATGATTATACTCCTAGAAGTAGAGTTGTTTTGGCTTAAATGAATGAAACTGTAATTAAGTAACCAATGGATGAAACTAGGGATGATGTGGTTGTATCGGATACACCACAAGATATTTCTCAAGAGATGACTAGTACACAAGAGCCTCGTCATAGTGGGAGGATTGTTAGGCCACCTATAAGATTTATAGGTCTGGGAAAAACTTATGAAACTATTTTAGAAGAGGCTGAAACTGATCCTTACACTTATGAAGAGGCAATGAATGATATAAGTGCACATCATTGGGTCAAAACTATGAAATCAGAATTAAATTCTATGTATTCTAATTAAGTTTGGGATCTTGTAAAGGCGCCTAATGGCATTAAACCTGTTGGTTGCAAATGAGTTTACAAGAGGAAGAAAGGGATAGATGGAAATGTTGAAACCTTTAAAGCAAGGCTAGTAGCGAAACGGTATACACAAAAAGAAGGTATTGATTATGAAGAAACCTTTTCACCAGTAGAAATGCTTAAATCTATCAGAATTCTCTTATCCATTGCTGTTCATTATGATTATGAGATTTGGAAAATGGATGTCAAGATTGCATTTCTAAATGGCAATCTTGAAGAAGAAATTTATATGATGCAACCAGAAGGTTTCATAGCAAAGAACCAAGAGCATATGGTATGCAAGTTGAAAATGTTCATTTATGAACTTAAGCAAGCATCTAGGTCATGGAACATCAGATTTGATCAAACAATTAAGTTGAAAGTTTAATATGGGTATGAAACACCCTTGAACGTTTTGACCCCCAAATTACAAAATATCAATTCAAGCTTATTATCAAACAATTGATGTGCGGAACATGAATATAAGCTAAACATAGAATTGATAAACAATCTAAACCAAATATAAACACATCCACAACAGAAAATAAATGGCAAAGATAAAAGGAAGGAAGATGCAAACACATGGACAACACACGATGTGTTATCGAAGAGGAAACTGAAGTCCTCGGCGTAAAACCTCTCTGCCGCCCTCCAAGCGGTCAATAATCCACTAGAAAATGTAGTTGGGATACATGAACAGCAATAGACCCTCCAAGCCTAATCTACCCGATGTACCTAAACCCTCCAAACTTCTTGCTCCAACGAGGTTGCGTCGAACCTTTTTCTTTTCTAGCTTACCGGATTTCGCTATAGCCCATAGCATCAACCAATATAGATTGGTTCCTTCCTAACTGCTTCCCAACAGCACCAAATAAACCTTCTCATAGATGTGGGTATGGTGAGAAAAGGATTTGGTCAAAAGCCTCTTAAGGATTGAACAATGGAGAGGGAGAGAGTAGAGGAATTTGTAGAGTTTCTAAGGTAAAGATTAAGGATGATGCAATCTTGTTTTTCTCTAGGGTTTCTCTCACAAAATTCTCTCTGGAAGCTCTCTCAATGTGGTGGGTTTAAGGGTATATATATAGTAGGATGAGAAAGGAATGCAAAACGTCAGTTTTTGCCAAACAGGGCATTTTGGCAACTTGGCCTCGCGACTGGGTCAAGTCGCGAGTTCAAGCTGCGAGCCAACGGCCTGGCCAGCCTGGGACTTTTGTCCTGTAGCGTGACAGCTGGCGCGACCCTTCAGCTTCCCCATATGCATCTCACGTGCTTGCGTTTGGCGGCTTGCCAGTCGCAATCCACCGGCGAGCCCTAGCCGCGAAGCTCTGTTTTTCTTGCACACTCTTGAGCATTTCTTCACATCTTCTCACACACTACCCTTACAATTTTTCCACCTAAATACAAGGTTACTAAGTGCTAAATTACAAGCAAATTAGCACGGAATAAAGCCAACAAGATGGTTGATTAAATTCAACCTTACATAAGTCATTTGGTTTTGAATAAAATCTTGATGAACCATGTGTGTACAAAAGACATCGAGATAAAGTAGTAATATTCCTAGTATTTTATGTTGATGATATTCTACTCATTAGGAATGATGTAGGGGTAATGTCATTCGTAAAATTTTGGTTGTCAAGCCAATTTGATACGAAGGACTTGGGTGAGACTAACTTTATTCTAGGGATCAAACTTTGGCGAGATCGCAAGAATAAAATGTTAGGCTTGTCACAAGCTAGGTATATAGATAAGGTTCTAGAACGGTTTAGCATGTAAAATTCCAAGAAAAGATTATTTCCTTTCAGACATGGAGTTCCTTTGTTTGATGACCAAATGCCTAAGAGTCTTGAAGAAGAAAATATGATGAGACAAGTTCCTTATGCTTCTGTTGGGGGAAGTCTCCACTAGACCAGATATCTGCTATTTAGTTGGCTTGGTTAACCGATATCAATTAAATCTAGGACCAAATTTTGTCAAGCTGTGAAGCATATTCTCAAGTATCTACGGAGAATGAGAGATTATATGCTTGTTTATTGGTGTGAGGATTTGATTCCCATTTACTATACAGATTTAGATTTTCAATCAGATCTTGATTTTAGAAAGTCCACTTTAGGTTGGGAGGTGGAGCCATAAGTTGGAGGAGTGTTAAGCAATCTTGTATTGCTGACTCCACCTTGGAAGCTGAATATATTGCTACTTATGAAGTGGCAAAGGAAGCAGTTTGGCTCGAGAAATCACAAGAAAGGAAAGTACATTGAAAGAAAGTACCACATCATTTGAGACATTATTACTCGAGGAGATGTAGTAGAAGCAAAGATAGATAGTGCAAATAATCTAGCAGATCCCTTTACCAAAGCTTTGCCCCAAAGGACCTTTAAGTCATATTTGGAGGTTATGGGAGTTAGATTAGTGCGCAATAGTCTTTAAGGCAAGTGGGAGATTGTTAGGATTAGTACCTTTAAATCCTATTGTATGATGCTATGTATGATATTATGTATGACATTATGTATAACTTAATGTTGTGATTGATAAAGTTACAAGTTATTTGTAAACTTAGAATTTTAGTTCGTAGTCAGTGATGAAATTGGGCGTTTCATCTGCGAAGACGATAACATACCAACTAAGATGATTTGTCTTGATCATAGAAGTGAAGACTTTTAGTTGATATGTTGATATGTTTTAAGAGTTAAAACATATTGAATTGGACCACTGTAAGATTTATTATTCTCTTAAAGACTATCAAATGAATAATAAATCTCATGACTTCTATTTACATGAACTTTTAATCCTGAGAGAATAATGGACCTGATCATGAAGTGTAGGTTGCTTTGATATATTAGGAGTGAGACCTAAAGTCATGATCAAAACCTCAGTATGTTGGGCTAGCAGATCCCTTTACCAAAGCTTTGCCCCAAAGGACCTTTGAGTCATATTTGGAGGCTATGGGAGTTATATTAGTGCGCAATAGTCTTTAAGACAAGTGGGAGATTGTTAGGATTAGTACCCTTAAATCCTATTGTATGATGCTATGTATGATATTATGTATGACATTATGTATAACTTAATGTTGTAATTAATAAAGTTACAAGTTATTTGTAAACTTAGAATTTTAGTTCGTAGTCAGTGATGAAATTGGGCGTTTCATCTGCGAAGACGATAACATACCAACTAAGATGATTTGTCTTGATCATAGAAGTGAAGACTTCTAGTTGATATGTTGATATGTTTTAAGAGTTAAAACATATTGAATTGGACCGCTGTGAGATTTATTATTCTCTTAAAGACTATCAAATGAATAATAAATCTCACGACTTCTATTTACATGAACTTTTAATCCTGAGAGAATAATGGACCTGATCATGAAGTGTAGGTTACTTTGATATATTAGGAGTGAGATCTAAAGTCACGATCAAAACCTCAGTATGTTGGGCAGCCACATTTAGTGTCGATGGAACATGAATTCTCAAGATGGAATTCATAATCTCTTAACGGAGATATAAAATATTCCATTGAGATAAGTTTAATGGGTTTGGTTATTCAGAATGTTAAGCCTAACTACTTTAGTAAGGAGTTACTAAAGTATATATTTATGAAATTGGATTTCATAAATATATGATGAATGACTTAAAGGATTAAACCAGGTACTCAAAGATTAAGATGTAGTAATCTTCAAAGTGGTAGTCTACATTCATGACTTTGTATTGCTGCAAATATTTTATGAAGGGGTTGTATGTTAATAAAGTCTTGGGATATAATTTATTAATAAGGCCTAGAGTGCAATTATATTTATATACTGGTATTAAATATAATTAATGGTAACTTTAGACTTGTTAAGAGTTGACAGAAAAGCCCAAGGCTCATTGGAGTTAGAGTTTGATTTGATCCTTTATGGTCCCACTTCAAGCCACATAATAAAGCCCAATTGGAATGGACCAAAAGGCTAGCCCAAAGATAATCAGTTATAAGAAGAGAAACATACAGAATTTTGTAAGTGAATGAAATAGTTTGTATGTGAGTGTGGGACACTCTTTTATTTTCCCTTGAACACACACATATAAACTGATTTAGAGACCACACTTCTTGGGCACAAGTGGAATTGGAATGAAGATTAAGAGTGTTCCCAAGTACTTCTAATCTTTGATTTTGAATTTCACGGCACCAAGGTACACTCTCTTGTTCTTATATTCTAAAATTTACATAGTACATGTTATCAATTGCGAATGAAGTGGATCTGTTAATTTTCTGCTGTGTATATTTTGTATGCGATACAAACTATGTTTTTCCAACATCTTCATCATTTGAAGACTCATCAGTCTCATTACTTTTGGCCTTCAGTGCCATATTCTTACTTTTGGTTCCTTTCCCAAGTCTAGTCAAATCCAATTCATAGGTTTGAAAGTTGCAAATCAACTCTGTCAAAGGAATGGTGTCAATGTCCTTTGATTCTTCAATTACTGTAATCTTGGCATGAAATCTCTCAAGGAGAGATCTGAGCACCTTTCTCATAATCTTGGGTTTGGGAATATGATCACCAAGATTGAATGCTGAGTTCACTATGTCCTTCAGCTTGGCATAGAACTCATTGAACGTTTCATCATCTTCCATCTTTATCTCCTCAAAGCTAGTCGTGAGCCTTTGGAGCTTTGAATCCTTGACAACCTTAGTCCCTTCATAGGTTGTCTAGAGGATGGTCCATGCTTCCTATGCAGTTTCAGTTGAGGATATTTTCTTGAACTCCTGATTGGTCACCTCACTAAATAGAGCATTCAATGCTTTGCTGTTAAAGTTTGTCGATTTCATCTTAGCCTTATTCCAATTAGTTGGTGCTTCCTTTGGCTTCACCTAGCCAATTTCCATAGCTTTCCAAACCTTCTCATCTAAAGATTACAAGAAAGTTCTCATGCGTACTTTCCAATTTGCATAATTAGTGCCAGCAAATAAATGAGGTATAATAAGAGGCTGTCCTTTATCCATGAAAACAGGGGTCAATAGATCACAAATCAAAGATATAATCTTAATCAAAGTGTGTCTGCTCTTATACCACTTGTTGGGTTAAAATGAATTGACCTCTTGCAATTAATTAATTAATTACCAAAGTTAATTAATTAGATCAAATTTCATGCAATAGCATGGCAACACAAACAAATCACTAAATTATCTAAATGCAATAGAAAATAAATTTAACACAAGTGATTTGTTATAAATGGGGAAAACTACCAAGGCAAAACTCCACCGGGTGATTTTAATGTCACCACTCCCAAGAATCCACTATTATCAATCATAAGCAGTTACAAGTATAAGAAATCTTACCAAACCCTTTGGCCATTCCAAAATATCAACCTACAGTTGAACCCTTACCCCAATACCCAATTGGACTTGTATTGTAGCGGCAATCTTTCCGTTCAATGCACGAATCCTAGTACGTGACTAACTGATGATGCACGGATCCCTGTACGTGACAAATTCCAGCAACTTGAAAAGGTTGTTGGTTGCAAAGTTATTCAGTTCATCAACAATGAAAATCAAGAAACTCCTTGGTCACAAAACCCTTGGCGTAAAGACGCAGTAGCTTCTTCAGAGAGAATAGTGAACTAAGGCACTATCTATATGTGCGACGGCCTTTAAAATAATCCTTATATATCTCTAGGGTTGTGAGAAAAGAAACCTTATACAAATATTTCAGCATAGGCTAAAAATCAGATCTGGAAAATTTGATTTCTTAAGTCTCAACAGAAACAACTTGTGTCGAGCTTTAACATTAAATCTCGAAAGAAAGGATTCTGTCGAGACTTCTGTCGAGTTTTAATGAACAACTCTTCTTCACTTGTTGGTCAAATTTTCATGGCTTTAACACTTGACTTAAACAACATGTTTCTTGAAATTTTAAACTCATTCTAGATCTACCCAATTACAAACAAAGTGCATTTTGTCAAAAGATTAGCCAATTACATAAAATATGTCCCTAACATTGTGGATAATATAAATTTGTTTATGTTGGGTTAAAATAGATTGACCTTGGTTAATTAATTCAATTATCCAAGTTGATTAATTATGTCAAATTACATGCAAATTGTAGAGGTATCAACAAATCATCAAATAACTAAAATGCAGCAGAAAATAAATAACTCGATAATTTGTTGACAAATGGGGAAAACCTTTCGCAAGGCAAAAACCCTACCGGGTGAATTTAAGGTCACCACTCCTAAGAATCCACTAATTAATAATCAAGTACTAACAAGTATGAGGAATCTTACCACTACCCTGGCCTATCTCAAAATACCAACATACAGTTAAATCTTTGCTTCAATACCCAATTGAACTTGATTTTGTAGTAGTTTTCTTTGCTTTGCACAAATTTCCAATCTGTGACTAATTCCTTTGCACGGATTTCAGTACATAACTAACACTAGCAACTTGATTAATTGTTAGTGGCTGCAAAGTTCTTCATTTCATAAACAATGAAGATCAAGAAGCACTTAATTACAAAACCCTAAGGTGCATAAAAGCAGTAGCTTCACACAGAATATATGAGTTCTTGGTCTTTGTTTTTGTACTTGATGACTTTTAAAATAAGCCTTATATATGTCCAAGGTTGTATAGAGAGAGACCCTAATCATTCAAGTCATCATGGCCCAAAATTCAAATATGAAATCATAATTCTCGATAGATTGAGCTTCTCCATTAATCCTCGATAACAGTTAGTGTCAAGCTAGTGTCGGTTTTTAATGAAATAGCTTTTCTTTACTTATTTCTTGGATCAAACTTCATGTCTTTAATGATACCACTTGATATGTTTGAACAGCATACTTCTTGATACATTAAACCTAACTTAGATCTACCCAATTACAAGTAAAATTCGTTTTGTCAAAGGATTAGCCAATTACATAGAAAATATGACCTTAATAATCTCCCCCTTTGTCAATCTGTGACAAAACTATAAGCTTAATTATGAGAGAAGTATAAAAAAATAATCTCCCTAATAATTACATCGAAAATTACATAAGTCTAACTGATACAGTAAATTCTTGAAAAACTTTACAAGAAGAGAGATCACGGTATGAAAGACTTGCAACCTATCATAGTTGAAACACTAAATAAGATCCATTAAGGCATTGAGTGTGAAATATAGATGTTATATAAACTCAGAAACATGTGTATAAAGAGAGAAGAGAAACAACATATGTGAAATAAAGGTGAAAACATACATCATCATCATCATATATATCAAGAGAAGTACAATGTATGTAAAAAGTTTACAAGACCAAGGTATATTTAATGAGAACTACATATCTCAAAAGCACTTTCCCCCTATCACTAGTCTAGCTCTTCCTGTATCAACAAGACTACTTTCTCATAACCAAAACTACTCACTCTTTTTATCATGAGTGACAAAGGGTGAATCACTGAGAGATAGCCATCTCATAATCATAATCGGAACTAGAAGCATCATCATCATCATCATCATCTCCACTAGCCAAGACTCTATGGAAGGATCACGTTCGGGAGAAAGGACGAAGCCACTGAGGTGAGACTGTCAGCGAGCAATAAGACTAATATTGGTGTTTATCTGGCACATCTCATCATAAATATGGTCAAGACAGCTACTAAAATCAGCTCGCATGTGCTAAAGTTGATCCAAGATGGCAGCAACTGATGCCTCTACTCTAGAAGAAGAAGGCGGAGCAGATGAAAAATAGAGTTGAGAGGCATAGGTAGCATTCTCAGCAGCTTATCTATCATCCTCCTATTGGGCAGGAGTAGGCTCCTGATGAGGCCACTTGACCTTGGCCACCAGCTGTGCCACACTCCTCCACATAGATTTCTAACTAATAGCACCCATAATCGGAAAGAGAGGGGTAGAAGGAATAGGAACATGTAGGTTTGTGAGAATGTGCGTGATAGCTGAATGAAAGATTAGCTTATCACGTGTAGCAGTGTCTCGATAGATATCTATCATAGATACTATTATGTGTGAAAGAAAGTTTATAGAGAGACCCTCCAAGAGAGAATAAAGAAAATGAGCACGAGACTCAGTGATAGTGTTATAGTGAGATTGTGGAGTGAGTACAAATGTACCACTCACAAAAACTTGAGGCCAACTCATCTTGAGAGATAGAATGGAGACGAGGATGACTAGGATAGTTTGGATGAGCTACCCTAGGGACATATAGTACATCGGTGATGAAGTCCGGTGTAACTACGATATGCGTTCCTCAGAATAGAGGTATCGATGGCATGTACGTTGGAGTAAAACTCCTGTATAAACACGCGAGGACATCTAGAGGGTTTCTCACAAAGAGATTCCCAACCTCGAGAGCTGAATGCACTAGGCAGAGGAGTGTCTAGAAAATTAGATAGAAGGACTTGGCGTTCTGAGTGAATCGCCCAGTCGCAGAAGTTCTCCTTAAAATCCTTTTGGGATTATGAATCATGGAACCTGTCTCTAATAGGAAGAGAAGAAGAAGATGACGAATCACAACGAGATATCAAATTCCTCGAAGGAGTGGATTTCTCGGGTGCCATAGCAGAGAAAAGAGAAGAATAATGCATGAGCATGTTATGTGCAAAAAAAATTGCATCATGGGCAAAAACCCAATCCAAACTACAACACTCACATTTTATATCTTAAGTTTGATTTAAAATAATTTCAATTCATTGTCTTCAAGGTTCTATTATTGTCTTGTCCCTACAAAAATGAATTATAGTAAGTATTATATTACATCATCTTATATTCCTTGTAATATATATTCTTATTTCTACGTAATTACTATTACAATCTACCAACCGTGCCTTAAACAATGTTACACCACACAATATTTTTAAATTGAATGTGAATTTTGACAAATTCACCATTAGATTACATTATCTTCATATATATACTTGCAAAATTTCAAGATGATTAAAGATTAATAGTCATGTCATCAATTAATTGTTTAAATTTAAGTTTTTGTAGTTTAAAATAATGCAAAAAAATATGAGTTTATAGATTGAAAGATAAATAACATCCAATTGATATGAAAATTGGTATGAATATTAAGAACATATAGAACATGTAATTCAACAGTGAGATTTTCAAAACATGAATTTCATAACAAATTATTGAGTGATATAAAATTGCTTAGAGGTACACTAGGTGTAACTTGAATCCAATTCTACACACACACACACACAAAATCTTTGGTAGCTTATATATGAGAATTAAATTTTAAGTTTTTGCGTTGGTAGTAGTAAAAGTATGGTGTAGCAAAATTAACATTAAAATTTCACTTAGAGCCTTGTGCATTGTAGTTCAATTGACATATTTTTACATTTCTAATCAAAATTATTAGAATTCCAATATTCTTTTCCCACATTATAAATATAAGATTTATAAATAAATAAATGAATGAATGCAAAAAAATTATTTTCAAGTGCGTTACAAACTTTGGCAACTTAAATTTAAGAAATTAAATATTAAGAATTTTTGCTTTGATACTAGTAAACATATATGCGAACATAATGAATATTTAAAATTATTTTTATTGAACACTCTTAGAGTTCATTTCACGAGAAAATATCTAAAAAATATAATTTTTTTTTTTATTTAAGTGTTTGAAATGAAGAGTTGTCATTTTATTGAAAAAAATTAATACTCTGCAAAACAAAAGGGAAGGAGTAAATTACACTAACCTCCCTTTAGATTTTATGGAATGATATTCCATCCAAATGTTTGATGAAAGGACACTCCATTTTACACTAACATAACATTCTATTCTAAAAAATTATTCCTGTTAACTTATACATGCCTTAAATGAGGAGTATCATTTCATTCATAGTTTGAGTAGGAATCTTTTTTTAAAATGGAATATTTTGTTAGTGAATTCACATTTTAAGATAGCATGTTGCATTTATACAAACCTCAAGTGAGAGTATAATTTTCTAAAATCTAAAGGGAGTTGGTATAATTTACCTAAACATAATTGTAATACTGCCTCATTCAAAATCAATTATTATTCCTCACTTGGTAAAACAATATTTTAAATGATATAATTATATATATATATATATATATATATATGTAGATATCCCATTTTTTTTTCGGCCTTTAGTTGAGGTCCTTGGTCCCAATAATGAAATATTCTCAATCTTTACCAAAATGATCAACACCATGTGTTAAAATTCAACAAATAATCTCAAAAGGCCTAAACCCTTTTTTAAAACCATTTAGTTTCTTTGGCCATCCAATGGTACATAAGTACCAGTATACACAAACACACCGTTTTAGTATTTTTTAGATTTTTCCCTTTAAAAAACAAAACAAAACAAAACAAAACAAACAAACAAGCATATTAAAAAAAAAAAAAAAAAAAACTAGACTGACTCAAAACAACAAATGCTCAATAGAAATGCAAGATAAGTGAAAGAATCACTTAGATGAGTCTTTTCCCTCCGAATAGGAGATTTTGAGGAAAGAGAAGTTTTCTTTTTCTAAGACCTCTGCTTAGGTGTATAAGAGGGAGGATTAAACCCATTGAAGTTTGTTAGAAAAATAACAGCCTTAAGAAGTTCTTCAAGAGGAGCCAAAGAATTTTGGAATTGATTTTGACTTCCAAAGGATGACACACTATTACTTTGTTGAGCAGTAAACCACTTATAATAATTTGAATGAGTGTACCCTGATGCTCCATATGATGACAGAATTGTGGTTTCTTCAATTAGAAGCAGAGTGATGATTATTATATTTAGTCTCTTTCTTGACAATCTTCTGAGGTGCTCCTAGAATGGATTTGCCTTTATCATGTTTATCCTTAGTAGCTAATTCTATCTTAGGCTCATTTATCTCAGATTTAGCATTTGAAGCAGGAGGAACAAAAGTGACATTATGTAAAGTACTAGAGTAAGTACTACAAGAGGAGAGAGAGTGATCATACCCGATATCAATTTTATCAGATGCAGCATTTCGAAAGTTGAGCATTTCATTTAGCTTAGCACTTGAAGCCATTTCTAGTTGAGCTCTCACTTGAAGCAACTCTGCATCCAGCTTCTTGGTCTTCTCAACCAGGAAGTTGTTCTTAAACCGTAGTGCTCCAATAATTTGATTTGTTTCATCAACTTTAGTAGAGAGTTTTTCTCATTTCAACTGCACTTCACTCAGCTTCCTTGTAGCTAGCCTATAAAGCTTTTCATTTTTTTTTTCTTCAGAATTCTTGTAAAGTTTTGAGTAGGCAATATGGATGTCATCTTTTTCATCCATCTTCTCAAATTTTGACTCCATCAATTCTTCTTCCTCATTAACTAGTTCTTCAAATTCCTTGGGGGATTCAATAGTTGCTATGAAGGCCATGAATGTTCCTTCTTGATAATTTTCCTCCAAATTTGCTTTTGGTTCAGTATCACTCAAGGTGGCAGTTAGGGCTATGCTCTTGCCAGTCGACTTGAGATAAGTAGGACATTCTTGCTTCATATGTCTATATCCTTGACACCCATAAAAATTTAGACCAGCTGGAGTGTTGCTACTTTGTCCAACTTCTTTGGATTCTCTCTTGAATCTATCTTAAGACTTGGATTGAGAAGATCCAAACTATTTGTGATCCTTGTCACTTGCCTTGACATTCGCATTCTTGATGAACTTCTTGAATTGTCTGGTGATGTAAGATTTAAACTTTAAGTTCTCATCTTCTGACGACTCATCTCCTTCATCATTCTTTGCTTTTAGAATCAAATTCTTGCTCTTACTCCCCTTGCCAATCCTCACTAAATATATACCATAGGTTTGCAGATTTCCAATAAGCTCTGTCAAAGGAATGGTGTCAATGTCCTTTGACTCTTATATGGTGGTGATCTTAGCATAGAATTGCTCTAGAAGTGATCTAGGGATTTTCCTTACAATCTTAGGTTCTAGAATCTTTTCACCTAAGTTAAAGGTAGAATTCACTATGTCCTTGAGCTTGGCATAGAATTCATCAAATGTCTTATCTTAATCCATCCTTATTTCTTCAAAGCTAGTGGTAAGCCTTTGAAGTTTGGAATCTTTTATAGCTTTGATACCTTCATAAGTGTTTTGAAGGAATGTCAATACTTCCTTGGCACTCTCAGTGGATGAGATCTTCTTAAACTCCTTGTTAGTCATGGTACTAAACAAGGCATTCAATGCTCAACTGTTGAAATTTGCAGTTTTGATCTTGTTATCATCCTATGACACTGGCGGTTCAGTTGGTTTGGTCCATTCAACTTCAACAGCAAGCCAGGCTTTTTCATCTAAGGATTGCAAAAAAGCTCTCACGTGTACTTTCCAATATGCATAGTTAGTACCATCAAATAAAGGAGGTACAATCAAGGATTGTCCACTATCTATAACAAAAGGGGTCAATGGTTCACACTGCAAAGATTAAAACCTAATCAAAGTGTGCCCGTTCTGACACCACTTGTTAGGTTAAAATAGATTGACCCTAGTTAATTAATTCAATTACTCAGGTTGATTAATTAGGTCAAATTACATGCAAATTGTGGAGGCACTAACAAATCATCAAATAATTAATATGTAGTAGAAAATAAATAACTCGATAATTTGTTGACAAATGGGGAAAACCTCTCGCAAGGCAAAAATCCTGTCGAGTGAATTTAAGGTCATCACTTCTAAGAATCCACTAATCAATAATGAAGCGGTCACAAGTATGAGGAATCTTACCACTACCCTAGTTTATCCCAAAATACCAATCTACAATTGAACCTTTGCTTTAATACCCAATTGAACTTGATTTTTTAGTAGACTGCTTTGCTTTGCACAAATCTCCAATCTATGACTAACTCCTTTGCACAGATTTCAGTATGTGTCTAACTCCAGCAACTTGATTGATTGTTGTTGGTTGCAAAATTCTTCACTTCATATACAATGAAGATCAGGAAACGCTTGGTTACAAAACCCTATGGTGCACAAACGCAATAGCTTCACATAGAGTATATGAGTTCTTGGTCTCTGTTTCAGTACTTGATGAATTTTAAAATAAGCCTTATATATGTCTAAGGTTGTAGAGAGAGAATCCATAATCATTCAAGTCATCATGGACTGAAATTCAAATTTGAGAAATCAAAAATCATAATTCTTGTTGGAAATTTAGACCCCTTAAACCACAATTAGATTAACCTAGTTAATTAGCCAAGTAATTAACTTAGTCCAATTCATGCAAATCTAGGTTAACACAATTAAACAATCATATCAAGATATAAAGCAGCGGAAAATAAATAATACAAGATATGATGACTCAGGAAATCACACGGTAAAAACCTAGGGAGGATTTGACCTAGCTATCCTCAAGGTAAAAAACAAATCCACTAGAAAGAATCGAAGTTCATACAAAAGGACTTACAAGCTCCCCGCTTGACTTCCTAATGCTACCCACCAGTAGAACTTATTGACACGACCACGTGCAAGCTCTGAATCCACAGATTTCTTCTTTCTTTGGCCTTTGCAAAACAAAAACACCCATGTCTGTGACTTTGAGATCCCACTCAAAGGTTTATCAACACAAACTCTCCTGTTTGTGACTCCAAGACCACCCTTGAAGGTTTAGATCATCATCACCTTTGATGACTAGAGAAGGCAGCAATTTCTACAACACCGGATCTTGAGATTCTTCAAGGAATAACATCGGTAGAAAACCCTAAAATACCAAAAAGGCACAAGAGGCACTCTAATCTCTCTAAAAAGATTTGAAAACCCTACCTAAGGTTAGCTTATGATGTCCTTTAAATACTGGAAAAAACGGCTCGCGATTTGTGCTTCAAACGAATAAGTTATGGCCTTTTTACGTTTGCTGATTTTGCTGATATGCGACTTTCGATCGATCGAGTCTAATTTCTAATCGATCGAACCAACCAGCTTGTAACTCATTTGTTTTTATCCTGAACTTGAAGTTTTTGTCTTGGGCTTCAATGTAGACCATTCTAAACTAATGAGACTTAGTTTTTGTCATAGTTTTCCAACATTACAAACTCAAAACCTAACAATCTCCCCCTTTGGCAATCCATGACAAAACACACATACAACATAATGCCCATATACATCACACATCCCAATCTAAGACTCCTAACCTAGAAGTTGCAAGAAGAGGTAGAAGGTCTTGATTAGAATGTACCTGTCTTTCCTGAAACACTCAACAAACACATCACCGCATGTGTGGAAATAAAGACATATAAACAATAATATGAAACAGAATATAAAAAAATTCTAACTCTCCCCCTAAGTTAGATACATCAAAAAAACTTTATATTCTCCCCCTAAACAAAACAAACAGGTCATCTATGTCTCCCCCTTTTTTTCACGTATTGACAAAGACTACCTAATCAGAAGGTAGACAGAAAACATACTCAACAGAGTAAGAGAAAATAGAGACAACTCCCCCTATGAAGAGCAACAATTCCCCCTATAAAAATAGGAAAAACAAAATATGTTTTGGGAAAACAGTTTTGGGGAAACATAAAGGGGTGGGGATAAATAAAAAGACACAAACCAAGTTTTAAAAAAAAAACTAAGTTGATGATACAAATGAAGAAAAAAATATTCTCTCTTTCAATAAAATGCAAACATGGCACTATGTGACCCATAAACAGTTGCACAAGTAGAGAAAATATTTGCACATTGATTATCCATCATATCTCTTAAGAAAAATATTTTCTATAGTTCACACATAAAAATAGCATATACTAGAAAGTACATAACTCAAAAATTAATCAATCAATTTTTAAATCAAGTTGAGTACCCAATTTAGCAAAGTGTATGCATGCTATGTGTGAAAAACAATGAGAGATATGACTGCAAAACTGCAAGATGGATACATAAATCAATGCAATACATGTGAATCTTAAACACAAACCAAGGGCAGACTGCAAATTAGCACAAAAACAATATAGAATAAAAATCTATATGATGCATGAACAATTACAATGACATGATGCATGTACTAATGCAGTAAAAATTAAGTTCAATTTAAGTTCAAATTGACATAATTGGCTTGGGCACGGAGTTTCTAACAAAAACTCCAAAACTTTGAAAACCACTTGTTGAATTTTTTAAAACAAATTGATGAATTGAGCATCACATAACACAACACACAGAAAATAATGCTCAATTACATCAAAACAACAAGCCAATTTCATCAAATTACTCTAATTGAACAAAATCCCCAAATCGGGTACATTCAAGCTCTAGAATTTCCAATTTCTCAAACTTTAAACACATTTTGCATTAAGATCAAGGAACTTTTAATCTTGGATGGCCACAACAAGATCACACACAATAAAATGTACCAAGTTTAGCAAAGAGTAACTTGTGTAGTGTGTGCAACTAGCAAAAGCTTGAGATACATGTGAGGTGATATGTGAATAGAAATCAATCACAAAGTCTACAAAATTCATCACATAGAATTTAAAAGAGACTATCACCTAAAGAGTTACATCATATAACTCTCACATCTCCTAGAACAAAAGCTTGCAATCATGTAAGTTTCTTGATTTTAGCCTCATAATATACGTACCAATTTTAATTAGGTGAATTTGGCATCAAGCCTAATAGTACATACCAATTTTTAAACATTAAGCATTTAAACCAAGGCTACACCTTATGTTCTTTTAGTGCATGTGCTACACTTTCTCGAACACAAAATCTTACGATATGCACTAAGGTGTTCATGATTGGCTAGTGAACAGTGGTGAGATGGTTATTTATGCCTTTCTCAAAAGGATCAAGCCCGACAGTCAAATAACATATGACTTCAAGATCAAGACAAAGTGATTAATAACCACAAACATCTTTCCCACACAACATGCACTACAAAGCTTCAACTAGTAAAGTGCAATAAAGTAAGCTCATCCAAGCTAAACAAGGTACATAAACATGTTATGTAAAGATAATATGGCCAATTCTTGATTATAAATCCAAGATCTATAATACAAAACACAAAAATCTTTTTGGTTTTAGCAAACTTTATAACCACTTGTTGAGATTTTGAAAAAAAACTTTATGACCAAAAAAAAAAAAAAAAAAAAACACACATTGTACTAAATGAACAATGCAAATGCAATGCATGACAGTGCTAAACTAAGCTATAGAGGGTACACAAACAAGAGATATCGATTTCTTAATTAACCCATGAATCCATGTACAAATTAGTACATAAAGTCAAAAATAGCTTAGCACAAACTATTCAATTTTCTCCACAATGTCAAGCATGTTCTAAATCAAGAGAGATATTAAAACTCATGTAATCCTTAAGAAAAATAAAACAAGAAACAAAATAAAATATTTTTGTCTTTTTGAAATTTTTCAATGATTTTGGATTTTTTTTAAATAAAAAAAAAAAAAAAAAACAAAACAACCAAAAACAGTAACAAGACATGTCCACAAACTATTGAAAGAATTAAATCAGGGACAAGTCAGCAACATTCACCTTGGAGAATCTTTTCTCACCCATATAGCATGAGTCTTCGGCTTTGTAGGTGAAAATCCATGAGAAGTAGAGTGTCTATGAGGGATTACACCAATCTTTTGAGAAAGACTAAAATCCTGCAAATTCTTTTCACAAGCCAACAAGCTCAAAATTTTCAAAAGAATATGAAATAATTTATATGGACTTATGGCAGGAGAAATATCATCACATATCCTAGATTGATATACAAAATGCTTAAATTTCAATTTATGACAATTAGGACGAATGTGACTGGAGACACCACAAAAGTGACAAACAGGAACAAATTTAGGAACATCAGTATTCCTAACAACAAATCTAGTCTCAGATTTTGGTTTTTGCGTCAACAAAGAACAATTTGGTCTAATATGACCAACAACACCACAAAGGTGACAAGTAGGCACAAAAACAGATTTATTATGCTCTCTAACAGTAAGTTTAGACTTAGGTTTAGAAACTTCAGTGTCTACATCAGAACTTTTACCTTTGTCTAACCTAGAAAATAAGCCTTTTCTTTATCATTCCTTTTGAAAGGAGGGATATAAACTTTCTCAGTTTTAGGGTTAAGAGAAACAGAAACACTTCTGTTATCAATAACAGGCTTGGTACTAGTCAAATTTTCAATTTTAGCTTTAGATTCAACTAACTCTTGTTTCAAGCTTTTCATCTTCTCATCTTGAGAGGAAATTTGATTTCTTAAAAATTCATTCTTTTTATTAGATTCATATAATCTAACAATCAATTCCTCTATTTCAAGATTAGCCAATTTTAACTCTTCCTTGAATTTCTTAGAAATTTTCAAAGATTTAGACAATTCCTTACGAAGAGTTTCAAAAGCATCAAAAAAATCAACAGAAACAATAGTGCCCTTTTTATTCAAAACATCACAAACATGAGCAGAAAGACACTTCAAATTGTTCATGACAACAGGGGTCAAGGATCAGCTCTTAGATCAAAAGATCTAAAACAGAAGAGCTACCTGCTCTGATACCACTTGTTGGAAATTTAGACCCCTTAAACCACAATTAGATTAACCTAGTTAATTAGCCAAGTAATTAACTTAGTCCAATTCATGCAAATCTAGGTTAATACAATTAAACAATCATATCAAGATATAAAGCAGCGGAAAATAAATAACACAAGATATGATGACTCAGGAAATCATACGGTAAAAACCTGGGGAGAATTTGACCTAGCTATCATCAAGGTAAAAAACAAATCCACTAGAAAGAATCGAAGTTCATACAAAAGGACTTACAAGCTCCCCGCTTGACTTCCTAATGCTACCCACCAGTAGAACTTACTGACACGACCACGTGCAAGCTCCGAATCCACGGATTTCTTCTTTCTTTGGCCTTTGCAAAACAAAAACACCCATGTCTGTGACTTTGAGATCCCACTCAAAGGTTTATCAACACAAACTCTCCTGTTTGTGACTCCAAGACCACCCTTGAAGGTTTAGATCATCATCACCTTTGATGACTAGAGAAGGCAGCAACTTCTACAACACCGGATCTTGAGATTCTTCAAGGAATAACACTGGTAGAAAACATAAGAGAGCTTTTGGGTACAAAACCCTAAAATACCAAAAAGGCACAAGAGGCACTCTAATCTCTCTAAAAAGCTTTGAAAACCCTACCTAGGGTTAGCTTATGATGTCCTTTAAATACTGGAAAAAACGGCTCGCAATTTGGGCTTCAAACGAATAAGTTATGGCCTTTTTACGTTTGCTGATTTTGCTGATATGCGACTTTCGATCGATTGAGTCTAATTTCTGATCGATCGAACCAACCAGCTTGTAACTCATTTGTTTTTATCCTGAACTTGAAGTTTTTGTCTTGGGCTTCAATGTAGACCATTCTAAACTAATGAAACTTAGTTTTTGTCATGTTTTGTCATGGTTTGCCAACATTACAAACTCAAAACCTAACAATTCTCAATAGATCGAGCTTGTGTTGAGCTTCTCCATCAATCCTTGATAGTAGATAGTGTCGAGTTTTAATGAAAAAGCGTTTCTTCATTTGTTTCTTGGATCAAACTTCATGTCTTTAGTGATATCACTTGATATGTTTGAAAAACATACTTCTTGATACATTAAACTCAACTTAAATCTACCAAATTACAAGTAAAGTGCATTTTGTCAAATGATTAGCCAATTACATAGAAAATATGACCCTAACAGTTTATTTACTTTTTGATTGTATGGAAAATTTGTTTATATATGTGTTGTTGAAAATGAACAAGTTGATGCAATGAAGAAAAAATTAGAAATATATTAAAAATAAAAAACAATTGGTGATGAAATTGTCTGTCACCCGTTCTATTGAAAGAAAAAAAATTAGAAAAGAAAAATACAACTAGTGACGAAATTTTTTTTGTCACCAAATAAGGTGAAATAAAAAACAGAAAAAAAAAAATGGTGACGAAATTGTTTCTTCACCGAATATAGTATTTAGTGAAGAAAATATTAGGTTGTTACGAAATAATTTTGTCACTTATGATTATTTGTTTAAAAATAATCAAACGATTCGGTGATGAAAATTTTCGTGACTAGCACTTTCGGTGACCGAGATTACATGATCAAAGTAATTTAGTCACCATATGTCATAGGTGACGAAATTAAGGGTTTTAGTGATGAAAATTTTTTGTCATCGTAGGTCATGTTTGTTGTAGTGAGTCTCCACCCTCTAAAAACTAATACCGATGGATCTTTGCGTGAAAACCTAATTCCAATCTACTTGGCTGATCTCCACATCAAGATCTTGTTGTTCTTTGCTTGTACAAGCTGTTCTTCGGTTAGATTTGGTCAAATCTGATGAGATCTTGCAAGATCTCGCCAGATTTGGTGAAATTTTGGCCAAATCTGGCTAGTTTTGGCCAGATGTCTCTTCTTTGACTCTGATCGACAATTGATTGCTACTCGAGGAGACCTGACTCGCTAGATCCAACTATTCTTTCTAATCGGCAATGGGTTTAGATCGGTTTGAGTTTGGGTTGGTTACAAATCCAACTTGTGGATAGTCATAGATATAAAGAGAAAATATAATCTAGCAATGAATTTATCATAATATATATCCAATAGAAGGTTATTAAATAATTTACCATTGACAACAATTATGTCAAATGTAATTTGAAGTTTTAATAATAAAAAATTAGAATAAAACCTTTATGGGTTGCATTGTTCTCTTATTTGCGACATGTTTATCTTGCAAGAATTAAATGTGGTCTGGTCCCATTGCGTTGACCTTTAGTTCATACGATAAAAAGCTAAAAAAGCAAAAGGGCTAGATTGTTAGGTGAGATCTTGTTGTTCATTATTGAGAGGAGAGAGATGTAAATCATGCAGTTCGTTGAAGGATGATGGGCATATATAATAGAATAGGCAAACGCAAAATTCTCTTTATTTTATAGAGTAAACTCTTAAAATAAAGAGAATTTTATAGCGTAAACTCTTATGAGTCCAACATGTCCTTCGAGACTTTTGGTTTTGATCCTCATTATTTGTGATCACTGCACCTGTTTTGCATTGGATTGAAGAGTTTGATTTTGATATACTTGTTCAATATATAGATCATAGACAATGTTGGACTCATAAATTTTTATTTGGGGCAAAATTATGGTATTGAGATATTAGTTAAGATAAACTCAAAACTCAAAAAAGAAGAAGAAGAAAAAAAAATTATGTATTTATTTATGTTTATAATTTTGCAGAAAACTTATCATATTAGTCTATACATAAGCTGTTTAGTTTACCATTAACATGTAAAAAAAAATCTCAAAAGTAAAATAAAATAAAATCTCCCATCAAAGTTATGCTTAATGGTCATATTTTAAAACATGAAATTCATCCATTATCATCTCCATGGACAAGTTCTGAACAATTTTAATATTTTTTACTTAATAGAAAGAGTTTTCTTTAGTGAAAAAAAAAAAGGTTATAATATTCTTTCTTCCCCAAAAAAAAATTATCTTGTTGTACTTGTTTGTCAATGTTATTATCTTCACAAAAAGAGAAAAATGAAAGTCATCTCAATTTTATGGTTAAATTTTATTTTTTTAGATTTAGAGTTTACAAAATCTCAAATTGTTTAAAAGTTAATATTGTTAGGGATATATTTATGTAACTGGATAATCCTTTGACAAAATGCACTTTATTTGTAATTAGGTAGATCTAGGATGGGTTTAGTATTTCAAGAAACAAGTGTTCAAGTTAAGTACTAAAACCATGCAAATCTGACCAAGAAACAAATGAAGAATGTACTGCTTATTGAAGCTCGATAGAAGTCTTGACAGAATCCTTTTTATCGAGAATTATTGCTGAAGCTCGACATAGGCTTGACATAAGCTATATCTGTTGAGAATTATGAAATCAGGTTTTCCAGATCTGATTACATGCACATCCTTGAGTATTTGTGTAGGGTTTATTTTCTCACAACCCTAAACATATATAAGGATTATTTTAAGAGCTGTCACAAGTGATGCAAGGTGTTGAAAACAAAATACACACATATTGTGACCGGAAGCAGAAATTACTCTAGTTTATCATATTCTCTGTAGAAACTACTGCGTCTTTACGCTAAGGGATTTGTGACCAAGGAGTTTCCTGATCTTCATTGTTCATGAACTAAAGAACTTTACAGCCAACGTCTTCCTCAAGTTGGTGTGTTAGTCACGTATTGAGATTCGTGCATCATTGGTTAGTCACATTCTGGGATTTGTGCATTGAATATAGAGTTTGCTGCTATAATATAAGTCCAATTGGGTATTAGGGTAATGATTCAACTGTAGGTTGGTATAGGGTACATAGATTCCTTATACTTGTAACCGCTTGTGATTGATAATAGTGGACTCTCAAGAGTGGTGACCTTAAATTTACCCGATGGGGTTTTGCCTCAGTGGTTTTCTCAATTCGTAAACAAATCACCCGTGTCAAATTTATTTTCCGCTACATTTAGTTTAGTTAGTGATTTGTTTGTGCTACCACACCATTGCATGTTAAATTGACTTAATTAATTATCTTGGATAATTAATTGATTAATTTGCCAAAGGGGTCAATCCATTTTTGTCCTAACAAGTGAAATCAGAGCAGGCACACTCTGATTAGGTTTAATCTTTGCTATGTGATCCATTGACCCCTGTTTATCACGGATAGAGGATAATCTCTAATTATACCTCCTTTATTTGATGGCATTAACTATGCACACTGGAAAGTACGCATGAGAGCTTTCTTGTAGTCTTTAGATGAGAAGGTGTGGCAAGCTGTGAAGATTGGCTAGACTAAGTCAAAGGAAGCGCCGGCTGATTGGGATGAGGCCAAGATCAAAGCGGCAAACTTCAACAGCAGAGCATTGAATGCCCTATTCAGTGCTGTGTCCAGTGAGGAGTTCAAGAAAATATCCTCAACTGAAACTGCTAAGGAAGCGTGGACCATTCTTCAGACTACCTATGAAGGAACCAAAGCCTTCAAGGATTCTAAGCTTCAAAAGCTTACTACAAGCTTTGAGCAGATTAAGATGGAAAAGGATGAGTCATTTGATGAGTTCTATGCCAAGTTGAAGGACATAGTCAACTCAGCATTTAATCTTGGAGAATAAATTCTTGAACTCAAGATTGTGAGAAAGGTGCTCAAATCTCTACCATTGAAGAATCAAAGGACATTGACAAAATTCTTTTGATGGAGCTGGTTGGCAACTTGCAAACCTATGAATTGAGTTTGACTAGAATTGGGAAAGGAAGCAAAAGTAAAAGTATGGCACTGAAGGCCAAGAGTAATGAGACTGATGAGTCTTCACATGATAAAGATTCCAAGATGAAGTCCTACATCACTAGGCAGTTTAAGAAGTTCATGAAGAATGCCAATGCGAAAGGATTTGATAAGGATTGTAAGCAATCCAATTCTTCTAAATTCAAAAGCCAAGACAGAGGAAAGAAGGATGCTAAGGATGGCAGTTAGTACAAAATGCTATGGATGTCAAGGTTTTGGATACATGAAACAAGAATGTCCAATATATCTCAAGTCAATTGGGAAAAACAAGGCTCTTGTTGCTACCTTGAGTGACACCGAGCCTGAGATTAAGTTAGATAACAGTGATGACAAGAGAATCTTGAGTGCCTTCACTACCATAGTGGATCCTACTGAGGGGATCGTAGAAATTGTAGATGAAGAAGAGGACTTGGTGGAATCAAAATTTGAGAAAATGGATGATCAAGATGACATCCATACAGCTTATGCTAAGTTGTACAAGGTTTCCAAGAAGCATGAGAAACTGTATAGGTTGGCCACCAAGAAGTTGAATGATGTGGAGCTAGATCGAGAGGAGTTTTCTACAAAGGTTGATGAAGCAAACCAAACCATTGGAGATTTTTGGCTTGTGAACAACTTCCTCGCTAAAAGGACAAAAAAGCTTGAAGCGGAACTATTTCAAGTTAGAGCTCAATTGGAAAGGACTTCTAGTGCAAAGCTCGATGAGATGCTATGCTTTCAGAAAGCTACTTCTGATAAAACCGATTTGGGGTATGATTTCTCTTTTTCTAATATTGTCTCATCTAGTACAATTGTGTTTGTCCCACCTACTGATAATGTAAATTCTAAGAATGATGAAGCTAAAACTAAAATAGTTAGTGAGAACTTAGATAAAGATAAATCTATTTTAGGAGCATCCCCTAAGGTTGAAAAGAAAGAGGCTAGAAACCCTAGGACTAAAAGGGAAAACAACAAAAAGTCTCAACAAAAGAAGTTGCATTTCTGTTATCACTGTGGAGCTTCAGGGCATACTCATCCAAATTGCAACAAGTGGTTAGCCACTCAACAAAGTAATAGTATGCTCTTGTCTGGAAACTAGAATCAATTTCCATAATCTTTTGCTTTTTTTGGAGATCTTCTCAAGGCCCTCATGTTCCTTTTAAATTTGAACGATTTCAATTCTTCCCCCTCACCTCCGGATCAAAGGTTCGCGCAAAGGAAAGGTTCTTCCAAGGTGCGGAAGGAAAAATGCTCAAAGTGATTTAGTTTCTCTCTCTCTCTCTCTCTCTCTCTCCTTATGTTTATGCATTACTTGTTTGTTTTTGCTTTCCTGTTTTGAGTCAGTCTAGTCTTATGCTTTGTGTATTTCTTTATGTTTTTGTTTGGTTGTTTTTTAGTTTTTGTTTATTTTGCTTTTCATAAAAATTTGAAAAAAAAAATTGAAAAATTAGAAAAATACAAAAATAGTGTGTTTGTGAATATTGGTACTTGTGTACCTTGGATGGTCATTGAAACAAAGTTTTCTAAACTTTGTATCTCTTGTAACTTAGATGAGCATCTCAATGCACAACTAAGCAAGTGAGCTTTGTTGCTCGTGTTTATGATTAGTACGATTAAGTAATCTCTTATACTTAAAACTCATATCACTCTTTTTGATAGGAAGGACTAGAAAATTTTAAGAGAAAGACATAAATAACCATCTCACCACAAAAACCCACCAATCATATATAACATCTGTGTGCCTCAGCAAAGCAAAATTGTGATGTTTAAGCTTACATAAATGGGTATTTCTTTTCTCTCTCTTATATGCCCATGCATGCTACGGTCAAAAAGAAAAATATGCAAAGAAAAACAAAAACAAAAAGAATCAAAATGCTTTTAAATATGATTGTAAGTGTGTTTCTAGGAGATGAAGGAGTTATAGGATTTACCTCAAAGGTGATAGTCTCCATCAAGCAGTTATGATTGTGTTTGAACATATTTGATTTTTCTCATATCTTAAATCATCATAATATGAGATACTTGTGCACTCTTGCTATGTTTTCACACACAACGCGCAAATTCTTTGCTACTTTTGATACATGTGCAGGTACAATGTGATTTTGCCATCACAAGGAATACATATGTTAATATATGCTCGCTAAACTGTCTAAACTTGTTTTTTGAAATATAAAATTGGTTAGACTTGTTTAGTGTGTGTGTGTGTGTGTGCGCTCGTGTGTTCTGGATCTATAAATGCTATGCATATTTGTTGAGAGATGTATTGAAAGCTTAACATGTTGATTGGATCTTTGGTTGAGTTGCTGGCTTGATTGCATTCATCTTTATGTGTTTTTGCCCCCTTTGAAAAACTATTTTCTTCAAGTTTGACAACTTCTTGAAAGATCCTCGACAGATTCCTTTCTATCGAGCCCTTTTTTCTTTTTCTCGATCGAAACTTTGACAGATCCTCGACCCATCAAAGAAAATTTATTTGCTCTTCGTCTGATCGATAGCTTCTCGATCCATCGAGATTTCTGGGTTTCTTCTTGATAGAATCTTAATAGCTTCTTTGATCCATCGAGCCAAAATTCCTTGCTTTTTGTCTACTTAATGGATGCTCGACAAATCCTCGATCCATCGAGCTCTTTGTTTTGCCATCGACAAATCCTCGACAACACTCGATAGATTCATTTCTGCTGGGATTTAGTGCTTGACGAATCCTCGACAGAAACTTCAATCCATCGAGCTGCGTTTTCTATATATAGCTAAGGTGCGAATCAGATCTCACTTTTCTCATTCTCTCTCCACAGAAACTTTTTTTCTCACCCCAAACACTATTTTCTTTCACTCCAATCTTTCTACCTACGTGTTTTTCGGCCTAGATCAAGCCTTAATTATCTGGCAAGTGTTCTTAAACCCTCTTTTTACATGCGTTCATACATTTTAGACCTAGGTTTTGGGTTTTTGAAAAAATTTTGGGGTTTTTGAAATTTTTGTGAAATTTTTAGGTTAGGTTTTGTTGTTTTGTTTTTGAAATTTTTGTGAAAATTTTGGGTTTAGTTTTGTTGTTTTAATGTTATTTGCTCATGCATTGCATTCTCATTGCATTATAATAATGTTTCATGCATTTTAGATGTGTGATTGATTATAGTTGAATGTGTGCTAGTAGGTTTGGATTGGGTTTCTACCCATGATGCATTTTTTTTTTTACATGTCACACGTTCATGCATATTTCATGCATACGTATCTTTTCTTTCCTTTCTTAGTTTGTGTTGTGATCTGTTGTACTCTCTCTCTCTCTCTCTCTTTCTCTCTCTCTCGGATAGACTGCGCCATTGCACCCAAAGTGTGTAAATCCGCTTCGGGCCGGAACCCTCTTCAGGGTTCTGGTTCTTCCTCTGCTAATCCTATCCCTCCTCAGTCCTCTCCACATTTGGTTCCTTGATGAGAAGGCCTAAAAGGACTTCTTAGAGAACTTTTAGAAACGTGGTGTTCATCTAAAGCACCAGGTTATTCTATCGGATTTTGTCGACACTCCGCTACCTGATGTCATTTGGACTCGGGGATGGAAATCTCTATGTGAGAAACCCGTGCAGTGTCCCGTCGTATTTATACAGGAGTTGTACTTTAATATACACGGCATCGATACCTTTGTACCTTGATTTGCCACTACATTTCGAGGTACACGTATCGTAGTTACCTAGGATCTTATATTTGTGGTACTACACGTTCCGAGGGTAGTGCATCCTGACTACCCCAACTGTGAGCATCTTTGGACTGTGTCTAGAGATGAGCTTCTCTCTCACTTTTGTGAGACTCCTTCCACATGGGGTGGTAAGCAAAACACACCATGCTCAGGCTTTACCAAAGGCCTAAAGTTCCTTAACATGGTGATGACATTTATTCTTACTCCTTTTTCTCATTATAACTCTATCACTGAGCCTCGTGCTTGTTTTCTTTTATCTCTTCTTGCGGACCTCTCTATTGACTTCCCTTCTCACTTCATCACATTTATCCTCGATGTGTATCAGGAAATGGCGACTTGAGATAAGCTCATCTTTCCTTCAACTATCTCGCAAATCTTCAGACACTTCTCCATCCCCATTCCTAACTCTCCTTACTTCACCACCATGGATGCCATCAGCGCCGATTTTGTTCGACAGAGTAAGGCCCAGCTTCAACCTAAATAGCTATGAGTGGAGATAGATTATCTTGCAGCTCCTGCTGTTCCTCCCTCTTCTTCGGCTCCTTCCACCTCTGCACCTTCTTCTTTGGCAATTGGTGTGACCTTGGAGGCCATCATGGCGCAACTTCAGTGCATGGATGCTCGTTTTGACTCTCTCATTAAAGAGATGTGTTAGATGAACACTTGCATCGGTCCTATGTCAATAGGCTTGCCTTAGTGTTTTTGTTGTTTCTCCCTCTCATTCTCTAGAGGCTTCGGCGGATGAGGATGATGATGTTGGTGATGATGAGGATGGTGAGCTCTTTCGATGATGATGAGATAACAACCTCTTGATGAGTTGCCCTTTGTCATTCGTGACAAAAAGGGAGAGTAGTTTTGGATGAGAGTAGTCTTGTACTTAGGGGGAGAGTTAGTATAGGACATTTTTGTTAGGGGGCGTGTGTATATATTTTGAGGGATGTAGTGAGGTTTACATGTACTTTTCTTTTCTTTCTTTACATTAGCCACTTATACACCGGTCTTATGACCATTTATTGACATACATTGTACTTTACTTTTCACATATATATGATGATGATGTATGTTTTTTCACATATCTCTATATGTGTTGTTTCTTTTCTCTTTTTATACACATGTTTCTTTATGTATGCAATCTTTATTTTAGTTTCACACATGATGCCTTGATGAGTTTTGTTTAAGTGTTTTAGAAAGATAGGTTGTGAAAGTCTAACATGCCATGAACTCTCTTCTTGCAAAGTTTTTCAAGAATTTATGTTAGGGTTAGATTTTATTTTATTTGTAATTCAACAAGTGGTTATGAGTTTAGTGATTTAAGACTTCTCTCATGATTCATTTATTTGTTGTGGTTTTGTCACGGATTGCCAAAGGAGGAGATTGTTAGGGACATATTTATGTACTTGGCTAATCCTTTGACAAAATGCACTTTACTTGTAATTGGGTAGATCTAGGATGTGTTTAGTACTTCAAGAAACAAGTGTTCAAGTTAAGTACTGAAACTATTCAAATCTGACCAAGAAACAAGTGAAGAATGTGCTGCTCATTAAAGCTCGACATAAGTCTCGACAAAATCCTTTCTATCAAGAATTATTGCTGAAACTTGACACAAGCTCGACATCAACTGTATCTGTCGAGAATTACGAAATCAGGTTTTCTAAATCTGATTACACGCATATCCTTGAGTATTTGTGTAGGGTTTTTTTTCTCATGACCCTAGACATATATAAGGATTATTTTAAGAGACATCACAAGTGATGCAACGTGTTAAAAACAAGATACATGCATATTGTGACCAGAAGCAGAAATTGTTCTAATTCATCACACTCTCTGTAGAAGCTACTGCGTCTTTACGCCAGGGGTTTTGTAACCAAGGAGCTTCTTAATCTTCATTGTTGATGAACCGAGAACTTTGTAGCTAACATCTTCCTTAAGTTGGTGTGTTGGTCACGTACTGGGATCTGTGCATCATTGGTTAGTCATGTATTCGGATTCGTGCATTGAACGGAGAGATTGTTGCTACAATACAAGTCCAATTGGGTATTGGGGTAAAGGTTCAACTGTAGGTTGGTATTGGGTACTAGGATCCCTTATACTTGTAATCGCTTGTGATTGATAATAATGGATTCTCGAGAGTGGTGACCTTAAATTCTCCTGGTGGGTTTTGCTTCGGTGGTTTTCCTCATTCGTAAACAAATCACCCG
Organism: Quercus gilva; assembly: GCA_023621385.1. Lineage (NCBI taxonomy): Eukaryota > Viridiplantae > Streptophyta > Magnoliopsida > Fagales > Fagaceae > Quercus > Quercus gilva. The sequence continues at coordinate 9,491,696 of CM042480.1, read as the reverse complement.
TGTCAAATTTATTTTCGCCGCATCTAGTTTAGTTGGTAATTTGTTTGTACTACCACACCATTGCATGTTAAATTGACTTAATTAATTAACTTGGATAATTAATGGTTTAATTTGCCAAAGGAGTCAATCCACTTTTACCTTAACAAATAGAATGTGATATTTGATATATCTTTGAATTTGTTAGTGTATAGACTAGATTAGCCCATTGGGCTTAGCCCAGTATACTGTACTTGTAGTTTACTCATATTATTTGTACTGCACACATACCTAACTTATATAAGGCTCTCTATTGTATATTATTATTCACATAGAATATATAGGCTATTCAGTCTTTCTCTCTCACTTTATATTCTTAACATGGTATCAGAGCCAATACTTTGACTTTCTTGCACCTATGGTCTTCTCCAGCATCTTCCACTGCCCTTGCCTTCGTCCAGTTCCCACTGTTAGAAGCAAGTAACCACCGTCAAACCCACAACACCAAAAACTCTCGGATCCAATCTTTCTATCCATCACCCTACTAAACTGAGAGCACAGATTGATAGATCGCACAATTCCGATAAAAACCCAACCCAAACCAATTCCATCCGGAACTGCACGAGCCACAGAAGGTTCGGTCTAGCAATAACACGTGCCCACGCGCCAACACACGCCACCATCCAATCTCACACGCCGTCACGCGCCTAAGCGCCTTTAACTGTTGCTTCACCATGTCAGCACTAGTGACATTAGCACATTTCAGCCCTAGTGATGTCAGCATCCATTGACCACCGCCGCCATCATTGACTTTGACCTCTACCGTTGACCGCCACCGCCGTTGACCGAGGTCAAAATTTTTCGAAAAGGGCCTATCTTGTTTAGTTTTTCACTTAGATTTTGATTCTAAGTTCATTTTCTTAGTTTGAGGTCCCTAAATCCCTCTTTTTTGTCATTATTCTTCATTATGGTCTCAGAATATGACTGTCTTTCTCAAGGGTTGTAAACTGTGGAGATATGTGACTAGTTCAATTCCTAAGCCAATACCAAAACGTCCAAAGCCACAGCTACTAAAGATGCCTCAAAGACTGTTGTTACAGTGGATGATTATGAAGAATGCCTAGAGGAATGGGAGAGTATTTAGAGTAAGATCTTGTCTTGGTTTATCAATACCTCTATTCCCTCCATTCACAATCTTCTTCCTCGCCATGAGACTACTGAGGCTGCTTGGAAATTTTTGGTCGATTGCTATAATTGCACTAATGATTTAAGCCTGGAGTTCCACATTTAACCAAAGCTTTATTAAATGCGCTAAGAGTCAAGTCAGTCTATTTTTTATTTTTATTCTCAGACTTCTACTATGCGGGAACAACTCTTTGCTGCAGATCCTCCATAAGTGTGTTCTAAGGACATTGAGCCCTTTGTCAAATATCGAGATCGCCGTAAATTTATGCACTTCATGATGGGTTTACGTAAGGATTTTAAGCCTACTAGAGCTTCTTTGCTTAGCCGGTGTCCTACTCCTTCTCTTGATGCTACAGTCAAGGAGCTCATTTCTGAGGAGAACTGTCGACCTACTCATCACATGTCATCATCTGATCATGTATTGGCTACACCATTTCCATAGCCTCCCATTGCTGCATTCACTGCTCCTCCATGAATAAACTCTAGGAGTCCCACCTCTCAGTGTTCCAAAGATACTCGCTACAAGTTTTGTCGTGCCACAGGCCATGACATCTCAGTTTGTCGCAAACTGCAGAAATTTATGCAAGAGTAGAATAAAGGTTCTCTTCCTCGGGCAACTGCTATATGTCCTTCAAATCCATCGGTTCCTACAGGTCCATCTTTGGTTTCCTCACTTACTACGGCTGATATTAAGGTAGTAGTTCAACAGGTTTTATCTCGAACTTCCACTGTCCTTTTTGTCACCTCAGGTAAACAACCTTGGTTTTTTGATAATGCATGTTGTAACCATATAACTCTTGATGAATCCCACTTTTCTAATAAGGAACCCTTAGAACACCCTATCACCATTTACACTACTGATGGAACTTCTATACCTGTTAGTTATAAAGGAACAATCTCTTCTCCTTGTTTATCCCTTAGTGACACTTTTCATATCTTAAAGTTATCCCTCAATTTACTTTCTGTTGGTCAACTTTGTGAATTAGGCATAGATCTTCTATTTACTAATCATTGTGTGGATGTGCAGGATTCCTGGACGGGTCAAGTGCTTGGGACAGGCCGTAAGGTTGGTCACATGTTTGGGGTTCATGACTTGAAGATTCCTTCACAAATTTTTTCTATAGCTGCTACCACTGCCACCCCCTCACCTAATTTATGGTATGTTTGTCTTGGTTATCTATCCTTATCTCGTCTTTAATTGTTAGCTTCTCTAGGTCATTTAGGTTCAGTTTAGTTTCAAAATTTTGATTATACTTCCTGTCATTTTGGTAAACAAACGAAATTACCCTTTAATAATAGTGACTCCTTTTTCTGCACCTTTTGATCTTATACATTCTGATATTTGGGGTCTTATACTAGTTCCCACTGAGGGGGGGATCTAGATATTTTGTCATATTTGTGGATGGTTTTTCTCAATATACTTGGATTTATTTGCTTCACCATAGGTCTAAACTTATGTCTATTTACCAAACATTTCATAAAATGATTGAAACACAGTTTAATCGCACCATCAAAGTCTTTCAATCAAATAATGCTCAAGAATATAATGATAAATCTTTCCTATCCTTTTTAGACAGTCATGGTACCCTTCCTTAGCGGTCTTGTCCTTACACCTCTCAACAAAATGGTTGTGTAGAATGAAAACATCGTCACATTCTTGATGTTGTCCACACCTTTCTCATTTCTGCCTCTCTTCCTGAGTGCTTTTAGGGTGAGGCAACACTTACTGCTGTGTACACCATTAATTGTATTCCTTCACTAACTACACAATACAAATCACCTTTCGAGCTTCTCTATGGTCAAACCCCTGACTACTCCTCTCTTCGAGTTTTTGGTTGTACTTGCTTTGTCTCTCTTCCTCCTCATGAATGAATAAAGCTCCAGCCTCGTGCCCGTCTCTACTATTTCCTTGGTTATAGTGTATCTTAAAAGGGGTTTCGTTGCTATGTTCCCATTTCTCATCGCCTTAGTGTCTCCTATCATGTTGAGTTTTGGGAACATCGTCCTTTCACGAATCTTCAACAGTTTTATGCGTCGTCTCCCTTAGAGTCTCCCATTTTTATTGATCTTTTTCTCCCTCGCTATCTTGAACTTGTGGAGGATTCATCAACATCGGCTGCCTCTTCAGACGACTCATCTCCAGTTCTGTCCCGAGCATATGACTCGCCTGTCTTAGATCCTGTGGCACCACCCTCTCCTGAGTCTCCTGTTGGGATCTTAAACTTCATCGTTCTACCCAGATAAGCATTTCTCCCCCTTATCTCACTGATTATCATTGCTCTTTTGCTCTTGCCACCCTCTATGAACCTCACACCTATCATAAGGCCTATACTGACCCTCTTTGGTAGCAAACTATGAACGAAGAACTATATGCCCTTCATAAGAATCATACTTGGGATATGGTTGATTTGCCTCATAGTTAGTCTGTTGTAGGTTGTCGATGGATTTACAAGATCAAGACCAAGGCTGATGGATCTGTTGAACGATACAAGGCTCGCCTCATTGCCAAGGGCTTTACTTAGGAGTATGGCATTGACTATAAGGAAACCTTTACTCCTGTTGCTCGCTTTACATTTTTCAGATGTCTCATTACTGTGGCTGCTGTTTGTCGTTGGCATCTTTATCAAATGGATGTGAAGAATGCTTTCCTCAATGGAGACCTTCAAGAAGAAGTGTACATGCAACCACCCCTTGGCTATCCATACTCAGGCAATCAAGTTTGTCGCCTTCACCGTGCTTTTTATAGCCTTAAGTAGGCTCCTCAAGTTTGGTTTGAAAAGTTTAGCTCAGTTGTTGCTCAGCAGGGTTTCACTTCGAGTCCTCATGACATTGCTCTCTTTGTCCGAAGATCCTTTGCTAGTATCACTCTTATTCTTCTTTATGTTGATGATATGATTATTACTGGAGATGATTTTGTAGGCATCCGCTCTCTTGAGCACTTCCTTAGTCAGCATTTTGAGATGAAAGATCTGGGCACTCTTAGCAATTTTCTTGGGCTTGAGGTTACCTCATTCTCTGATGGATACTATCTTTCCCAAGATAAATATGCTTCTGATTTTCTCTCCAAAGCTGGTATCACCGACAACAAAACTGTTTCCACTCCCTTGGAATAAAATGCAAAGCTCACACCCTTGGATGGTGAACCTATATCTAATGCTACTCTCTATCGTCAATTGGTTGGTAGTTTAATCTATCTCACTGTTACTCGTCCGGATATTTCACATGCCGTGGGTATGGTTAGTAAGTTCATGGATGCCCTTCATTCTGTCCACTATGCTGCCACTCTTCAAATTCTCCGATATGTCAAGGGCACACTTTATCATGGCCTCCACTACTCCTCTTGGTCTTCATGCTTATTCAGATGCAGACTGGGCAGGTGATCTGAGTGATCAGTGCTCTATTATAAGTTTCTGTTTCCCGTTGGGTACTTCTCTTGTCTCATGGCGTAGCAAGAAGTAAGATGTGGTTTCCCGTTTTAGTACTAAGTCTAAGTATCGTGCCCTTGCCGACACTACTTGTGAGCTTGTCAAGCTTCATTGGCTCTTGGTTGACATGGATGCTCCACAGCCCGCTGCCACTCCTCTTTATTGTGACAATCATAGTGCTATCTATATTGCTCATAATGATGTCTTCCATGAATGCACCAAGCACATTGAGATCGACTGCCACATCACTCACCAACATCTCAAGAAAGGCAATCTCAAGTTGTTCTCCATCTCCTCTGCTGAGCAGCCTGCTAATATCTTCACCAAGACTCACCTGCCTGGTCGTCTTCGAGATCTTATATCCAAACTCTAGTTGGCTTCCTCCTTGCCACCTCGAGTTTGAGGGGGGATGTTAGTATATAGACTAGATTAGCGCATTGGGCTTAGCCTAGTATACTGTATTTGTAGTTTACTCATATTACTTGTACTGCACACATGCCTAGCTTATATAAGGCTCTCTATTGTATATTATTATTCACATAGAATATACAGAGTATTTAGTCTTTCTCCTTCACTTTATATTCTTAACAGAATTTATAGTTTCTAATCTAGCAAAACAGATAAATTTCTTTGAAAAATAGATACAATTAAAATAGAGATAATCAATGATACTTTTTCATGTGTTAGTACAAATTAAAACCTTTTTTTTTTTTTTTTTTTTACTTTCTTTCTTGGTGCATAGTGGAAATTCTTTTTATACCTTAAAAAGAGAAAAGAATTCAATTATAATTCAATAAGCTGGGTTGAAATCGATATTGGAGAAGAAGAGGAACCTATGACGAGACAAGAGAAAATTAATCCGATAAATCAAAAGTCTAAATCATATCCTTTAAGTTTGGGTTAATTATAATTTTCGTGGTTGAAGTTCATATTTATTGTTAATTTCATATTTTTTTTCACTCTCATTAAAAATTTTCTGTTAAACACCTTTAAAAATGATGTAATTTTTAATTTCTTCTCATTTTTACAGAATTTTAATTACTTTTTTTTTGAAAAATAAATACAATATATTTTTATTAAATTCTCTCTCTCTCTCTCTCAACAAAGTCACTATCCATCTTTGCATTGCAGGTTGACATTGTAGGTCTCTTACAGTTGAACTCTTCATGAAGGCCATTGCTTGGAGCTCCAGAAATAGTGCTACAAGACATAATTTTAAAAACCAAAACAGTCATAGAACCGAAAAAGAGGCTAGTTCCTGATTTTTACTAGATCCAATTAAACTGGCCAGTCTTGTTTGGTTTTTAAAACAGTGCTGTGAGGTGGTTTTGACAACAAAACTTGTCATTGGCTTAGGGCTTCAAGAGTGATTGTATTTATATGTTTCTTTTAGGGTCTGTTTGGTTGGAAAAGTAGAAAATGAGAGGATGGAAATGGGAAAGGGATAGAAAAGTAGGAGGATAAAAAAGATTTAATTTTCTCTCATATGTGTTTGGTTGGAAGGATGAAAAAGTGGAGAGATGGAAAACTTATTTGTTTAGTTGAAAAAAAAAAATGAGAGGATGGAAAATGAAATTGTTATAAATTTATAGTTATGTCCCTATTAAATAAACAAAAAATAACACTTTTTTTATTAAAAAAATTGTGTATAAGTGGTACTTTATTTATAAATAAATAAAAAAGACAAGAAGTTTAACAACCAAAAAAAAATTTTATAAAAAAAAAAAACCAGCTAATTGTTTGAGAAAAGAAAGAATAAGCACATAATAAAAGAAAAGATAAAATAAAAAACTGAAAGTTAAACACAAAAGAAAAAGAAAAAGAAAAAACGAAGATAAGCACAAAAGAAGGAAAAAAAATTCCGAAAAAAGGATCAAACGTCAGCGGTTTAGCACAAATGAAAAAAAAAAAAAAAGAAATGGAAGGAATAACAAAAAAATCTTATTAAAAAAAGGCAAAAGAAGTGAAGAAGAAAAGGACAGGAAAGTTAAAAAAATTTGAACATTAGCCTGAGCAATTTCGTCCAAAATATTGCCAAGCATATTCACCGGTGTTTTCACTCTGAATTGGGGTGATTTAATTTTGGTGGGCTCGAAGAGAAAACTGCTGGGCCCTACTATTTTTCTCTCGTCTCTCCTCCCCACCAAACATAACTATTATTGTGAATTAAAAAAATCAATTAAGAATTTTTTAAAATTTTCAAACATATCAAGTGAAGGTATCAAATACATATATTTACGTGAAAAACATTTTTTCATTCAAAGAAAAAAATACAGGACAAATTCCAAATAAATCAACTATTATGATACTATCGATTATAATATATTCTTAAGTTTATGTCTGACTTAGGTTATACATAAAATACAATCATATTTTCTGTTTAAGAATAATATTAACTCACTGGATATCTTTACTAACTTTGAATACAGTAAGTCTTAGTGATTGTGGCACCAAAAACCTTTCTCCCAAAAAAATCCCAAATTTATCTTTCTGCATGTATCTGGAATAAAAAAAAATAAAAAATAAAAATTGTTAGGACCACATTTAAACTATCAAGCTCATAGGACAAGTTGTGAGAAGTGGAGTATAAGTGGTGGACCTATGTGAATCTATAACTCTATTGTTCACAACTTGCCATGTAAACAAATTACAATAGAATTGTGGATTTACTTGTAATCCTATCATTATTTGAAAAAAAAAAAAAAAAAAAAAAAAAACTCTTGCAAAACACAGGTTTTCTCTCTTTTTCTTGGGGCGGCACACACTTTTTCTCGCAGCTCTCTCTCTCTCTCTCTCTCTTATTGATTGAAAATATGAGATAAGAGACATGGCATAATTGAAAAGACAAGTCATTGTATGAACTCTTATTCCATATGAATCTACAACTCTACTCCTCACAATTCACCACATAAACAGATTACGATAGAGTCGTGGATTTACTTGTAATCCTATCATTATTTGAAGAAGAAAAAAACCCTTACAAAACAATTTTTTTTCCTCTCTTTTCTTGGGGCGGCTCACACCTTTTCATGCAGCTCTCTCTCTCTTATTGATTGAAAATATGAAATAAGAGACACGGCATGATTGAAAATGTGAAATAAGAGACAAAATATGAAATAAGAGACATGGTATGAAATAAGGGACATGACATGATTGAAAATATGAAATAAGAGACATGGCATGATTGAAAAAGACAAGCCATTATATGGGCTTTTATTCCATGTGAATTGGAACACCAAAGGTGCCTTGCACCTCAATATTTGTGAGCGTAACAAGGATTTATATAAGTCATATTATTAGTTGTCTCTAAGGCAATTGTTAATAAATCATTTTAAAAAATTTTTGACATCACTTTTATAAGAAATATAAAAATAGTAAAAATATTAATAAATTTTTTTTTCATAAAATATTTTTAAAAATATTTTATAAACCAATACTTTTAGGGCATTCGTAAACTTTTCTCCAACACAGGTACAATACCTCATTTGAAGTGCCTATATTTTCTAATTAGTAATCATAAATGATCAATATGTATAGTCTATGCACTTAAAAATAAATAAATAAATATAGCCTCAAAAGTAGGTGGTCTTTTTTTTTTTTCTTTTTTTCTTTTTTCAGAGAATATTAGGCAGTTTTTGAATTTGTTGCTAAATGCTGAAAACGTGCTACAACCATGAATATAATAATAATTTCAGATGTGCCATGCTTTATGTCGCACATTTGTATAAGAAGGTGTAGTACTAGAATTACTCTTATGGATCAATATAGTCTATTCATTAAAAATAAATAAAATAAAATAAAATAAAAGAACAATATTGTCTCAAATATAGGTCGTCCCTCTATTTGAATATCAGGAAATATTTGAACTTGTTGCTAAACGCTGTGAAAACGTGATTGCTATAGCCATGATTATAATAATAATAATAATATATTTTTTTTCTGAATATATTTTATTATTATAATTAATATATATAAATAAAATAATAATTTCAGTCGTGTCAAGCTTCTGTTGCACATTTATATATAATTATAATTAAGAATGTTTGGAGCTCCTTGTAGAGTAGGAGAGTAGTGGAAGCAAAAGCCTAAAAGAGAGAGAGAAAAAAAAAAGTGCTGTGACTTGTGAGAGAGCAGAAATGGAAAGGAGGTCATGCAGTGCGAAAGGTGTAATCAGAGGAACATGGTCTGCATGGGAAGATAACATCCTTAAAAACTACATTAAAATCCATGGCGAAGGGAAATGGACAGACCTGCCTCAAAGAGCTGGTTCTAACTTCTAACAATATATGTTGCACTATATATTCTCTCCTCTCAAAGTGGTTCTCTTTTGTTGATTATTCATACTGACACTTACTTCTTATTTTGTAGGGCTAAGGAGATGTGGGAAGAGTTGCCGGCTTCGTTGGTTGAATTATTTAAGGCCAGATATTAAGAGAGGCAACTTTTCTGAAGACGAAGAAGATCTCATTATCAAACTACATAAGCTTCTTGGTAACAGGTATGGGAAATCTACTTCGTCACCTCCGGAGCCGATTCAATATAATTTGAGATTTGAGGTGATAGATTTAAATAATGGTTTTTATATTTAAATATAGATTAAGTAAATTATTCATAAATATATATATATATATATATATATATAAATTAAAAAAATTTATAAAATCCACAATAGTGCAAATCATAAACAAGTGAAAGAAACTCATTTTGCATGCCAGGGTTTTTTTTTAAAATTTTATTTTTATTTTTATTTTTATTTTTTTTAAATTCAATAGTTACAAAGGAGGATGAAATATTTGAACTTTGAATATTTTCATTAAAAATATTATGAAGTGTCAATCAGTTGAACTAGAGGAAATTCACATAGATTATATGGTCTTTTTTTCCTTTGGGTCTGGGGAAAATTCTCCTCCCTCCTCCCAAATGTCACACTATAAAGTGATATATTAATGTGCTTACAAACTAGCCGCTGTGTTGCAGTTGGTCACTCATTGCTCGGAGATTACCGGGACGAACTGACAATGAGATAAAGAATTACTGGAACACCATTTTAAGCAAGAGGGTGCAAAGTGACAAGATTCATGAACAAAGTAGTAGAATATTAAAATCCATTGGAAAGATAAGAAAGTTGACATCAGACTCCAATCCAGGAATAAAACCGGTTGCTCATCCTGTGATTCGACCAAAAGCAGTGCGGTGCACAAAGGTTATCCTCCCATGGCAACAGGATAATATTCAAATGTTCAATGAAAATATAGTTCCTTATGGGAATAGTGAACACCAATTTCCTTTAGTTCAGTCGGAGAATAATATCTCTGACTTTCTAAAAGATTTGGATATAAATTACCTTTTGAGATCGGATGTGCAAAATTCAGATGGCCACCAAACCAATGAAATCAACGAACGTAACATTATGTTGGATTTGCCAATTTCTAGATGCGATGCCAAGCTAAAAGATTTAATGGATGAAGGGAAGCCTGAGAATTGGAGGGCTTCTAATCCTTTTCAGCCAAATGAAGCTATGGATCTTAACACATTGGCTTCTTTTCTGGATTCAGAAGATGCATGGATTAGTTGAAAGTAAACAAGATGCATAACTAAGCCCATTATCTTCATGAATAATTGGTGCCCATTGCTGTTAGCATTTTCTTATGTTGTGGGTTAGAATTGTCATCTATGTGTATCTAATTAAATCATGAATAGTTGAAGTGTATTTTGCTTGGCATCTATTGAACCCAATAATGGATAATGCTCACCACATGTTAATATTAGACATTTTTTCAGTTGCAAATGTATTGGTTTGACCCATTAAAGCCCAATACATTAATGCTCTCATATACCAAATATATATATGCACATTCACATGTATGCACTACATATTGTGTTAGTGGTACCCAAATATGTGTTTGTGATTTCAAATGAAGAGGTGTAATTCACCTTCCTCACACAAACACAACCATTCATGACATTGTAGGAACTTTTGGCTTCCTCTTATTCTCATAGCGAGTTTCTCATCAGTTGTGTTTTATCTACCTACTATTTTTTAAAATAAATATATACTAGTGATATTTGAGAGTTTGGTAAATTGTTTTTAGTTTTCACCCCCTTTTATTCTCTGGATGTTTTAATTCCTTTGCTCTTTTGGTATGTGGATCTTGGTTGAAAATTTTCAACAATTCCTCCATGTGTTGTCATGTATGAGTAGTGGATTGTATGTATATATTGTATTGATTGAATAAACATATAGACACTGGTGGCTCCACATGAAGTTCAGGGTGATCACAGGACCACCCTCACCTGTCAAAAAAATTAATTATTATATATAAATTTTAAAAATTTTATGATTTTATTATCCTTAAGAAATATTTGTGACCACCCTAAAATTTTTTAAGTTCAACGTAATTAATTTTTGGACAAAATTTGGCAACGAACTTAATTGTAGACTAAGACTACAACTCCACTAAATATATATATATATATATATATTTGGATGTGAATTGTGACAAATCACCATTGGATTACATTTTCTTCTTATATCTTTCATATTTGCAAAATTTCAAAAAGAATAAAAAATCAATAACTATTTCATCAATCAAATCTTTAAATTTTGAGTTTTTTTAGTCTAAAATTACATAAAAATCTAAGTTTATAAATTAAATAGTAAATAATATTCGATTAACATGAAATTTGGCATGTATTTTTAGAACATAAAGAATATGCAATTCAATGGTTAGATTTTCAAAATATGTAGCTATGTTAATTTGTTTAGTGAGAGTTGTAGTCTTAGGCTACAACTAAGTTTGTAGCCAAACTTTGTCTTTAAATTTTGGCTCCCTTAACAATATATTAAGTCATTACAAAAAAAAAAAAAAAAAATCCCAATAAATTTTTTATCTAACTAAAATTTTGAAAGAATTGTAACTTATAACATTGATAATGAAACTATTATGCAAAGATTTCAAAATAAAAAAATTTGTAAAAGAAAATTGTCAGACTTTATGTATTTGTGTATGTGTGTGTGTTTTGGTCAATATATGAAGTTATTTTTTTATTAAATTTTGGTCAATAATATCTACCTGGAAAAATATTTCTGGAGCCGCCATTGGATATAGAGCGACACTCTTTGGCTATAAAATGACACGCCTACTAACACTAACACACCCCATTACATGTCAACAACTTTGTAAGCCACCCACCAATACTTTTTTATGATAATCGCCGCCCATCAATACAGACATTAGAAACACTGCCAGTACTACTTCTAGGAGTTCTTTTACCCTTTTATTTATTTATTTTTTTCGAGAATACTAAATATATATATATATATATTTGTTTTAACACACACACGAGGAGAGGGGAGAAGGGAAAAGGTTTTAAAGAAATTTACAGTGATGTATATCTAAAAGGATCTAACTCTTTTGCTTTTTATTTCTATTTGTTGACATAGGTTTGGTTACAATTTTTTCTTTTTCTAATCAAGCAATTTTTTTTTTATAAAGCTAAATTTTCATTGAAACACAAAATTCGCCAGTGCTCCTATTGTTTCGTTAGTAACTAGTATGCCAGTCGTGAGGTTTTGCCTTTTATGGTTTGTGTCATGTACAAACGGTACTGAGGAACACAAAAATATTCATAATTTCTTGTCACAATGGTAACGTGGGAGACTGTGATTGAAGAAAAAATTGTGGAGTCATGTGTAAGTGATAGTTAACCACACACAATCTGTCACGTTAGTGATAAAAAACTTATGGAATAATTTATGGTCCTAGAACTAATCAAGTACCAAAGATAAGATATCATACATCTTGTTGGAAATAAAGGAGAGATAATACCTGAATTTTCCTTGGAAATTTACACAATTTGATTTTACCAAGAGAGGTGGCAGAGATGAGGCGTGGACCAAGTCACTGTCTTGAGGCAAATCGTGCCGTCTACGGTATATCCGATGTAGTTAGACAAATAGTTTCTGCACGTTGCCCCCAGGATACAACAGCCCAGCCACCTTTTGCTGATTATCCTTGCGAGCCTACATTGCTCGTAGGATATAAGCTCTCTATAGTACTTTCTTTTCCCAGAAAAGTTTGTAAAAGATAGAATATTTTTGTGAGTTGTAAAAAGTAATAGATGGTAAGTGTTTAGGACAATAAAAATTATTTTTGAAAAATTTTCAGCTTTGTAATTCAAGAATAATGTGTGTCTTCTACTTTATTTCTTTCCATATATATATATAGCCGGACCTTTAACTTCTCCTTAGCCAAAAAATCAAAAGATTTGATATCAATTAAATAGTCATAAAGTTATTGTAATAAATACATATATTATATATATATATATATATATAAACCGGTCAAACCTTTTTTGCTAAAGTCTCATACGTTGGGAACAAAGAAAAGGTCATGATGCTATGAAATTTAATGCCCCATAGAGTACGTTGCTGTACATTATTACAATATCCTTTTTTTTTTTAAGTTTCTGAATATATATATATATATATATATATTACAATAAATCGTTGGCTGTTGACTACTTTTCAAATAGTAAATATTTGTATATATATATATGGTAACTTATTAGAGCATAAAATAATTTAGCAATAACTACACATTTAAGTGCTGAAATTCTTCCATATATGACATTATTATGTCATATTCAAATAAGATAATAAAACCAAATATATTGGCAATTATGGTATTAATATTACATTAATGTTCATAAATTTCCTGATTAAAACCATTGACAAAAGCTATTCAAATTTGAATTAAATTTGAATTTCAAAATTTAGTATTCAACGTATCTGACATTAAAGGATAATTGATACACATAAATGAGTATCAAAATAAATATAATATTTTTTATTAAAATATCCAACAATCCCCCACTTATTTTTATAAAAAATAAATAGGTAAATATATAAAAGAAATTTTCTGGGTTAAGTAGAACATTATGCATAATGGGAGTGCCAATGGCTTGAACCCTCATTTAGTGTTTCAGCAACATTGTTCCAAAGTTAATAGTGATTTAAGTCTTGAACTATAACTTTTTCTATGGATACAAAACATTACATCACACACATAATATTCCAGTACTCTACTACGAGCTTTTAAGCCAGCACATTACGGCCTTGTGCTTTATCCCAGCATCCATGAGCTATTTAGAGAACTAGCCCCATTCTTAAAGGAAGTGGCCTCACTTCCATGCTCACTTAGGTGTGGCTATCAAGGATGTTCTTGTAACTCTAATGTCCCACTCATAAGAGCTATAGTCCACATTAAGAGTTTTTATAAAAACTCATCCTATATAATGTTACAAGATACATGCACGCACACCATAGGGAGGGATATGAGTATTATTACTCATATATTTCGTGCATGTTAATCAAACTACTCTATGATTAGTTTTTCCCTTTGAACCTAGTTCTTGGGATCTCCAGTCCCTAGGTAGGGTATCCTCATAGGTAGTTTATTCTTCTTTGGGTTTAAGTCTCATCCCCCTCGATGCTATCCAGATCTTTTCTCTAGCTAGAGCTTTAGTTAATGGATCCGCAATATTATCATTTGTACTAATATAATCAACATTTATGGTACCATTGTTTATGTATGATCTCACAGTACTTTGTTTTCTTCTAATAGATCTGGATTTACCATTATGGTATTTGTTGCGCACTCTACCAATAGTGGCAGTACTATCACAATGAATTAAGACGGGTGAAATAGGTTTCTCCCACATGGGAATTTCAGATAATAAATCTCTTAACCAACCCGCTTCTTCACTAGCTGAAGATAAGGCAATTAATTCTGCCTCCATGGTGGATTTAGCAATAATCTGTTGTTTTTTAGATTTCCAACTTATTGCTCCACCACCTATTGTAAACACATAGCCAGTGGTAGACAAAGAATCACCTGATAAGGTGTTTCAACTAGCATCACTATATCCTTCAAGAACAGCAGGATATCTTTGATATAGCAAACCATAGTGCGCCGTTCTTTTTAAATATCTCATTAATTGAGTCATGGCATTCCAATGCTCAAAATTAGGTTTGCTAGTAAATCTTGCTAGAACTCCTACGGCATAAGCAATATCAGGTCTAGTACAATCAGTAGCATATCTAAGACTACCAATAATACTAGCATATTCCTTTTGATTGTAAATATCATTTTCATCTTTAGTAGGAAAAAGATGCACACTAGAGTCAAGAGGAATACTTGCAGGCTTACAATCAAAGTAATTATATTTTTTCAAAATTTTTTCTATATAATGAGATTGATCTACAAATATGCCATTTGAAGTTCTAGAGATTTTCATGCCAAGAATCACATTAGCTTCTCCTAAATCTTTCATATCAAAGTTATTTTTAAGAAGCATTTTGGTAGCATTTATAATATCCATATTAGGACCAAAAATTAGAAGATCATCAACATATAAACAAATTATAACATGAGCATCATCAAATGTTTTATAATATATACATTTGTCACTTTCATTTGTTTTAAAACCATTAGAAAGCAAACATTGATCAAATTTCTCATGCCACTGTCTAGGTGCTTGTTTTAGACCATATAAAGATTTTAATAATTTACATACCTTGTGCTCATTACCTGGCATTGTAAAACCTTCTGGTTGGTCTATGTAGATTTCTTCTTCTAAATCTCCATTTAGAAATGCCGTCTTTACATCCATTTGATGTATCATCAAATTATGAATAGCTGCTATAGCAATCAATAATCTAATAGATGTAACTTTAGTAACAGGAGAAAAAGTATCGAAAAAATCAATATCTTCTTTTTGTTTAAAACCTTTAGCTACAAGGCTTGCTTTGAATTTTTCAATAGATCCATCAAGTTTTAATTTCCTCCTAAGTACCCATTTACATCCAATTGTTTTACAACCTGGAGGTAAATCTACAAGTTTCCAAGTATTATTAGATATAATAGAATCCATCTCATCATTGATGGCTTCTTTCCAAAAACCTGAATCAGGAGAAGATAAAGCTTCTCCTAAAGAAGTAGGGTCACCTTGTAAATTATACACATAATATTCAGGACCAAAATCTTTTTCAATTCTAGGTCTTTTACTCCTCCTAGGTTCAATCTCATATTCATTAACATCTCTTGACTTAGATGTTGAACATTCAAATTTCTCTTGTTGTTCAAAACCCCCACTATTTTTATATTTAAATGGAAATTTATTTTCATGAAAAATTGCATCTCTAGATTCAATTATTGTATTATTATCAATATCATAAAATCTATAAGTTGTGCTATATAAAGAATAACCCAAAAATACACATGTAGAAGCCTTTACCCCAAGTTTAGGTCTTTTGGGATCAGGTAGCCTCACATATGCTAACCAACCCCAAACTTTGAAAAAATTCAGATTTGGTTTATATTTTTTCCATAATTCAAAAGGAGTTAAAAAAGTCTTTTTATGAGGTGCTCTATTCAAAACAAAATTTGCAGTTAAAACAGCTTCACCCCAAAAATATTTAGAAGCCCCAAAACTAACAAGCATAGCATTAGTTAAATTTATAAGAGTCCTATTTTTACGTTCAGCTACTCCATTAGAAGATGGAGAATAAGGGGCAGTAGTCTCATGAACAACACCAAGAGATTGAATATAATTATTAAGACCAAGAGTATCATATTCTTTTCCTCTATCAGTTCTAAACCTTTTAACCTTTTTATCAAAAGTATTCTCAACTTCTTTTAAGAAAATTGATAATTTTTCAAAAGCATCACTTTTATTTTTCATAAGATAGACATATGAATATTTTGAAAAATCATCTATAAAGGTTATAAAATACCGATTACCTCCACGTGTCAAATGTCCTTCAAATTCACAAATATCACTATGAATAAGTTCTAGTAATTCAGTATTTCTTTCAACTGATTTATGAGGCTTTTGAGTAATTTTAGTCATGCTACAAATTTCACATTTTTCAAGTTCATTTTCAAGTTTAGGAATTAAACCTAAACTACTCATATTTTTCATATATTTATTATTAATATGACATAATCTACCATGCCAAACATTCACACAAGAAACAATATAAGCAAAACTTGAATTTTCATTCATCTCAACATTAAGTTTAAACATGTCATCACAAGCATAGCCTTTGCCAACAAACATGCCCTTTTTAGAGAGTACATATTGATCAGCCTCAAAGACTTGTTTGAAACCAGCCTTATTCAACAAAAAACTAGAAACTAAATTCTTTCTAATGTCAGGAACATGAAAGACATCTTTGAGAGTGACTTCTCTCCCAGAAGTAAATTTGAGAAGAACATCTCCAATACCCACAACTTCAATGGTATGAGAATCACCAAGCATAATTTTCTTTTTCTCATCCAAGATGGTGTAGGTCTTGAACCAATTTTTATCATTGCAAACATGTCTAGTTGCCCCAGAATCAATCCACCACCCTCCTAAGCCTTCGAGAATATTAATCTCGGTAACCATAGCCACAAGAGGCTCTTCAATGACATTGGCTTGAGCCATAGGCCCATGTTTTCGAAAGCGACAATTTCTAGCCGAATGTCCAGGCTTTCCACATACAAAACATGCATAATTGTTATTATTATTGTGGCTGCCATTATTTGGAGCATGCTTAGAATGGTGTGCTTGATTCTTTCTTTGATTAGAGTGGGTCTTATGTTGAGGCTGATTTCCATTTGGCCTACGTTTGAAGTTTCTTTTCTTAGGCCTTACATAGTCATTATTTTTTGCATTGGCTTTTGACATGTTTTCATTTGAGGAGATGAAATTTACCTTAGGACCATTTGCTCCATGGAATTCAACAGCTTTGTCTTGGTTCCTTGCCTCTTCCTCCACTCTCAAACGGGTGATAAGGGATTCAATTGAGAGTTCCTTTTGCTTGTGTCTCAGAACTTTGGCAAACTCCTTCCAAGACTCAGGCAGCTTGTCAATGATGGCTGAAACTTGCATTTGTTCATCTACTCGAATGCCTTCAGATCGAACATCTTGTGAAATCTTTTGGAGTTCATAGGATTGTTCCACCACGGACTTGCCTTCAACCATCTGAAACCTGAAAAATCGGCTACATGCATATTTCTTGGATCCAGCTTCCTCTGTATCATATTTTTGATTCAATGCCTTCCATATCTTTTTGGCTGATTTGTAAGCTTGATCATAATAATCATACAAATCATCAGAAAGACAATTAAGTAAATAATTTCTACAGTAAAGATGATCCTTATCCCATTTCTTAACATCTTTTTCATGTTGAGAAAGTTCTTCTTCAGTCAATTGTTCAGATTTCTTTTTCTTTGGTTTTTTCTCAGTTAACACATAAGCCACATTCAAGAGAGTAAGATAAAACAAAGTATTTTGTCTCCATCTCTTAAAGTTAACACCACGGAAGCGGAATGGCTTATTAAGATCACCCGCTCCAGAGGAATTAGACATAACATTACCATTTTCCAAGGATGATTTTGTGTTCTCCATAACGATTTGTCTCAAATTGTTGGAAATAAAGGAGAGATAATACCTGAATTTTCCTTGGAAATTTACACAATTTGATTTTACTAAGAGATGTGGCAGAGATGAGGCGTGGACCAAGTCATTGTCTTGAGACAAATCGTGTCGTCTACGGTATATCCGATGTAGTTAGACAAATAGTTTCTGCATGTTGCCCCCAGGATACAACAGTCCAGCCACCTTTTGCTGATTATCCTTGTGAGCCTACACTGCTCGTAGGATATAAGCTCTCTATAGTACTTTCTTTTTCCAGAAAAGTTTGTAAAAGATAGAATATTTTTGTGAGTTGTAAAAAGTAATAGATGGTAAGTGTTTAGGACAATAAAAATTATTTTTGAAAAATTTTCAGCTTTGTAATTCAAGAATAATGTGTGTCTTCTACTTTATTTCTTTCCATATATATATATAGCCGGACCTTTAACTTCTCCTTAGCCAAAAAATCAAAAGATTTGATATCAATTAAATAGTCATAAAGTTATTGTAATAAATACATATATTATATATATATAAACCGGTCAAACTTTTTTTGCTAAAGTCTCATATGTTGGGAACAAAGAAAAGGTCATGATGCTATGAAATTTAATGCCCCATAGAGTACGTTGCTCTACATTATTACAATATCCTTTTTTTTTTTTTAAGTTTCTGAATATATATATATATATATTACAATAAATCGCTGGCTGTTGACTACTTTTCAAATAGTAAATATTTGTATATATATATATATGGTAACTTATTAGAGCATAAAATAATTTAGCAATAACTATATATTTAAGTGCTGAAATTCTTCCATATATGACGTTATTATGTCATATTCAAATAAGATAATAAAACCAAATATACTGGCAATTATGGTATTAATATTACATTAATGTTCATAAATTTCCTGATTAAAACCATTGACAAAAGCTATTCAAATTTGAATTAAATTTGAATTTCAAAATTTAGTATTCAACGTATCTGACATTAAAGGATAATTGATACACATAAATGAGTATCAAAATAAATATAATATTTTTTATTAAAACATCCAACACATCTTGAAATAGCCATGTGCCCCACAGGCGGCCCTGCTCTAATTAAAAAAAAAAATTATGGAAAATTTTTAAAAATATTAATGGATGCATCAATTGATAAAAGCCAATTTTTATTTTGTAGATGAGGGTGTTTTTAATTTATGAGGTTCATGTTGCAAATTTAAGGGCTTTGTAAGCTTAGAAATTCTACAACAACTTAATCTAAATGTATATATATATAAGAAGCTCATTCTTAAAGACTTTAACTCTGGTCATTGTCTCATTCCTTCCACTCCACAAGAACTTGTACTTGTGAAGTGACTATTACGTCAATAGTTTATAATTGTATTATTTGTGTCACTCTAATTGTGTTTCATTTTATAATCACTAACTATAGAATGCCATGTATCTAGATTTTTTTATTTTAAACTTTGATTACTTTATAGAAAAGAAAAAGCATGTATGATAGATTGTGATTGGTAGGGTATAGAGCAAAATACTAACAATTACAAGGATTTTTTTTCGCGTTAATCCATAGGGTTCTTTGCACTTTGTTTCTTTTAAAAATTAAAACCTTATTATTATTATTAATAAAAAAAAAAAAAAACGTTTTGATAATATTCCTTATAGCAAGAGTAAAACGAATGATGTTACAGAATTTACTCTCATTTTGTGAGTGTTTCTCCAAAAAAAAAAAAAAATCATTTTGTGAGTGTAATTACGAGGTTTATATAATTTTTTCATCATAAATTATTAAAAATTAATATATGTGGTGGTCAATAGTCATGTGGTGGTGTGAAATATGAATCAACAATCACATGACCCTTCCTGTGGAATTTGCTACAACAAACCCGAATCTATTTACTATTGGCCACTTAATTGCTTTGGGAATTTCCTCTTGCGAGGAATGTCTGGGCTCTGTTTAGAGGAAAGCTCCAAAAAATGCCGAAACGATGTCTAAGATTTTTTTCCTGCTATTCAAACAGATGATAGGAAAGCTGGATACTCGTCACTTGAGTGATGGGCAGTGACTTCGTGGGCGATTTGAAATGCTCAGAACAAATTCTATCTTGAGAAATTAAAACTCAGGCCCAGCCGAAGAGAATCCTGGATGGTGCTGTTGGCTTCCTCGAAGAGTACCATAGACGACTCTTGTTAGTCTTTCTCCATGCTTATTTTTTTGCTTCCTCTAGTCTGAACTGTTTATTTTTTCTGTTTGCTCCCCCTTCACCTGTTTCAAAGTGTTAGTATATGGCTTAGTCTAGCTTAGCCCATCGGGCTTAGCCCAGTATACTGTACTTATAATATACTTATATTACTTGTACGTCACAAATACTTAGTCTATATAGGACTTTATTGTGCAGTGTTATTTATACAGAATATACATCAATCATATTGCATTTTGCTGCAGTTTTCCAACTCAGCCCTAATTCATTAAACGTTTAGGGTTTTATGTTTTTGCCCTAGGTATATAAGGCAAAACCCTAGCCACGTTTTTAGAGTTGCTTCAGTTGTATTGTTGCTCATATATTGCTGTTTTGTGTAAATCTCTTGTGAGATCTAGAGGAGCTTTCCTTTATGTAAAGTTGTAATTTACAACTGTGTTTTTGTTGGCTTTTATTCCGTGCCAAATTTGATTGTAATTATGTTCAATCGTTTAAAACCCTGTATTTGTTGTGGGATTTGTTGTAAGGGGTGTGTGATAGAGAGAGTGTATGAAGGCTTAAGCATTTGAAGAACTGAAGGATTCTCGCGGGTATATCGCGACCTAGCATCCCGCGAAATGGTGCATGTGCCCTGCACGTGTTGGAAGCTGAAGAGTCATGCCAGGCTGTCATTTTCGCGAGTGTCTCGCTGGTAAGGCCTTCCCGCGAGACAGTCGCGAAACTTTCTACCTGAAGGATTTTAATGAGTGAACTTCTTACCCTTCACCCACTCTATATATATACCCTCATTACCCACATATGTTGGTGTGGCCATTTAGAGAGAAAAACCCTAGATAGGTTTTCTACAACTCACCCACCCATCTTTTGAGAGAGAGCTACTCCTCCTTAGTGAGAAATCATTATAGCCTCTTCTCCATCCCTCTCCTATCATCATACCTTGAGAGGAGATTTATACCCAAACACAACCCACATACATTCAGAGTGTAGAGAGTGTTTTGGAGCTATTGGGAAGCATTGGAAGAAGCCAAGGATGGCAAATGCAACATGGAGCTTGTTGCGGGATCCGGAGAGCTAGACAAGACACGGTTCCAAGAAGCCTTGTTGGAGTAGGAGCTTGGAGGGTTTAGGTACAGCGGGTAGACTAGGCTTGGAGGGTCTTTTGCTAACCCATGTATCCCAACTGATTGTCTAGTGGATCGATTTCCGCTTGGAGGGCGGCGGAGAGGTTTTTCGCCGAGTTCTTCGGTTTCCTCTTCGAGAACATGTCTCGGTGTTTTCTGTGTTTGCACCCTTCTTCTCTACTCTTGTTCATTTCATTTTTACTACTGTGTTGCTTTAAATATGGATTAGAGTAGTTGTTGTGCTCATACGCTTGTGTTTACACTATTCCGCACTTATCATTAAGTTAGTGTAAAATCAACCAAGCCGTAATTTTAATTTGGGGGTTTAAACCGCTCGTGTGTTTTCAACACATTTTCGAGCTTTCACTTTACACAAAACTTAGGGTTTTCAAGATTAAGATTACTTCAACATCTTGATGATCAACTTGGTTTCTACCATTAAAGCTTAAAGAATATCAAGCGTGGGTGCTTGTAGCTGATTGAAGAATTCAAGAAAGAAGGAGTCCGTGGATTCGGAGCTTGCACGGGGTCGTGTCAGTAAGTTCTACTGGTAGGTAGCATTAGGAAGTCGAGCGGGGAGCTTGTAAGTCCTTTTGTATGAACTTCGATTCTTTCATAGTGAATTCAATTTTGCCTTGAGGATCGGTGGGTAAAATCCTCCCCAGGTTTTTTACCGATTTGGTTTTCCTAGGTGATCATATTTTGTGTTATTTATTATTCCGCTGCTATATATTCTTGATATGATTGTTTGATTATTTTAACCTAGAATTGTTTAATTTGACTAAGTAACAACTTGGCTAATTAACTAGGCTACGCAATCTGGTTGTGTGTTAAGAGGTCTAAATTTCCAACAAGTGGTATCAGAGCGAGTAGCTCTTCTGTTGTAAATCTTTTGATCTCTGAGCTGATCCTTGACCCCTGTTGTCATGGATAATTTGAAGTGTCTTTCTGATCATGTTTCTACTCATGCTTCTGCTGATTTTATTGATGCCTGTGATGTTTTGAATAAAAAGGACACTATTGCTTCTGCTGATTTTTTTGATGCTTTTGAAACTCTTCGTAAGAAATTATCTAAATCTTTGAAAATTGCTAAGAAATTTAAAGAAAAGTTAAAATTGGCTAATCTTGAAAAAGAGGAATTGCTTGTTAGATTAGATAAATCTAATAAAAAGAATGAATTTTTGAGAAATCAAATTTCCTCTCAAGATGAGAAGATGAAAAGCTTGGAACAAGAGTTAGCTGAGTCTAAAGCTAAAATTGAAAATTTGATTAGTACCAAGCCTGCTGATGATAACAGAATTGTTTCTGTTTCTCTTAAGCCTAAAACTGAAAAAGTTTATATCCCTCCTTTCAAGAGGAATAATAAAGAAAAGGCTTATTTTGCTAGGTTAGACAAAGGTAAAAGTTCTGATGTTAACGTTGAAGTTTCTAAACTTATGTCTAATCCTACTATTAGAGAGCATAAGAAATCTGTTTTTGTGCCTACTTGTCACCATTGTGGTGTTGTTGGTCATATTAGACCAAATTGTTCTTTGTTGAGGCAAAAATCAAAATTTGAGAATAGATTTGCTGTTAGGAATACTGATGTTCCTAAATTTGTTCCTGTTTGCCACTTTTGTGGTGTCCATGGTCACATTCATCCTAATTGTCATAAGTTGAAACTTAAGCATTCTATATGTCAATCTAGGATATGTGATGATATATCTCCTGCCATAAGCCCATATAAATTGTTTCATATTATTTTGAAAATTTAAGCTTGTCGGCTTGTGAAAGGAATTTGCAGGATTTCAGTCTCTCTCAGAAGATTGGTATAATTCCTCAAATACACTCTGCCTCTCATGGATTTTCACCTACAAAGCCGAAGACTTGTGCTATATGGGTGAGAAAAGATCCTTTAAGGTGAGTGTTGCTGACTTGTCCCTATTTTAATTCTTTCTATTGTTTGAGGACATGTCTTGTTTATGTTTTTGGTTGTTTTTTTTTTTTCTAGGTTGTTTTTTATTAATAAAAAGAAAAATCCAAAAACATTGAAAATTTTTCAAAAAGACAAAAATATTTTATTTTGTGTCTTTTTTTTTTTTATTTTTCTTGAGGATTACATGAATTATGATATCTCTCTTGATTTAGAACATGCTTGACATTGTGAAGAAACTTAAATAGTATGCTAAGCTATTTTTGATTTTGTGTGAGTATGTACTAATTTGTACATGTACTCAAGGGTTAATTAAGAAATTGATATTTTTTGTTTGTGTACCCTCTATAGCTTAGTTAAGCACTGTCATGCATTGCATTTGCATTGATCATTTAGCACAATGTGTGTTTTTTGTTTCTGGTCATAAATTTTTTTCAAAATCTCAACAAGTGGTTATAACGTTTGTTAAAACCAAAAAGATTTTTGTGTTTTGTATTATAGATCTTGGATTTATAAACAAGGTTGGTCAATTTATTTACACATAACATGTCTTATGTACCTTGTTTAACTTTGATGAGCTTATTCATTGCACTTGACTAGTTGAAACTTTGTAGTGCATGTTGTGTGGGAAAGATGTGTGTGGTTTTTAATCACTTTGCCTTAATCATGAAGTCACATGTTCTTTGACTGTTGGACTTGATCCTTTTGAGAAAGGCATAAATAACCATCTTACCACTGTTCACTAGCCAATCATGAACACCTTAGTGCATATCATAAGATTTTGTGCTCGAAAAAGTGTAGCACATGCACAAAAAGAACATAAGGTGTAGCCTCAATTAAATTAAAACTGATGTGTACTGTTAGGCTTGATGCCAATTCACTTAATTCAAACTGGTGTATACTATTAGGCTGAATGCCAATTCATATAAATAAGAGGCAAAAATACAAGAAACTTACATGATTGCAAGCTTTTGTTCTAGGAAATGTGGGAGTTATAGGATGTAGCTCTTTAGGTGATAGTCTCTTTTAAATTCTATGTGATGAATTGTGTAGACTTTGTGTTTGATTGCTATTCACATATCACCTCACATGTATCTCAAGTTTTTGCTAGTATCACACACTACACAAGTTACTCCTTGTTAAACATTGTACATGCTAGTGTGTGTGTTTTTGGTTTGACCAACCAAGTTTGAAAATATCTTGAGATTTATGCACAACATATTTGTTGCTTAAGAAAATTCAATGGGAGAATGATTAAAACTTGTTTTTGAGAAAATTGGGTTTAAAATTTGGGTTTTTGAAAAAGCATTCCATCTCATACTCATGCATTTTGCTTTCGTTGTTCAAATGCTTTGAGGAGTTGTTTTCAAAATTAGGTTTGTGTTTTTCAAAACTGTGTTTTTTCTCAAAATTTTTGTGAGTCTTTGCCCATTTCGATCAATCCATTCTGATTTTCAATCGATCGAAAAGGTGCTCTATTTTGTTCTAAAATGCTTGTTTCATTCGATCGATCAAACGTAATTTCCGATCGATCGAAGATCGTGGAGAAGCTTTTTTAAAAGATCAAATCTGACTTTTTCAAACTCATTTTCGCAAAGTTTTCAATCTTTTTCTTTCTCTCTCCGACGAGGCAAGCTCAATAGTTTAGATTTTTGTCGTTTTCCTCCAAATTTTTTGCAAAGTTTCTCTTTCCTCAAGCCGGTAAGTCTGTTTTGTCCTTTCTTTTTGAATTTATTTTCATGATTTCATGCATAAATCCATGCATTTGAGGGAGATTTTCGGACTTTGCATAATTGGGATTTGTGTTTATTCAAGCCCTATTTTGTGCAATTGATCATTGGGTTTTTGTGGGGACACATCATAAACTTGATCCTTGCTTGTTAATTTGATCAATTTTGAGTTTGGTAAAAAAAAAAAATATTTGAAAAATCTAGGGTTTGTTCTTGATCCGAATTAGGGCTTTTGTGAAATTGAGTTGAATTTGATGAAATTGGCTTGTTGTCTTGATGAAATTAGGCATTATAATCTATGTGCTGTGTTTTGTAATGCTTAATTCATCAATTTGTTTAAAAAATTTCAACAAGTGGTTTTCAAATTTTTGGGGTTTTTGTTAGAAACTCTATGCTCAAACCAATTTTGTCAATTTGATCTCAATTGAACTTAATATTTTACTGCATTAGTACATGCATCATGGCATTGTATTTGTTCATGCATCATATAGATTTTTATTCTATATTGTTTTTGTGTTAATTTGCAGTCTGCCCTTGGTTTATGTTTAGGATTCACATGCATTGCATTGATTTCTGTATCCATCTTGCAGTTTTGCAGTCATATCTCTCATTGTTTTCACATATAGCATGCATACACTTTGCTACATTGGGTACTCAACTTGATCAAAAAAATTGATTGATTAATTTTTGAGCTATGTACTTTCTAGTATATGCTTTTTTTTTGTGTGAACTGTAGAAAATATTTTTCTTAAGAGATATGATGGATAATCAATGTGCAAATATTTTCTCTACTCATGCAACTGTTTATGGGTCTCATAATGCCATGTTTGCATTTTATTGAAAGAGAGAATATTTTTTCTTCATGTGTATCCTCACCTTAGTTTTTAACTTTGGTCCTGCTGGTGAGGATGTTCCGAATTCTGTTGGTGGTGGTGCTGCTGCTGATTTTCCCCCACCTCCTTTATTTTTCCCCAAAACTGTTTTTCCTAAAACTTGTTTTGTTTTTCCTATTTTTGATAGGGGGAGAAAAGTTTTTTTTTAACTTGTGTTGTTCATAAGGGGAGCTGTCTCTATTTTCTATAGAGTTGAATTGTTTTGTGTCCCCTTCTTTCTTTATTTTCTCTTATCCTTTGTTGCATATGTTGACTGTTTACTCTTTGTATGAGTTGTCTTTGTCAATACGTGACAAAAAGGGGGAGAACTAGTTGATATGTGGGAATATGTGTGGAAAATACAAGAATGTTATATTTAGGGGGAGTTAACATTGTTCTTGATGTATCTAACTTAGGGGGAGAGTTAGTTTGCATATTTGTTGATTTACTGTTTTTCTGTCACACATGCGTTTATGCGTTTGTTAAGTGTTTCAGGAAATATACAGGTTGATTCAATTGAGCTGCTGTCTACACTTGCAACTGATGGATAGTAGTTAGGTTGAATTTGTTGTAATGAGCATTCTATTGTATTGGGTTGTTCTTGTATTTGAGCATTTCATTCTGTATGAAAGTTTTGTCACGAATTGCCAAAGGGGGAGTTTGTTAGGTTCTAAATGTTTAGAACAATTCGCAAATCGTGAACACAAACTTGTCTAGATATAGATCTTAGAGTCTATAGGTTTTATTAGACAATGCTCAAGGTGATTCAAGTCAAGATTCAAGAACATACAAGCTGCAGGAAGAAGACTTCATATTCTGCCTGGTTCGATCGATCAAAGAACAGGCTCGATTGATCGAAAATCGTATCTGCAGAATTTTAAGTCGGCCCAAACAGCAGCTTAAGCCCATTAAGGATTAGGGTTTCAGATCTACTTCTCCCACTATATAAAGGAAACCCTAAGCCACGTTTTTGGGAATTTTAAGAGAGAGATTAGAGTGCCTCTTGTGCCTCCTTTTATTTTTAGGGTTTTGTACCCAAACCTCTCTAAGTCTTTGTTACTCATATTTGCTGTTTATGTGAATCTTTTATGAGATCTTTGAGGAGTTTTCCTTCACATAAACTTAGGGTTTTCAAGGTAGAGATATTTTCTATATCTTGATGATCAACAAGGTTGCTGCCATTGAAGCTTAAAGAATATCAAGCGTGGGTGCTTGTAGCTGATTGAAGAATTCAAGAAAGAAAGAGTCCATGGATTCGGAGCTTGCACGTGGTCGTGTCAGTAAGTTCTACTGGTGGGTAGCATTAGGAAGTCAAGCGAGGAGCTTGTAGTCCTTTTGTAAGAACTTCAATTCTTTCTTAGTGAATTCTGGTTTGCCTTGAGGATAGGTGAGTAAAATCCTCCCCAGGTTTTTTACCGGTTTGGTTTTCCTGGGTGATCATATCTTGTGTTATTTATTATTTCGCTGCTTTATATGCTTGATATGATTATTTGATTGTTTTAACCTAGAATTGCTTAATCTGACTAAGTAACAACTTGGCTAATTAACTAGGCTACGCAATCTGGTTGTGTGTTAAGGGGTCTAAATTTCCATCAGGGGCCGACTTAGATTTTGATCAATTTGCAACCCTTTTCTTTACTGAGGAACTACAACCATATTCATACAATAAGATTCTCAATATATATATATATATATATTTGTTAGGTTCTAAAGGTTTAGGAATTTATATATTTAGAACTCTAATTTATAATATTGGCAAACCATGATCAAAACAATATATTTAGTCTTGTTAAAGTATGCTCAAAGTTGTTTAATTATAGTAAAGTTGGAATCGAGAGACTGTAGATGCATTGGAGCATTTCGGTCTGGCTCGATCGATCGAAAAATAGATTCGATCGATCGAAAATCGATCACATTGCGTTTTTCTGCAGTTTTCCAACTTAGCCCTAACTCATTAAACGTTTAGGGTTTTATGTTTTTGCCCTAGGTATATAAGGCAAAACCCTAGCCACGTTTTCAGAGTTTCTCCAGTTGTATTGTTGCTCATACATTGCTGTTTTGTGTAAATCTCTTGTGAGATCTAGAGGAGTTTTCCTTTACACAAAGCTTAGGGTTTTCAAGATTGAGATTACTTCAACATCTTGATGATCAACTTGGTTGCTACCATTGAAGCTTAAAGAATATCAAGCGTGGGTGCTTGTAGCTAATTGAAGAATTCAAGAAAGAAGGAGTCCGTGGATTCAGAGCTTGCACGGGGTTGTGTCAGTAAGTTCTACTGGTAGGTAGCATTAGGAAGTTGAGCGGGGAGCTTGTAAGTCCTTTTGTTTGAACTTCGATTCTTTCATAGTGAATTCAGTTTTGCCTTGAGGATCGGTGGGTAAAATCCTCCCCAGGTTTTTTACCGGTTTGGTTTTCCTGGGTGATCATATCTTGTGTTATTTATTATTCCGCTGCTATATATTCTTGATATGATTGTTTGATTGTTTTAACCTAGAATTGTTTAATTTGACTAAGTAACAACTTGGCTAATTAACTAGGCTACTCAATCTGGTTGTGTGTTAATGTGTCTAAATAACCTATCAAGTGGTATCAGAGCAGGTAACTCTTTTGTTTGAGATTTTTTATCTCTGAGCTGATCCTTGACCCCTGTTGTCATGGATTTTTGGAAAATCTTTTTGCTTATTAGTCAACTTATCTACTTGCTGTCTTTGCCGTTTGTTGTTTGTGTTAAATCTTTCCTTAAGTAGCTTGGCGTAATCACATGTGATAAGAATTATGTTTGTTATACTGTTTTAACCGCCTTAAAGGCACATGATTCTTGTCTTTGGTATTTGGATAGTGGTTGTTCCAGGCACATGACAAGAAATAAAGGTTTATTCAAAACACTCTTTGAAGGAAAGATTGGGACAGTCACTTTTGGAGATGGAAGTAAATCTGTGATTAGAGGCATTGGTACTGTGGACATTCCAGGATTGCCAGTGTTTGAAGATGTTTGGTATGTTGATGGATTGAAGGCCAATTTACTCAGCATAAGTCAGATTTGCGACAATGGATTAAATGTTCTTTTCACCAAGTATGAATGTGAGATATTTGATGGAGGAGGTGACTGTATGTGTGTTGGTGTAAGGACAGCGGACAACTATTATGGCATAACACCAAGTGTAAACAACAAGTGCTTTAGTGCAAAGATAGATCAAGTTGATTTGTGGCATCAATGGTTGGGGCATGCCAGTCATAAGCAGTTAGAGAAGATTTCCAAGTGTGAGGCAGTTATCGGTTTACCTAAATTTGAGAAGATAGATAAGTGCATTTGTGGACCATGTCAGATAGGTAAACAAGTAAAATCCAAGCATCCGTCTGTGACTAGTGTTCAAACTTCAAGACCTTTAGAGTTATTACACATTGATCTCATAGGTCTTGCCAGAGTTCAAAGTCTGGGTGGAAAGAAGTATATTCTAATTGTTGTGGATGACTTTACTAGATATACTAAGGTTGTGCTTTTGAAGGATAAAGCTGAGGCTCTTGAGAAGATGATACATCTATGCAAGAAATTGCAGGTTGAGAAAGATACTGTGATAGCCAGAATTAGAAGTGATCATGGAAGAGAATTTGAGAATACCAAGCTGGCTACTTTTTGCAATGATCAAGGCACTCACCAAGAGTTTTCATCACCTAAGACACCTCAACAGAATGGGATTGTGAAAAGGAAAAACAGGGTTATTCAGGAGATGGCACGAGTCATGCTACACAACAAAAAATTGCTAAAGTCCTTCTGGGAAGAAGCAGTCAACACTGCTTGCCATACACTCAACCGGGTGTATTTTAGACCCGACTCCAAGAAAACTCCCTATGAACTCTGGAGAGGGAAGAAACTTGTTGTCAAATATTTCAGGATATTTGGCAGTGACTGTTACATTCTACGTGATAGAGAGAACCTAGAAAAGTTTGATGCAAAGAGTGACAAAGGATACTTTTTAGGATACTCTTCCACCAGTAGAGCTTATAGAGTGTACAATCTGAGAACCAAAACAGTCTGGAATCTTCAAATGTTATGATAAATGATGAAGTGTGTTCAGAAGCATCTTCAGAAAGCACTGTTCCTGCTCAAGATAAGTCTTTAGAAGTTAATGATTCTCTTCTTACTGAGTATGTTGGGAAACATAGTGAGGAAGAGCTGTTGGTGTTGAATGATACAGTCTCAGTACCATCAAGTTTAGAACCATCCACTCCGGTTCGTGACACTCGATAGGTACAAAGTGAGCTCAGTCCTCCATTTGAACAGAAAGGTATCACAACATCTCTTGTTAAACGACCATCCTCTAGAGTGAGATTGAATCATCCTTCCATAAATATTTTGGGTAGTTTGAATGATAACATGAGATTAAGATCAAAAGTCTTGAATGTGATCACTCACTCATGTTATCTGTCCCAATTTAAACTGAAGAAGGTAGATGAAGCCCTTCAAGATGTTGATTGGGTAAATTCCATGCATGAAAAACTTCATCAATTCGTTCAAAATGATGTGTGGGAATTAGTTCCAAGGCCAGAAAGTGTAAATGTGATTGGAACTAAATGGATCTTTAAGAACAAGTCAGATGAACATGGCACCGTGATTAGAAACAAATCAAGACTTGTTGCACAAGGGTACACACAAGTGGAAGGAATTGACTTTGATGAGACCTTTGCACCAGTTGCAAGATTGGAATCCATTCGGATACTGTTGGCCATTGCAAGTCATCTAAACTTCAAGTTGTATCAAATGGATGTCAAAAGTGCTTTCTTAAATGGGATGTTACAAGAAGAGGTGTATGTTGAATAACCTAAGGGATTTGTGGATCCTCACAGACCGGATGATGTCTACAAGTTAAAGAGAGCTCTCTATGGTTTGAAGCAAGCTCCTAGGGTTTGGTATGATAGATTGACTGCATATCTCACTGAGCATGGATTCAAAAGGGGATCTGCAGATACAACTCTCTTCATAAGAAAGGATAAGACTGGTTTTGTTGTAGCTCAAATTTATGTTGATGACATTGTTTTTGGTGCTACTAATGATTCTCTTCCTCATTCTTTTGCAGATGAAATGAAGGCAATGTTTGAAATGAGCATGGTTGGTGAATTGACTTATTTTTTGGGATTGCAGATGAAGCAAACAGAGTCAGGAATCTACATCAATCAAGCTAAATATGCAAGAAATTTAGTTAAGAGATTTGGACTGGACAAGACTGCTCATGATAGAACACCAATGGCTGCTAATGTGAAATTAACAATTGATCCATCAGGTGAGTCTGTTGATGTTACTTTGTATAGAAGCATGATTGGTTGTCTCTTATATTTAACTGCTAGTTGTCCTGATATCTCTTTTAGTGTTGGTGTTTGCTCTAGATTTCAGTCTAATCCTAAGGTTTCTCATTTAAATGCTGTTAAGAGAATTATCAAATATGTGAGTGGAACCTGTGATTATGGATTGTTTTATAGCAAGAGTCAAATTTGTCTCTTGCTGGTTTTTCTGATTCTGATTGGGCTGGGAATGCTGATGATAGAAAAAGCACCACTAGGGGGTGTTTCTATGTTGGAGCCAATCTTGTGGCTTGGATGAGTAAGAAACAAAATTTTGTCTCTTTATCCACTGCTGAGGCTGAATATATTGTTGCTGGGAGTTGTTGTTCTTAGCTTCTTTGGATGAAAAAACTTTTGAGTGATTATGGGATCCCTCAAGACACCATGGTTGTCTATTGTGATAATTATAGTGCCATAGACATATCTAAGAATCCTGTTCAGCATTCTAAGACCAAACACATTGAACTTAGATATCACTTCATTAGGGATTTGGTTGAAAAGAAAATTGTTATTCTTGAGTATATCCCTACTGACCGTCAAAATGTTGACATCTTCACCAAACCTCTTGATGGAAGTAAGTTTGAGACACTTCGTTAAGTCATTGGTGTGCTTCGGTGTCCTTAGTCTCTTTTGGCTTTCTTGGTCCTTGTGCTTCATTGCTCATTCTTCTGTGACCATTGTTCTTTGGTTTTTGTGTTTTTGTTCTAGGACTTGCATTGCATTACATTCATGCATTTCATTCTAGAATTTATTTGTTTTCTCTAAAATAAATAAAATAAAAAAAAATAAAAAAAAAGGGAGAAAAGGAGAAAGCAAAAATGTGTTTGACATTGTTTTCTTGGTTTTTGAAAACAAGGTTGGTCAATCTATTTACACATGTTATGTCTTGTGTACCTTGTTTAGCTTGGATGAGCTTATTTTATTGCACTTTACTAGTTGAAGCTTTGTAGTGCATGTTGTGTGGGAAAGATGTTTGTGGTTTTTAATCACTTTGTCTTGATCTTGAAGTCATATGTTATTTGACTGTCGGACTTGATCCTTTTGAGGAAGGTATAAATAACCATCTCACCACTGTTCACTAGCCAATCATGAACACCTTAGTGCATATCATAAGATTTTGTGCTCGAAAAAGTGTAGCACATGCACAAAAAGAACATAAGGTGTAGCCTCAATTAAATTAAAACTGGTGTGTACTATTAGGCTTGATGCCAATTCACTTAATTCAAACTGGTGTGTACTATTAGGCTGAATGCCAATTCATATAAATAAGAGGCAAAAATACAAGAAACTTACATGATTGCAAGCTTTTATTCTAGGAAATGTGGGAGTTATAGGATGTAACTCTTTAGGTGATAGTCTCTTTTAAATTCTATGTGATGAATTGTTTAGACTTTGTGTTTGATTGCTATTCACATATCACCTCACATGTATCTCAAGTTTTTGCTAGTATCACACACTACACAAGTTACTCCTTGTTAAACATTGTACATGCTAGTGTGTGTGTTTTTGGTCTGACCAACCAAGTTTGAAAATATCTTGAGATTTATGCACAACATATTTGTTGCTTAAGAAAATTCAATGGGCGAATGATTAAAACTTGTTTTTGAGAAAATTGGGTTTAAAATTTGGGTTTTTGAAAAAGCATTTCATTACATCTCATACTCATGCATTTTGTTCTTCAATTTTAATGCTTTGAGGAGTTGTTTTCAAAAAGTGCTTGTTATTTTTCAAAACTGGTGATTTTCTCAAAATTTTGTGAGCCTCTGCCCATTTCGATCGATCCATTCTGATTTTCGATCGATCGAAAAAGTGCTCTAATTTGTTTGAAAATGACTGTCTCATTCGATCGATCGAATGTATTTTTCGATCAATCGAAAGTCGCGAATCAGGTTTTTAAAAACATTGTTCTTGACTTTTTCAAGCACTTTTTCAAAATTTTTTCTAAGTCTTTTCTCTCTCTCCGACTTGGCAAGCTCAACTGTTCAAATTTTTGTCGTTTTTCTCCGAAATTTTTGCAAGGCTTCTCTCTCCTCAAGCCGGTATGTCCTTTTTACCCTTCCTTTTGGTTTTATTTTCATGTTTACATGCACAAATCCATGCATTTTTGGGTAATTTTCAGACTAAGCATTTTTGGGATTTTCTGTTGATTCAAGCCCTATTTTGTGCAATTGATCATTCGGTTTTTGTGGGGACACGTTATAAACATGATTCTTGCTTGTTAATTTGATCAATTTTGAGTTTGGTGAAAAATTGAAAAATCTAGGGTTTGTTCTTGATCCGAATTGGGGTTTTTGTTAAATTGGGATAAATTTGATGAAATTGACTTGTTGTTTTGATGAATTTAGGCTTTATAATCTATGTGCTGTGTTTTGTAATGCTCAATTCATCAATTTGTTTAAAAATTTTAACAAGTGGTTTTCAATTTTTGGGATTTTTTGATAGAAATTCTCTGCTCAAGCCAAGTTTGTCAAAATTTGATCTCAATTGAACTTTATTTTTTCTGCATTAGTACATGCATTATGGCATTGTAATTGTTCATGCATCATATAGATTTTTATTCTATTGATTTTTGTGCTAACTTGCAGTCTACCCTTGGATTTTGTTTATTCTTTTTTGGTTTTTCCTTGTGTCTCTGTCCTTTTTTTAGCAACATGCCTAGGAAGACTAGAGCCCATAGGTCTGTTCCCTCTCCTTCTCCTCCCCCACCTTCCTCTGACCGTGAAAGGTTTCCGAGTGAGAAAAACCAAGAGACTTTTGAGAAGCTGAATCTTCAGAAGAAGATTTAGGTTGAGCGTTCTGTTATCCTAGATGAGGTTGATCCTGCCATTAGGGCAAATTTTGAGTGTAGGGGCTGGTTACCTTTGTTGGATGTGTCTGATCCTCCTCCTCCAGCTACCCTGATTAGAGAGTTCTTCTCGAACATCTTTATCCGCGTCTATGATTCCAACACTCTAGTTAAGAGTTGGATACGAGACGTAGAGTACTCCATTACTCTTCAAGTAGTGGCTAATGCTCTAGGGGTACCTTTGGTACGTCATCCTGTCTATCCTTATGCTGAGTTTCCCAAGTTGAGTGATGTCTTGTCTTACATCACTGGAACTACTGTCCAGTGGGGTTCTGATCCTAGGATCACTTCTGCTGAGCTCTCTGTGATAGGCCACAAACTGAATGACCCCTTGTGATTTAAACTAATTAATTAATTTAGCCAAGTTATTAATTAATCAATTTAACATGCAAATACGTGGCAGCACAAACAAATCACCGAATAACTAAAAATGCAGCGGAAAATAAATAACATGGTGATTTGTTCACGAATGGGGAAAAACCCTAACGGCATAAACCCCACCGGGTGATTTTCAGGTCACCACTCCCGAAACTCCACTATTATCAAATCAAGCAGTTACAAATAAGGAAAACCAATGAAACCAACCAGTTTCACAGTAAAAAACCTGGGGGGAAACCTTCCCGAAAAGCAATTCACTATAGAAAAGAGAAGTTTCAAATCTAGTACAAAACCTTTGTCCCTAGACTCTACAATCCCTGTAGATGAACTCACAGCAGAAACCTTCTACCGCTTCAGAACCTCTGAACTCTTCAAAAATATGAACATTCCCCCTATCAAAAATGTCCTATACTAACTCTCCCCCTAAGATGACTACTCTCATAATCCAAAACTACTCCCCCTTTTTGTCACGAATGACAAAGGGTAGAGTGTCATGTAGACATCTCATCAGTAGAGCTAGCATCTCCATCATCATCATCTGAAGCATCATCGTCATCACCATCATCATCATCATCATCCTCAGTATCAGAATCTGAAGCAACTAGAGGAGGTGGTGGAGGAGAAGCCTCAGAAGCAAAACCACCCATGGTCGCTTGCCGTCGTGCAATACGACCAACACGAACATTCACCTGATACAACTCAGTGGTGAGTGTATCGAGGCGAGCATCCATGCGCTGCAGCTGCGCCATAATATCTCCAAGAGATACATCGCCTGAAGAAGAAGGAAGAGCCGATGTAGATGGAGCTGATCTGGATGGAGCCGAACGGGAGGGCGGAGTGGAATCTGGCTGTCTCGACCTAAACTGTGCCTCACTACATTTTACGGTAGCGGCATCTATGGCAGATATGTGTGTGAAGTGGTTGGACGAAGGGAAAGGGATGGAAAAATGGCGTAGAATCCTCGTGATAGCGGAAGGAAATATGAGCTTATCACGGGACGCCGCATCTAAATGAACATCTATGATAGAGAAAATGAAGTGAAAAGGAAAATCTATCGTAAGATGCTCAAGTAGAGATAGCAAGAAACGAGCACGAGGCTCTGTGATAGAGTTATAGTGAGAGAGAGGATGAAGTACAAAAGTCATCACCATGTTTAGAAACCTAGGACCTTTAGCAAAAGGTCTACATGATGTATACTGGTGCTCACCCCACTCAGAAGGGCGCTCACAAATAGCAGAAATGAGCTCATCCTTGGAAACAGTCCTCAGTCGCTCACAAGAAGGATAGTCAGGAAACTCTATCCTAGGGACCCTAAGCACATCCACCACTAGCTGCGGTGTGACAGGGATGCGCGTACCTCGAACGTGAGTGAAAAAGAGAGGTACTGAACGATCAATCCCGTGCATGTTGGAGTAAAACTCCTGAATCAGCACGAGAGGACAGGTGACCGGGATGTCACACAGTGACCCCCATCCCCTACTGTGAATGACAGAGGGAAGGTCAGTGTCGGCGAAGTCCGCCAAAATGACTTGGCGTTCCGAATGAACACCTCGTCTAGAAAAGTTCTCAGTAAATGCCTTGTGGGCATCTCCATCACGGAACCGAAGGTTAAGAGGAGCAGAATCAGAAGAAGAGGAAGCTCCAGAACGCAGAGGGTTCCGAGCTGGAGTAGATTTACGTTTGGGTGCCATAGACACAACTAACGTAAAAGAATGTGAAAGAGATAGAGAGGGAGACAATCAGAAAAGTCCCAAACAGTTCAAATATAATAATATGTTGAATAAAAAGTACGTATGCATGGGAATGCATGGGCATGTGACATGTAAACTTAAAAAGTATCATGGGCTCAGCCCAATCCAAACCTAGCAGCACACATACAAGAAACACACATCTAAATGCATGAAAATATCATTCTAATGCACATGGAATGTAATGTATGACATTTTAAAAACATTTGAGTGAAAAACCAACCCAAAATTTCAAGAAAAACTCTTCAATTTTGAAAAACCCAAAAAATTTCCAAAAATCCCAAAACCTAAGATTCAAATCATGAAATGCATGAAAAGGAATGGAAAAGAAGATCATACCACTTGATTTGAAGTAAGAAAAGCTAAAAATCACTTGGGATGGAGATTGGAGTGAAGAAAAGTGGTCTGGGAAGATGAACCGCCTTGGACAGATCGAAGAGAGATCGAGAAATGAGAGAGAAATCGCGATTGCAGCTTATATAGACACCTCAGTAAATCTCGACAGCTGAGGTGTCGAGAGGTGTCGAGGGTGCTGTCGAGGAAGGTATCGAGAATTTTGCCTTCGACAGCTGAAGGTGTCGAGGAGGTATCGAGGTACCAAACAGCTGAACTGATACTGAGGCTCGATCGATCCGAGAAGGTATCGAGGAGACAGAGAATTTCTCGATCGATCCACCAGGTGTCGAGGAGGTGTCGAGATTGCGATAAGAAAAAGGCTTGAGAAGCTCGACAGCTGATCAGGTATCGAGGAGGTGTTGAGGAGGTGTCAAGCCAGCAGAGAAAAGCAGTTTTACGAGAAGAGAAAAACACAGACAAGAATGCAATCAAGACAAACACCTCAACCATGATCCAACCAACATAAAAAGCTCTCAAAAATCATCTCTCAATGAAAATTTAAGCACATGGATCTTCCAAAAACACACACACACACACTAAACAATTTTAACCAATTTTATATTTCAAAAATAAGTCATGACAGTTTAGTCAGCATACAAAAGCACATGTAAAACCTTTGTGATGGCCAAATCACATTGTACCTGCACATGTATCAAAAGTAGCAAAGAATATTGCGTGTTGTGTGTGAAAAACATCGCAAGATTGCATATGTGTATACATGTTATGACGATCTGAGATACGAGAAAATAACTTTAACTCGCACACAATCATAATTGTTTGATGGGGACTATCACCTTCGAGGTACATCCTATAACTCCCACATCTCCTAGAATACACGCTTGCAACCATTTTTAAAGCATTTTTAATCTTTTTGCCTTTTATTTTCTTTGCATATTTTCTTTTTAAACATATTGACAGGGTTTAGACCCCTTAAACCACAAACAAATTGCGTAGCCTAGATTAATTAGCCAAGTTTTTACTTAGTCAAATTAAGAAATTCTAGGTTAAAACAATTAAAAATCATATCATGCATGTAAACATATAAAGCAGCGGAAAGTAAATAACACAGTGATATGATCACCCAGGAAAACCAAACCGGTAAAAAACCTGGGGAGGATTTTACCCACCGATCCTCAAGGCAAAACGGAATCCACTAAGAAAGAATTGAAGTTGTTACAAAAGGACTTACAAGCAACCCCGCTTGACTTCCTAATGCTACCCACCAGTAGTAACTTCCTGACACGACCACGCGCAGGCTCCGAATCCACGGACTACTTCTTTCTTTTGTCTTCCTTCAATCAGGTACAAGCTCCTCACTTGTTAATCTTTAAGTTCCAAAGGCAGCAACCAAGTTAATCATCAAGATGTAGAAGAATCTTAATCTTGAAAACCCTAAGTTATGTGTAAAGGAAAGCTCCTCTAGATCTCACAAGAGATTTACACAAAACCGCAATGTATGAGCAACAACACAACTTGTGCAACTCTGAAAAACGTAGCTAGGGTTTGCCTTATATACCTAGGGCAAAAACATAAAAACCTAGACGTTTAAAGAGTTAGGGCTGAGTTGGAATTCTGCAGAAAAACGCATCTGGGCCGATTTTCGATCGATCGAAAATTACATTCGATCGATCGAGCCAGGCCGAGAAGCTCCAATGCTTCTGCAGTCTCTCGATTCCAACTTTACAAAATTAAACCAACTTTGAGCAAGCCTAAACAAGACTAAATACATTGTTTTGATCATGGTTTGCCAACATTACAAATTAGGTTCTAAATACATAAAATCCTAAGACCTTAAAACCTAACACATATCATGCATGGGCTTATGAGAAAGAAAAGAAATACCCATTCATATTTGACATTTCAATTTTGCTATGCCTAAGCACACAAATGTCATTGACATCACACTTTTGCTATGCCGAAGCATACAGATGTCATTAATGATTGGCGGGCAACAGTGGTGAGATAGTTATTTATGCCTTTCTCTTAGGATTTTCTAGTCCTACCCATCAAAAAGAGTGATATGAGTGTTAAGTTTAAGAAATAACCTAATCTTACTCATCACAAACAAGAGCCACAAAGCTCACTTGCTTAGTTGTGCATAAAGATGCTCATCTAAGCTACAAGAGATACAAAGTTTAGAAACCTTTGTTTCATTGGCCATCCAAGGTACACAAGTACCAATGTACACAAAACACACACTGTTTTTGTATTTTTCAATTTTTCAATTTTTTTTTTATTTTATATCAAAACAAAAGTAAACAAAACTGAAAGTAAACACACAAAAACATGTTGACAAAGCAAAACAATGCATAAAACTAGACTGACTCAAATAAAATGCAAAACAAACAAGCAATGCAATACATAAGAAAAATAAGATGGGAGAAGAGAGTAACGGAATCACTTTGAGTCCTTTTTCTTCCACACTTTGGAAGAGCCTTTCCTTTGATTAAAACTTTGAACCGGCGGTGAGGGGGAAGAATTAAACCCGTTCAAGTTCGAAAGGAACATGAGGGCTTTCAAAAGATCTCCAAGAGGAGCAAGAGAGGATTGAAGCTGATTTTGGCTTCCAGATGCTGTCATACTGTTGCTTTGTTAGGTGGCTAGCCACTTGTAATAATTTGGTCGAGTATGACCGGCAGCTCCACAATGATAACAGAGATGCTGCTTCTTTTGTTTAGGCTTTTGAGAGTTAGCCTTCTTCTCCTTAGGGATTTTAGCATCTTTCTTATCTAACTTAGGGGGTGCTCCTAAGATGGATTTACCCTTGTCTATGTTCTCACTAGCTAATTTAGTTTTAACCTCAATGTTCTCAATTTTAACAGTTTCAGCAGGAGGAACAAAAACAGTTGAACTAGTAGAAGCAGAGTTAGAGAAAGAAAGACCATACCCTAAACCTGTTCGATCTGAAGCAGATTTCTGGTTGCTGAGCATCTCATCAAGTCTTGCACTTGAAGTCCTCTCTAGTTGAGCTCTGACTTGAAACAGCTCTGCTTCAAGCTTCTTGGTCTTCTCAGCCAGGAAGTTGTTCTCAAACCTCAGTGCTCCAATAGTTTGATTCGCCTCATCAAACTTTATGGACAATTCTTCTCTATCAAGTTCCACTTCACTGAGCTTCTTGGTGGCCAGCTTGTATAACTTCTCATGCTTCTCTGAGAGCTTGTAAAGCTTCTTATAGGCTGAATGGATATCATCTTTGTCATCCATCTTCTCACATTCAGTGTCCACCAATTCTTCTTCTTCTTCTTCCTCAACAATCCCTTCAGTAGAATTGACTGAGGCAGTGAAGGCATTTAGGATTCCGTCATCCTCATTGTCGGAATCATCTTCAGGCTCAGTGTCACTCAGGGTTGCAGCAAGAGCCTTGCTCTTTCCAATGCTCTTCAGATATGTAGGACACTCATTCTTCATGTGTCCAAACCCATGACACCCAAAACACTTTGGTCCTGCCGGAACAGTGTATGACCGCCATCCTTGGCATCCTTCCTTCCTTTATCTTGGCTCTTGAATTGTGAAGAACTGGATTGCCTTCGGTCCTTGTCGAAGCTCCTCCCATTGGCATTCTTCATAAACTTCTTGAACTGCCTTGTAATGTAGGACTTCATCTTGGAATCTTCATCATCGGAAGACTCATCTGTATCACTGCTCTTCGCCTTCAAGGCCATGCTCTTGCCCTTGCTTGACTTGCCTATTCTTGATAACCCTAGCTCGTAGGTCTGTAAGTTCCCAACCAACTCAGTCAAAGGAATTTTATCAATGTCCTTTGATTCTTCAATTGCCGTAATCTTGGCATGAAATCTCTCAGGTAGAGATCTGAGCACCTTTCTTACAACCTTGGGTTTAGGGATGGTTTCCCCAAGATTGAAGGCTGAGTTCACTATGTCTTTAAGCTTGGCATAGAACTCATCGAACGACTCATCCTCCTCCATCTTAATTTCTTCAAAGCTAGTAGTGAGCCTCTGTAGCTTTGAATCCTTGACAGCCTTTGTTCCTTCATAGGTTGTATGGAGGATGGTCCACGCCTCCTTAGCAGTTTCTGTTGAGGATATCTTTTTGAACTCCTCATTTGTGACTGCGCTAAATAGGGCATTTAACGCTCTGCTGTTGAAGTTTGCCGCCTTGATCTTGGCTTCATCCCGATCGGCCAGCGCTTCTTTTGGCTTGGTCCAACCAATCTCAACAGCTTGCCACACTTTCTCATCTAAAGACTGCAAAAAAGCTCTCATGCGAACTTTCCAGTAGGCATAGTTAGTCCCATCAAATAAAGGAGGTATAATTAGAGATTGTCCTCTATCCATGACAACAGGGGTCAATGGATCAACACAGCAAAGATTAACCTAATCAGAGTGTGCCTGCTCTGATACCACTTGATAGGCCACAAACTGAATGACCCCTTGTGATTTAAACTAATTAATTAATTTAGCCAAGTTATTAATTAATCAATTTAACATGCAAATACGTGGCAGCACAAACAAATCACCAAATAACTAAAAATACAGCGGAAAATAAATAACACGGTGATTTGTTCACGAATGGGGAAAAACCCTAACGGCAAAAACCCCACCGGGTGATTTTCAGGTCACCACTCCCAAAACTTCACTATTATCAAATCAAGCAGTTACAAATAAGGAATCCCAAGTACCTTACTAACCTACAGTTGAACCCTAACCCAAATACCCAATTGGACTTGATCTGTAGTGACAGTTCCCCCTTTTGATGCACGGCTCCCAAGTACGTGACTAACCAGATGCGCGGATCCCAGTACGCGACTTCAAACACGAACTTTAGGAAGAAAGGTTGGCTGCAAAGTTCTTCAGATCATCCTATGCAATGAAGATCAGGAAGATGCTTGGTCACAAAACCCTACGGTGCAAAATACACAGCAACTTCTTGAAGAAGATGAACTAAGTCAAGAACTTCGTCTTAGATCACAATTTTCTTGAACAAGGATTGCTCAATGCTTATGCAACTTGTGTCTATCATGACGGCTCTTAAAACACTCCTTAAATATGTTTAGGGTTAGAAGAAAAGAAGGCCCAAAAACACATTCACGGATCCCAAGAAAATCAGAACAGAAATCTGACTTTTTAATTCTTGACAGATAGCAGGTGTCGAGGTAGCTATCGAGAAGGTGTCGAGCTTTAAAAATTCTGCACTTCAACTTGCTTTTTCTTGGACAGACTTGATGACTTCAATACTTGATCTTGAAACCTTGTTTCTTGAAGTATTAAAAACACCTAAAACTACCCAATTATAAGTAGAGTGCGTTTTGTCAAAGGATTAGCCAATATACATAAAATATGACATATGTTCTTAACATGTGAACCCATATGTCCTAACACTCTGGGTTGCACTATCTGTTCTTTAGGATAGCCTGTCATTCTATCTGGCCCATCTCTCATGTTCACACCATTCCTCTTGAGAGGTGTGTATTTTTGTATGCCCTGGTTACTGATGCTCCTATTAGTTTTCCTTATCTCTCTCTTCGTTCTTTGAACGATGTTTATAGGAGTTCATCTACTACTCATGCTCTTGTGCATCCTATTTTTATTCATAGGATTTTGCTTTATCTTGATCTTAGTGGCTTCCCTTCCTCTGAGCCCGTTCATGTGATAGCTCCCATAGGTGCATCTTTTCTTAGACAGAGGGCCGCTCATCTTCGAACTGGTTCTAAACACCCTAGGTCTAAGCCGTCTGGTAGCGCACCTCCTCCTTCTTCTTCTACAGGTCCTGCTAGTGAGGATGTTCCTGATCCTGCTGGTGATGCTGCTGTTGCTGTTCCTCCACCTCCTTCGGATGACTTTGATGTTCGTCGTACCCTGGAGACTGTCATGACCGTTCAGGCGGCTCATGGTCAGATTTTGGTGGACTTGCTAAATGAGATTTGTGCTCTGCGAGCCGACTTTTCGCGTCTTCATTCACCCTTACCACCTCCTTTTGATGGCGACTTGTGATTGCCCTTTGGCAAAAGGGGGAGTGGAGTTTTTGACTTGTAGAGGAGTTTTTGTAGTTAGGGGGAGACTTTTAGTTACTTTTTGCTTTTGAGGAGCTAGTGGAGTTTTTAGATTGTATCTAGGTGCTTCACTTTGTATATCATTTTTGGGGATATTCATGTTAGGTGGAGTAACATTGATTGATATACATGTTATATTCATTGATTCTTGTTGCTTTGTGATTCACTGCTTATTGATTTATATTTATGAGTTGTTCATTCATATATGTCTTTATTTTGTGTTGTGTGAATCTTACAAGAATGTTATACCTGTTGTTTTACTCTTTTCTGTTACACATGCGTTTATGCATTTGTTGAGTATTTCAGGAATATACAGGTTGATTCAACAAAGCTGCTGTCTACACTTGCAACCGATGGATAGTAGTTAGGATTGAATTTGAGTTTATGAGCATTATTTTTGTAAAGGGCTTTTTACTTGTAAAACTTTGAGCTTTTAATTATGGTTTTGTCACGGATTGCCAAAGGGGGAGTTTGTTAGGTTCTAAAGGTTTAGGAATTTATATATTTAGAAATCTAATTTGTAATATTGGCAAACCATGATCAAAAAAATATGTTTAGTCTTGTTAAAGTGTGCTCAAAGTTGTTTAATT
Organism: Quercus gilva; assembly: GCA_023621385.1. Lineage (NCBI taxonomy): Eukaryota > Viridiplantae > Streptophyta > Magnoliopsida > Fagales > Fagaceae > Quercus > Quercus gilva. Next base: position 9,448,498 of record CM042480.1, on the reverse strand, counting down.
ATAGTAAAGTTGGAATTGAGAGACTGTAGATGCATTGGAGCATTTCGGTCTGGCTCGATCGATCGAAGAATAGATTCGATCGATCAAAAATCGATCAGATTGCGTTTTTCTGCAGTTTTCCAACTCAGCCCTAACTCATTAAACGTTTAGGGTTTTATGTTTTTGCCCTAGGTATATAAGGCAAAACCCTAGCCATGTTTTCAGAGTTGCTCCAGTTGTATTATTGCTCATACATTGCTATTATGTGTAAATCTCTTGTGAGATCTAGATGAGCTTTCCTTTACACAAAGTTTAGGGTTTTCAAAATTGAGATTACTTCAACATCTTGATGATCAACTTGGTGGCTACCATTGAAGCTTAAAGAATATCAAGCGTGGGTGCTTGTAGCTGATTGAAGAATTCAAGAAAGAAGGAGTCCGTGGATTCGGAGCTTGCACGGGGTCGTGTCAGTAAGTTCTACTGGTAGGTAGCATTAGGAAGTCGAGCGGGGAGCTTGTAATTCCTTTTGTATGAACTTCGATTCTTTCATAGTGAATTCAGTTTTGCCTTGAGGATCGGTGGGTAAAGTCCTCCCCAGGTTTTTTACCGGTTTGATTTTCCTGGGTGATCATATCTTGTGTTATTTATTATTCCGTTGCTATATATTCTTGATATGATTGTTTGATTGTTTTAACCTAGAATTGTTTAATTTGACTAAGTAACAACTTGGCTAATTAACTAGGCTACTTAATCTGGTTGTGTGTTAAGGGGTCTAAATAACCCATCAATATTCATACAATAAGTAGTGAAATAACTTTTCTAATAACTTTTATTTTCCCAGCTTGCTCAAGTGACATGTTGTAATTGATATATAATAAGAAAGAAATGTTAGCAACAAAATCATGTAAAATTAATGTTTCACCAATAACAACTTACCACTTCAACAATGTTAGGAATATAATTCTTTTCACAATTTGATCAGATGATAAATTCAGTAAATTGTTAAAAAAGTTATATGCCTAAAAGTGATCATCATATATAATATTATATAAAGTTTTTATTGACTTTTGAGTAAACCAAACTACATTCTAGATTTAAGAAGAAAACGAAATATTATTATTATTATTATTATTCGATAATTTTAATATAATAAACAACACCCTTTTCAATATAATAATTTTATGATGGAATGATAAACACCACCTGACACATTGCTATTTGTTAGGATATATGTGAATCATGTTAAGAACATATGTCATTTAGAATTGGCTAATCTTTTGACAAAATGTACTTTACTTGTATTTTGGTATATCTATGATGTGTTTAATACTTTAAGGAACAAGAGTTCAAGTCCAAGTATTGAATCCATGCAAATCTGTCTAAGAATCAAGTGAAGAAGTGTTATGTTTTAAAGCTCGATAAATATCTCAACAGATGTATCTATCGAGATTTAAAATGTGAAGCTCGATAGATAAGCTCGACAACTATATCTATCGAGAATTTCGAAAATCAGTTTTTCAAATATAATTTCATGCATATCCATGTGTTTGTGTTTAGATTTTCTTTTCTCATAACCCTATACATATATAAGGATTATTTTTAAAGGTTGTCTCACTTGATGCAATTGGATGAAACTTGATGCAAAGGTTTTATGCAAGCATATTGTGACCGGAGATAGATGTCTTAATTAGTTCATCTTTCTCTTGAAGAAGATGCTGGGTTTGTACGCCGTAGGGTTTTGTAACCAAGGAGCTTTTTAATCTTCATCGTGTGGATAAATTGAAGAACGTTGTAGCCAACATCCTTTTTGTAAGGTTGAATTTAATCAACCATCTTGTTGGCTTTATTCCGTGCCAAATTTGCTTGTATTTTAGTAATTAGTAACCCTGTATTTAGGTGGGATTATTGTAAGGGTAGTGTGTGAGAAGATGTGAAGAAAACCTCAAGTATGTGCAAAAAAGCAAAGTTTTGCGGCTAGAACTCGCGGGTGACTTGCAGCTGCAAGCCACCAACTGCAGGCACGTGAGAAGCACACAGGGAGCTGAAGGGTCACGCCAGCTGTCGCATTATAAGACAAAAGTCCCAGGTTGGCCAGGCCGTTATCTCATGGCTTGAACTTGCGACTCAGACCAGTCGCGAGGCCAAGTCGCCAAACCACCTTGTTTGGGAAAAACTGACTCTTCGCATTCCTTTCTTACCCCACTATATATAGACCCTTATACCCATCAAATGTAGAGAGTTTCCAGAGATAATTTTGTGAGAGAAACCCTAGAGAAAAACAAGATTGATTCATCCATAATCGTTCCCTTAGAGACTCTTCAAACTCCTCTACTCTCTTCCTCTCCATTATCATACCCTTGAGAGGTTTTTGACTAAATCCTTTTCTCACCATACCCACATCCGTGAGAAGGTTTATTTGGTATTGTCAGGAAGCAGTTAGGAAGGAACCAATCTACATTGGTTAATACTATGGTTTAGTAGCGGAATCCGGGAAGTTAAAGAAGAAGTAGGTTTGGCGTAATCTCATTGGAGCAAGAAGCTTGGAGGGCGACAGAGAGGTTTTACACCGAAGTTTTCGGTTTCCTCTTCAATAACACATTGTGTGTTGTCTGTGTGTTTGCATCTTTCTTTCCTTTATTTTTGCCTTATGTTTACTGCTGTGGATGTGTTTATATTTGGCTTAGATTAGTTATCAATTCTGTGATTGGCTTATGTTCATATTCTGCACATTAATTGTTTGATAATAAGTTTGAATTGATAATTTGTAATTTGGGGTCTAAACGTTCAAGGGTGTTTCATACCCATTTTGAACATTCAATTGGTATCAGAGCGGGTACACTTGCTGTGGTTTAAATACCTAAGTGTGATCCATGACCCCCTTTGAGATGGATAGGTCACAATCTCTTAATGTACCACCATTTTTTTATGGTAATAACCATGCTTTTTGGAAGGTTAGAATGAGGGCGTTCCTTTGCTCTATCGATGATGCAGTATAGGATGCAGTTGAAGTAGGATGGACAAGGCCAGAGGCTGTCAAATCTACTTGCGATAAGGCTGCACTTGCAGTGGCCAATGCAAACAGCAAAGCATTGAATGCTATTTTCTGCGGTGTCTCTCTAGAAGAATTTTACCGGATTTCACATATCACCATTGCTAAGGAAGCATGGGAAATTCTGGAGACAACCTATGAAGGGACTAAGAAAGTAAAAGACACAAAACTTCAGATGTTGACCACTCGCTTTGAGGAGCTAAAGATGAGTGAGGATGAGTCTTTTGATTCGTTTTACAGTAAATTGAACGAGGTTGTTGTTGGCAAATTTAATTTGGGAGAAAAGACGGAGGACTCAAAAATTGTAAGGAAGATCCTTCAGTCTCTACCAGAGAGTTTCCGAGCCAAAGTTACAGCCATTGAAGAGAGTAAAGATTTTGACGACATTAAGGTTCAAGAGCTGGTTGGTTCTCTGCAGACATATGAGTTGTCCCTGCCCTTACAGAAGAAGAGCAAATCCCTTGCTCTTAAAACAATTGATGAGAGAGTAGTCTCTCATGATTCTCCGGAAGAAGATGCAGTAGATAAAGATGTGGCTTACCTTGTAAAAAACTTTCGGAAGTTCCTAAAGCTCAAGAACAGTGGAAAATTTGGTAACAAGGGAAAATTTTAGAGTTCTGGGAATGAGAAGAAAGAATTCCGAAGAAAAGATGGTAGAGATCTCAATCTTCATAAGGAATTACATGCTTTGAGTGTAAGGGACATGGACACTTCAAAATGGAATGTCCCAACTATTTGAAGTCCAAAGAAAAGGTCTATGCCACTACTCTGAGTGACTCGGATTCATCAAACTCTGACTCAGAAGAAAGTTGTGATGGAGAAGGAAATTTCTCTGCATTCATGACCATTGCTCATGTGGAATCCTCAGATGATTTGGATACACTTGTGAAGGAGCTTGGTGAGCATACTGATTTGGAGTCTATTGGGATTGTTGAAGAATCGGAGGCTGAAGAGGATGAAGATACATCGGGTCTTCAAGAGATTTACGCTTTACTCCTTGAGAAATCGGGTGAGTATGCAAGGGTTACAAAGGCGGCTGTGAAGAAGATGAAAATGGCTGAAGAGGACTACAAAAGTCTTCTGGTCAGATATAAAGAGTCTAAGTGTGAGATTGAGACACTAAATGGCAAGCTATCTAAAGCTTATACAAAAGTAAGATTTCTTGAGCAAGAAGTAGTGCAAGCACAAGCCAAGATAGAAAGGGTCTCCTTAAAGAAGCTGGAGGATGTTATTTCATCTCAAAAACACTTCTCAGATAAGTCCGGGTTGGGTTATATTGGAGGGAGTAGCTCATCTGCCAATGTCACCAAAGAAGTGAAATTTGTAAAGGCCAAAGAGATGGTTGTAGAAGAGCCTATTCTTGAGAAAGTTAAGGGTGAACAGAAAAAGAAGGTGGCTGAGAAAGTTAAGGATATCACCCCAAACGCATGTGACATGTGGGTGACAAAGGGTACTCATGCATAAGCATTATAACATCTCCATGCATTAATACTTCCCATATTTTGTGTATATGCTTGGTTATATGCTTCTTGCAAGTTTGAGTTGAAACTTTTGTTTGTGTGCTTTTGTTTTTAAAATTTTTTTTATTGGTGTTCTGTTTTTTTATCATTCTTTACTGCTTTTGTGTCAAAAATCCAAAAAACGCATAAAAAGTAGAAAATCCAAAAAGTTTGATCGATTTTGTTGAGTTTTGTCTCAAATCATGTTTTGCCTTGTACTTTTGTACTAATGGCTTTGTGCATCAACAAACTTAACTTGTTTTCTATGCACTCATATCTTTGTGGAAGAAATTTTGAAAGCTATGTGATTGTTGTAAATAGATCTTCAACCTTGTCATGAATGATTAATGAATGGTTTTATTGATTTTGAGACATGCATAGACTCATGCCTATATATCTTCCCACTCTTTATTTTATGTTTTTGCTTATAAGAGCTCTCTAAATGTAAATCTCCAAATGAAAAGAGATATAGAGTTGCAAAAGCCTGTCGCACATACTAGTATTTGACTAGGAAAAAGGGAAAGCGATCAAAATAAAAATGTATGATGCCCAAAAAGCCAAAAGCTAACTCATCAATTGAAATATCAAAAATTTCAAGCATCAATCTCACAATGAGATTTTGATTCAAAAAGTTCAAATGATATAATGTATATGGAGCCAAATGAAAAGTTTCAAAGAATGTAATCAAGTTCATGTGGGAGGTCATATATACATGTTTCTATAATTGAGATAGGTCACATTATCTAGTGCTAGTTGTGTATGTCTTGATTGAATTGATCATTGAAGCTTCACATTGGACTAAGGACTATCTCATGTTTGATATCCACACACATCACACAAGTCTATGTTTAATGAATGCTATATTCATTTGTGTGATTGTACTTGATTAAATGTGTTTTCACATGCTCAATCTTTGTTTGGTCAAACACAAAAAGATTTTTGAGAGTTTTAGCTGTTTTTGGAAAGTATTTTATTTTTACAAAAATGTCAAAAATTTCAAAAAAAACATTTTTGCCCAGTTTTAGCGACTCAGTCGCGAGTCAATCCAGTCGCATGCTCGCGGGTATGCCTTAGCGACTTGTTCGCGGGTGAAAGGTCCAGTCGCGAGGGGTACACAGAGATTCTCGCGACTCAGATCGCGACTCACTCACAGGTAGATCTTCCAGTCGCGAAAAACACTTAGAAATTTTTTCAAAACTTTTAGTTTCAAAGTGTTTCGCAGCTTACCCTGGTGACTTACTGGCGACTTGATCAAGTCGCGAAAAACGCGTGTTTTACGTTTTAAGGTTAGTTTTTTTTTTTTTTTTTTCAAAAACTTTTCAGTTTTCCCTTGAAATTAAGTGACTTTTCATTGTCTTTCCCAATTCTCACTCTTAAACACTCTGTGTCTATCTTCGAAAATCCACAATTTCTGCATCAATCTTCAAGAAAAAGGTATGAGTTTTCTTGTTTTCACTTCACTTTTCATGTGTTTACTGTTATTTTCTTGAATCTGTGAGTGGTGTTGATGCCATTTTGTTTTGAGAAAAAGCATGTTCGTACATGTCTTAGTTTCATTTTCTTAAGTGTTATCTGGTTGAATGGTGTTATTCTTGTGTGCCTATTGATCTTATTACTGTTGGTTTATCATGCTCATGGTAGGTTGTCACAATATCATTGTGTGATTTTGTGATATTTAGTGTTCATTTGTCATTGGGTTTGTTTCTGATCAATCACCATTGTTGTTCACATGTTTATTACAATACCTTTGTGTTGCTTATGGTTTCTTAATGTTGGTCTGGTTCATATGTTGTGACTAAGTGAAATCTCTTTCATTCTCATTATTTTCTAAAATCTAATCAAGTTAATGGTATGCCTTGTGGTATTGCATTTGGTTCTTTGCTGTGTGCCTGTTCTTTTGCAAATGACTCGTCGCTCATCTAAGGGCAAAGCCATTGCAACCGATGATCCATCAACCCCGATTGCTAAATAGACACGTCGCTCATCTCAGTCGTAGAGACTCTACCACTGAGAGATTTAGGACACCTCTTGACTCAAAGACATACACAGACATATTTGAAAAGGCTATTCCCATCGTGGAACAAATTGTCAAGTTTGACACCCTGAAGACAACATTTATCCCTGAAATTTTTGAAGAAAGAAATTGGGCTGATCTGTTTGGAAATTTTGAGGATCCAATTGAAGAACTGGTTAAGGAATTTTACTCTAATGCCAGATACACATGGGTAGAGTTGAAATGCTTGGTACAAGGAACAGAATTCTCCATCAATGCAGATTACATTGCTGAGGTTCTTCGTATCACCAGACCTAAAAATGCGGATCAAACTCCGTATGATGACAGAGTTCTTCAGGCACAAGATATTCTTCAAATTCTTGGAAATGAAGATGAAGTGAGAAGCATAGGATCATCCATAAATACTGCAAAATTTTCGCCTGACTTGACAACTCTGAAGCTGATCATGTTTTCCAACCTCTACCCATTGTCAAACACTGCCTTCATCAGTCTTGGAAGGGCCAAATTCCTGTGTGACCTCATTTCCGGTGTTCCAATTGACATCTGTGCCCACGCATTTCAGATCATTGGGAAAACAGCGGCTCAATCAGTAGCACAAACAATTCTTCCATTCTGTAGTCTCATAATGAAGATCATCCTTCATGAAGGCGTTAGTCCTCCATCAGATGGAAAAGTTGTGCCTCGTCCTCGTTCAATATCAATGTACACTCTGCAAGCAAGTAAGAGTCACTCCTTTAAAGCTCCTAAGAATGAACTAGTCACTCTATCTGGTCAAAGTTCGGCTACACCTATCCAATCAACCGGTACTCCATCTATTCCCCTTGGATTTCAAATACCTAGGCAGAGTCACATGATTGAAAATGTGGTTGAGCGGATCTCTGAACTACAACGGTTCCTCTACACAACTACCAACCATATTCAAGTGCGTCTCACAGCCATTGAAACACAGTTGGATGCTATTCAGCAAAAGCTAGAAGACAGCCTTTAGCTATTCTTGACAAAAAGAGGGAGAGCGACAGCATATAGTAAGGGGGAAAGGGGGAGAGCGACACAGGGAGGAGAAGATGTGCATACTGAAAGGGGGAGTTGTGTGCTTAGGGAGTTGATATACATGTTCATTTTACATAATTTTGAAGATAGCCTAACAAAATTTAACTTATGCTTTATGTCTATATGTGTTCTGTTTGTTTCTATTTGTGAGGATACTGATTTGAAACTTTGATGATATTCACTTATATATTGATGATGTTATTCAGTGATTTATTTCTTGTTTGTTTTATATCTGTATCCATATTGCTTTTGTAAGCTTTTAAGGGTTTGTTTCATTGCATTTTGTAGGCTTTTATGGTTTGTACCATGTATTTGCAACACTTTTCTTATGCAGCCTTTATACTTTTTGTTTTAGTACTTGTTAATGCTTTGCATTCTCTTAATTACATCACTCTTGTGCCTTTGTAGGATTGTTCCTAGATGCATATATGTTCTATGTATTGGTTGAGTGATGAACACTCTTGTGCCCTTGTAGGATTGTTCCTAGATGCATATATGTTTGTATGCATTGGTTGAGTGTTGGAAATGCAAATGATACTTTGCATATAAGCTTATTTGCTTACATGTCCGGATGTTCATTCCTTGTGTGAATGAGCATTGTGATCACTTTTGTATAGTGATTGCTTGTTTGGTCTTGCCATGGTCTATTGCTTTATTCCATTTTGGTTGATCATATTATATTTGCTCCATATGCATTTCAAGTTTTTCTGCATATAATGATATTATTGTGTTGTGTTTCAGAAGATACTTGTTCATATGTTTCAAGAGCTTATCAGAATCTAGAGTTAGGTGTGAGTGAGTTTTGATCAACTGTTCCCAACTCACGCTTTAAGTCTAGAGTCTATTGTAGGATTTTGTCACGGAATAGCCAAAGGGGAAGATTGTAAGGTTGAATTTAATCAACCATCTTGTTGGCTTTATTCCGTGCCAAATTTGCTTGTATTTTAGTAATTAGTAACCTTGTATTTAGGTGGGATTATTGTAAGGGTAGTGTGTAAGAAGATATGAAGAAAAGCTCAAGTATGTGCAAAGAAGCAGAGTTTCGTGGCTAGAACTCGGGGGTGACTTGCAACTGCAAGCCGCCAACTGCAGGCACGTGAGAAGCACACAGGGAGCTGAAGGGTCACGCCAGCTGTCGCACTACAGGACAAAAGTCCCAGGTTGGCCAGACCGTTATCTCATGGCTTGAACTCACGACTCAAACTAGTCGCGAGGCCAAGTCGCCAAACCACCCTGTTTGGGAAAAACTAACTCTTCGCATTCCTTTCTCACCCCACTAGATATAGACCCTTATACCCATCAAATGTAGAGAGCTTCTAGAGAGAATTTTGTGAGAGAAACCCTAGAGAAAAACAAGATTGATTCATTCACAATCTTTACCTTAGAGACTTCAAATTCCTCTACTCTCTTCCTCTCCATTGTCATACCCTTGAGAGGTTTTTGACTAAATCATTTTCTCACCATACCCACATCCGTGAGAATGTTTATTTGGTACTGTTGGGAAGCAGTTAGGAAGGAACCAATCTACATTGGTTGATGCTATGGTTTAGTAGCGGAATCCGAGAAGCTAAAGAAGAAGTAGGTTCGGCGTAACCTCGTTGGAGCAAAAAGCTTGGAGGGCTTAGGTACTTGGGTAGATTAGGCTTGGAGGGTCTTTTGCTGTTCATGTATCCCAACTACATTCTTTAGTGGATTATTTACCACTTGGAGGGCGGCGGAGAGGTTTTACGCCGAGGGCTTCGGTTTCCTCTTCGATAACACATCGTGTGTTGTTCATGTGTTTGCATCTTCCTTTCCTTTATCTTTGCCTTATGTTTACTGCTGTGGATATGTTTATATTTGGCTCAGATTAGTTATCAATTCTATGATTGGCTTATGTTCATATTCTGCACATTAATTGTTTGATAATAAGCTTGAATTGATAATTTGTAATTTTGGGTCTAAATGTTCAAGGGTGTTTCATACCCATTTTGAACATTCACTTTTTAAGTTGGTGTGTTAGTCATGTACTTGGATTGGTTATTCACGTATTGGGAGCCGTGCATTGAAAGGAGAGATTGTCATTACATTACAAGTCCAATTGAGTATTGGGGTAAGGGTTCAATTATAAGTTGGTATAAGGTACTAGGATTCCTTTTACTTGTAACTGCTTGTTTTTATAATAGTGGATTCTCGGGAGTGGTGACCTTAAATTCCGAAACATTTAATTTAGTTGGTGATTTCTTTGTGCCACTATGCTTATTGCATGTAATTGAATCTAATTAATTTCACTTGGCTAATTAATTTGATTAAGTTACCGAATGGGTCAATACATTCTTGGCCTATCACTATTAATTAAAAATTTGATAATATATAGTGGTAACTTTAACAAGCATTAAATAAAAGATCAACAATAATTAATAATAAATTTAATTTTAAGAAATTTTTTTTAAAATCCTCAAATGTGCAAATCATAAACAAGTGAAAAGAAACTCATTTTGCATGCAAGTGTTTATTATTATTATTATTTGTGAGCTGTCCTAGACCGAGGCTAGGGTGTTCTAGGTACAAGTGTTTGCTCATGGCCAGTCCCAACACCATGTCGCCTACGAACTCAAGCTGCTGGTACGACCTAAGCGACTAACGGTTGTTGTTGTTGTTGTTTTTGTAGTAGGCAGGGTGTGTGAGTGCCTCTTGTGGAAACTTCTTGTCCTTAAACCTGAAGGAGAGTATTTTTTCCACGGCTCTTATGTTGGTTTCTTCTTTTTTGTGAAGTTTTTTTTTTATTTTTTTTTATTTTTATTTATATATATATATATATATATATAAATTTTAGAAATACAATACTTTATTAAAAAAGAAAAGCCTAACAAGAAACAGAAACCAAGCACTAGACTTGAAGGAGGAGGTGGAGGTACCTAAGAATACATATACAAAATTCCTAAATGATCATCTTCTTCATCTTCTTCTTCTCTCTCTCTCTGTTTTTTTTTTTTTTTTTTTTTTTTTTTTTTTTTTCATTTTTGCTATTTTGCCTTCTTCTTCTTCTTCTTCTTCTTTTTCTTCTCTCTCTCTCTCTCTCTCTCTCTCTCTCTCTCTCATTTTTACCATTTTGCTTGCAATTGCAATGCTTCACTATCAGTCTGTCACCCACTAATTTTCTTGGGCATTGTTTTTCCACCACTCTTCTAGCTTTATTTATTTATTTAAAATAAAAATTTCATGGGAAATGGTTGACTATCAATGACTCTCTTAACTTTTTGAGAATACCTTCCATCCGTTGCTAGCCTAAAGCACCTCTTTTGCGCCACCAATAATAAAGCACTAACTCAGCTAATAACTTAAAATTTAATACATCTTATTAGACACGATTATAACCCACATAATATCTTGAATTTTTTCCCAAACTCAAACACATTCTTCTCTTTGATCCCTCTCATTTGATCTCTATTTCTCGCTTCATCTCATCAAAACCTTGTGACAGTCTTCTCCCTACACCCACACCACCTTCGATATGCCATCAGCCAATGATGATGCTCCAACAATTGGCTGTGCATTTTAGCCGCCCCACCTTTGTTTATTAGATCAGGTAAAATTTTGATATCCCTTTCTTTAATTTAATTTTTTCCTCCTTCCTTGCTATAGATCTTTGGTAACTGTAGTTGGGTATAGCCCTATCTCATTTCAAATTCTCTCTCTAATGTCTTTCACTTATTTTCGCTAAAACCCTTTAGGTCTTGTTTTGTTTCAGTTTTGATCCTTTTGATAATTGGGTTTTATTATGGATTGTAAAGCTTGATAATTTTTCTTGGGTTTGAAAATTGGGGTTGTTGGTAATGGCCAAAGGTTTTGTGATTGAATGGAAAGTGCCCTGCAATGGCTGTAGATCTCCGAATTATAAATCTATATGATTACTCATCAAAAAAGTTTATTGTGTAGTCAAATAGGCTTAGGCATGGCTTAAGATAATTTAGACAAAGGCTTGCATTAAAAAAAAAAAAAGTAGAATGTTGAATTGTAACAAAAGTGTTAAGTATATTAATTTCATACGTATATATAAGTTAATGAATATATATATATATATATATAATTGCAGTAATCCAGGAATGGAACACCAATATTGACCAATATCTAAATATTTCATTCCTTTAATAAACCAAAATGACTTCAGGTACGATATTGATTCCTTTGATTGATAAACTCAATATCTATTTATGTTATCTTAAGATTTAATATTTCTTATTTTCCTTAAGAAAGTTATGATATGAAAAATACATTTGAAAGATAAATCTTTACATTTATTTGGACTATTTTAGTCAAATTTTCAATTTTTACTAATTTAATATATTTATTTATATTTTAAATAATTATTAAATTAATTATTGTGTCATTACGGTTCGACCCTAATCTTGTCTCAAAAACTTTGAACCCTTACATTTTTCGGTTTTTTGAATGGTTCAAATTTCAAAACCATGATCTTATCTTCAATTATGTTTGCAATCCACCATGGCTAGTGATTTTTTTCCTTCCAAAAAAGTTGAATTTCTTCGCTGGCAGTAAGGATAATAATCTTGGTGTAGCCCAACTCCTTCACTCTGAGTATCCTCTCTCACTACTACTAGTTTGCCACTATGCTAGTGGTGGAGTTAGAAATATTTTCCAATGGCCAAGCTAAATGTAAAAATATTATTAAAAAAAAAAAAAAAAAAACATTACTCCATAAAGTCGTGCTTTACATTCTTTCTTAATATTAAAATTGATTTTGAACTCTTTTTTATTTTACACAATTATACTATCACTCAAAAATATATTGTCTATGGTCCCAACTTCTATATTGAGTAGTAACACATTTGAATCATAATTATTTTTTCTCTTAAAACATACTGTAATTGTGAATAGTTTCCTCATAAATTCTCACACATTAAAAACTTATTTTTTTTTAGAAAGAATTAAAAACCTAAATATAAAATGTTATAATCTTGTTATATAATCTTCGAAGAAAATGTAAATAAAATGTATAATTTATGGAATCATCAAAAAACCCAAACAATTTATAAAAATACCTCCCCATGTAATAACTATAAAAACAAATCACTGGTCAAAATTGAATATATAAAAAGCATAGAATAACTTAATATAAAATAAAATAGAAGAGGCTAAGTTATTGAATATTAATCTTTACAATGTCACCTAAATGAAATCTCTCAAATTCTCGTCAAAATTAATATTATTTATGGTACGTTTGGTACACTGAATGGAAATTACGACATGAATTGTAATCTTTATTATTAGGAATAAAATGTGTTGTAATGTAATAACTAAACATATTCATAAGTTTCATTGTGAGTTATAACATTATAATAAAACTTAATATTTATTTTAGGAAATATCTTACTCATCCAATTATATCTTCTTAAAAATTATTATTTTTAAAATGAGATGAGTTCAAGTTACACCTGGTGTAACTTGACAAAAGTTACATCCTTTTTACACCATAGATTTCTATTAGATCTAATGGTGATAGATCGCTACTTCTTATACCATTAATATAGAATCATTAATGCTAGATTTTAGAGGATATCTTAGTATTAATGACTATCTGTCAAATTTTTTCATTTCTTTCTTCTTGAGTTCTTCTTTCTTTTCTTTTCGTTTTTGTTTTTGTTTTTGTTTTTGTTTTTTTTTTTTGTTTTGTTTTTTTTTTTTTTTTTTGTTTTCAAATAAACACACCTGTGAACCTGGATACTTTCATTTCGTTTTTGTTTTTTTTTTCTTGTCCTTTGTTTTCGGAGAAACACACTTGTGAACCTGGATACTTTCATCAATATCTGGTTTCTAAGAAACAAAACACTATCTTAGGATCAGATTTATCATTCTCTCCAAAATTAAAGGATCAGTGTTTATCCTCAATTTATATTAAACACAAACCACGATTGCTAAAATTAAAGGATCAGAATTTTACTTTTGTCCTTATTAGTGCCAAAATTAATTACTAAAATAAAACAAATCATGCCTCTTCCAAACACCGTGATTTCATATTCGTATATAAAAATTAGTCATATATCAAATAACATGATTCATTAAACAAATTCACCAACAAACTGTTATAAAAAGAGAGTTTCATTAAGAGGGTGACCATGAATTTCTGAGAAAAATCGTGTAAACCCATCACGCCTTGCAAAACAACACACACACACACACACACACACACACACACACACACACACAACACACATGTTGGAAAATCTAGTTTTGCATCTCATACAAAACACACAGCGGAAGCAACAATCATGGATCTACTTCATTCATGAGAGATAACATGTAATCTTGAATTCTAAAACAAAGAATAGGAAGCGTACCTTGATGCAGTGAAATTCAAAACCAAAACTTGAGAATTACTTGGGAACACTTTCAATCTTCACTCCAATTTCACTAATGCCCAAGATGTGTGGTCTCTCAATCAGTTCCCAAGGGAAAGTAAGAGAGTGGTTTTCACTCACACATACAAACCATTTCATAAAGATTTCTCTCTATGTTGTTAGTTACCAAATTCTGTATGTTTCTCCCTTAATATCTAACTGATTATCTAATTGGACTAGCCTTTTGGGTCTTTCCAATTGGGCTCTAATATGTGGCTTGGAGTGGGACCAAAAGGGACCAATAAGACACTAACTCCAATGGGTCTTGGGCTTTTCTGTCAACTCTTGACAAGTTCAAAGTTATCATTAACTATATTTAATACCATTATATAAATATAGTTGCACTCTAGGCCTTATCTATAAATTATATCTCAAGACTTTATTATACATATAGCCCCTTCATTAAAATATTCGTAGTAATATAAAGTCATGAATGTTGACTGTCACTTTGAAAATTACTACATCTTAATCCTTGAGTACTCGGTTTAATCTTTTATGTTATTTATTATATATTTATGAAATCTAATTTCATAAATATATACTTTAGTAACTTTTTACTAAAGTGGTTGGGCCTAACACTCTAAATAACCAAACCCATTAAACTTATCTCAAGGGAATATTTTATATCTCTGTTAAGAAATTATGAATTCCATCTTGAGAATATATGTTCTATCAACATTAAATGTGGCTGCCCAACATTTTGAGGTTTTGACCGTAACTTATAAATCTCACTCCTGATATATCAAAGCAACTTACACCTTATGATCAGGTCCATTATTCTCTTAGGATTTAAAGTTGATGTAAATAGAAGTCGTGAGATTTATTATTCATTTGAGAATCGTTAGGAGAATAATAAATCTCACAGCGGTCCAGTTCAATATGTTTTAACTCTTAAAACATATCAACATATCAATTAGAAGTCTCCACTTCCATGATCAAGACAAATCATCTTAGTTGATATGTTATAGTCTTCGCAGATGAAATGTCTAATTTTATCACTGACTACAAACTAAAATTTTGAGTTTACAAAAAACTTGTGATTTATATCTTCTGTGACTAAATCACATACTATGCATCTCATGGACTAAGATAATGTCCTATTAGTTCATTTATAAATAGTCTCATATAATTAAACAATTTAATTATTTATGACATACCAATAAATTAGATTTTAGGGCACAAACCCTAACAACACACACACACACACACACACACACACACACACACACACACACACACACATATATATATATAAGTTCAAGATTCAACGCTGATGGCTATGCCCACAAATAATAATAGTGTTTCCATTTAGCCAGGTTGAGGAAAACATAAAGAAAACATAATCAAATAAGAAGCACAATGGGCTTATTTGGCATCCTACGGAAGACAAAACTTGTAATAGTCAAGTGATATATTATAAAAGAATAAGGTCATGCTAAAGATTTGATAAAAAAAATTAAAAAAATGGTCATGCTAAAGAAGATCTGCAACTCAGAAAGTTAGGAAAAGTGATTGTGCTACTGTGCAAGGTAGGGATAAATTAATGAGAGAGAGAATAGAAAAAAAAATAGTAATATAATATTCTCTACCATTAATTTGGTTAGTTAGTGTGACAAGTAATAAATGTTTAATAATGACATGGACATTTGACATTTTTTAACCGTTAAATCTAATACAAATCTATGATGTAAAAAATGTGTAACTCTTGTTAAGTTATACCAGGTGTAACTTGAACCAATTTCTTTTAAAATTTAAGAGAGATATATATTATTTTTTATTTTTATAATTGTTAGATGTATATGGAAAGTTTGTTTATTTGGAAATGTATTAAATTTTGAAACTATTGCACTTACTAAAGAATAGTTAATACAACCCTTTTAAAAATGAATATTTATTTCTCATTTTGAAGAATATCAATTCATAAAGAATTACTATTTCTTATAATAAAAACATAACCAAACTAAAGAATAGCTAAACCATATGAATAATTATTACATTGCAGTGCTTATTACAGTCTACTAAACATCCCCTTATATTTTACAATTTCTTAAGTAGGTAGTGCAAGCCTACTGTAGACACTCGTGAAACGACATCGTTTTGTACTAAAATACATGAAACAACATCGTTTTGAACGCTGAATTAGCACAAAACATGTAAATATAATAGGAGGCAAATGGATATTTTTAACACCAAAAAAAGAAAAGTTAAAAGCCACGGGATCTTCATACATGCAAAAAATTAATGTAGCATTTTAAGGAGTTAATAATGGAAATTTAAGTACATATTAAAATTTAGGAATATATAAATATCCTTTTATTATTGACACCTGATAGACATGTATTAGATAAAATTGACATGGACAAATTATGATGCTCCATGTGGCTTTGTTTGTCCAAATCATCTGAATAGATTCAACACGTATCAATCTTTATAAGCTTGACAATCATGGCACATGACAGAAGATTAGGTGAGGCTTCTACTTTAATATATATATATATATATATATTAGAGCCTGATAAGGCAAAAATAAGACATGAAGCTGCAGAGTGTTCTGCTTCCTGTTTCAAAAAAAAAAAAGAGTTTTCTGCTTCTTTTACTCTTGACTTTTCTTCTTCCTCTATGTACAAACAAAGATCTACTATTTGAACCGAGCATACATATTTCTTGTTATGTGGTGGACCCTCTTCCTCCTCAATTCTGCAAGTAATAGCAAATGTACATTTCGATTTAATATCTTACAAGACAGTAAGAAAGTGAGAAAATAAAAAATAGTGGTGTTTATTATACACATTCAAATTACACAAAAATCGTGACTTTAAGTGCAATTTAAGTGTAATAGAGTGTGACCTAGTTTTACCCTTTGAAAATAGTGAATACGTCTTCTAAAAGGAAAACACTATTTAGTATTTATTCAGAAAAAAAATAGTGAATAAATAAGAAGAAAGGCATGAATATTACATATCCAGCGTAGGTGGTTTAATAGAACACACTTACACACATAAAGGAGATTTAAAAAAGCACTCGCATTGTAAGATAGAGCATTAGCATTGGAGAATGCTAATACCAAATGTAAAGGAAATTTGGCATTTTAAGCCCCAAAATTCTCTCCATCAGGAAATGCTACTGCCAACTATTGCAATTTTTTTTTTTTTTTTTGCAATAGTGCTACAGTGCAATTCTATCTTTAGAATTGTACTATAGCACAATTTTAAAACAAAATAATATTTGTTTATTCACATATCTAACTCTCTCTCTCGTCACTTCTCTATTTCTCATCTCCTTTCTCTCTCCGCAACAGCCTCTCTCTCTCTCATTACATCTCTCTCTCACGGTGGGCTATTCTGGCGTGGGTCGTGGGTCTGGCATGGAGGTGAGACTGAGGAAGTCGAGATTGGCGTGGTATGGTGGCGATGTTTGGGTTTTTTGGGTCTAGATCGGTGTGGTATGATCGGCGGCGTGTTTAAGCTTTTTTTGGTGTGGTTTGCGGCGTGGTTTTCTCTCAACAAGTGTAGGCAAGCCGAGTTGTACCTCCATGGAAGTGCGAGACTGAGCGCCAGAAATGAATCTCGTCGAGAAGTGTGAGACTGGGCTATTCAATGGCCTTTTTCTTGAACCTCATTGGAAATGAAGGCTCCAGTGGAAGTTGCAGATAGAAATTTAGGATTTTTTGTTTGTGGGTTTTGTTGATTGATGCGTTTTTGGCTAATCTATGAAGTTTTGGGTGTTTGAGTTGATGGGTTATTGTTGGATTTTGTTTGAATGATTTCTGGTTTTCTTGAACCTATTCAATGGTCTTTTTCTTGAACCTCGCCGGAAATGAAGGCTCCAGCGGAAGTTGCAAATAGAAGACTAGAAGAGAGCTAAAAATTAGAGAGAGGAGAGAGATGGGAGAGAAAAGATACAATTTTGGGATATATTATTTTAATGAGTAGAATAGGAAAATAAAAGTTTGGGTGCTGGAAGTATTGTAAAATGGTATGGTATAATGATAAAGTGGTTTTTTGGAATGGTAAAATAGAGTAGAATTAGAATTGTGGGATGCTGAAATGACTACAATAAAGGTGTAAATGCCCACAAGTCAATAGAACAAACCATGTAACCCTAGCTAGTTCATCTTCCCCCTTCCTCCCTTCCATCCAAACTTGCCAATAAAGATAGATATATATATATATATATATATTCACACATGCTTCCAGTCATTTTAAAGCTAGTATTCTAGCTTCTCATAGCATTCTATCCCATCCTTATAAAGTTCTAAATCATGTACAATGAGAGAGAGAGAGAGAGAGAGAGAGAGAGAGAGAGAGAGAACAAAAGACTTAATTTTAATTCAACTCATAAAAGGAAATGAAGCCTTAGTTTAAAATGTGTGTATGAGCATTAGCATCCGGAACCGATTGCTATTTTACCATATTGTTAGGTTCTAAGAAATTAGGAATTAATGTATTAGAACTTCAATTTGTATTTTGTTGGCAAACCATGATCAAAACATTTAGTCTAGGTTTAGGTTTGCTCAAAGTACGTTTATTTGTAAAATTGGAATTGAGTGATTGCAGAATTTATTGGACTAAATATGCAAGGCTCGATCGATCGAAAATAAGACTCGATCGATCGAACCATGTGCAGTTTTATATTTCTGCAGAATTCTAGTTCAGCCCAAACTCTATTTAAACGTCTTGGGGTTCAAGTAAAACACTCCTATATATAAAGGAAACCCTAAAACATTTTTGAGTGCTTTTAGAGAGATTAAAGTGCTGTGTGTGCCTCTTTTTATTTTTAGGGTTTTGTACCTAAAGGCTCTCTAAAGGTTGTTACTCATATTCCGTTTTGTGTAAATCTCTTGTGAGATCTACGAGGAGCTTTCCTTTACACATGCTTAGGATTATCAAGAAGGATATTTCTTCAAAAGCTTGATGATCATTTAGTTGCTGCACTAAAGAGCTTAAAGATACACAAGCGGGAGTACTTGTACTTGCTGGAGAATCCAAGAAAGAAGAAATTTGTGGATTCGGAGCTTGCACGTGGTCGTGTCAGTAAGTTTTACTGGTGGGTAGCAATAGAATGTTAGTGGTCTAAGTTCTATTGTACAAACTTTGATTCTTTCATAAAGTGAATTCAGGTTTACCTTGAAGATAGTTAGGTAAAATTCTTCCCAAGTTTTTTACCGGTTTGGTTTTTTGGGTCATCATATCATTGTGTTATTTATTTTTCCGCTGCTATGCTTAATATGATTATATGATTGTGTTAACCTAGAATTGCATAATTTACCTAAGTTAATCACTTGGCTAAATAACTAGGTTAATCCAATTGTTGTTTAAGGGGTCTAAAAACTTTACAAGTGGTATCAGAGCAGGTTGCTCTTTTGTTTTAGATCTTTTGATCTAAGAGCTGATCCTTGACCCCTGTTGTCATGGATAATTTGAAGTGTCTTTCTGATCATGTTTCTGCTCATGCTTCTGTTGATTTTATTGATGCCTGTGAAACTCTTCGTAAGGAATTATTGAAATCTATGAAAATTGCTAAGAAATTCAAGGAAGAGTTAAAATTGGCTAATCTTGAAAACGAGGAATTGGTTGTTAGATTAGATGAATCTAATAAAAAGAATGAATTTTTGAGAAATCAATTTTCCTTTCAAGATGAGAAGATGAAAAACTTGGAACAAGAGTTAGTTGAATATGAAGTTAAAATTGAAAATTTGACTAGTACCAAGCCTGCTGTTGATAACAGAAGTGTTTTTGTTTCTCTTAAGCCTAAAATTGAGAAAGTTTATATCCCTCCTTTCAAGAGGAATAATAAAGAAAAGGCTTATTTTGCTAGGTTAGACAAAAGTAAAAGTTCTGATGTAGATGCTGAAGTTTCTAAACTTAAGTCTAAATCTACTATTAGAGAGCATAATAAATATGTTTTTGTGCCTACTTGTCACCTTTGTGGTGTTGTTGGTCATGTTAGACCAAATTGTTCATTGTTAAGGCAAAAACCAAAATCTGAGACTAGATTTGTTGTTAGGAATACTGATGTTCCAAAATTTGTTCCTGTTTGTCGCTTTTGTTGTGTCTCCGGTCATATTCGTCCTAATTGTCATAAATTGAAATTTAAGCATTCTGTGTTTTAGTCTAGGATATGTGATGATATTTCTCCTGCCATAAGTCCATATAAATTGTTTCATATTATTTTGAAAAATTTAAGCTTGTTGGCTTGTGAAAGGAATTTGCAAGATTTCAGTTTTTTTTCAGAAGATTGGTGCAATCCCTCAAATACACTCTACTTCTCATAGATTTTCACATACAAAGCCGAAGACTCGTGTTATATGGGTGAGAAAAGATTCTCTAAGGTGAGTGTTGCTGACTTATCCCTGTTTTAATTCTTTCAATTGTTTGTGGACGTGTCTTATTTCTGTTTTTGGTTGTTTTTGTTTTTTAGGTTGTTTTTTTTATTAAAAAACAATCCAAAAACATTGAAAATTTTTTAAAAAGACAAAAATATTTTATTTTGAGTCTTGTTTTATTTTTCTTGAGAATTACATGAATTATGATATCCTTCTCTTGATTTAGAACATGCTTAACATTGTGGAGAAACTTGAATATTATGTGTTATATAAGTGCTAAGCTATTTCTGATTTTGTATGAGTATGTACTAGTTTGTACATGTACTCATGGGTTAATTAAGAAATTAATATTTCTTGTTTGTGTACCCTCTATAGCTTAGTTAAGCACTATCATGCATAGCTTTGCATAGTTCATTTAGCATAATGTATGCTTTTTGTTTTTGGTCATAAATTTTTTGAAACCAAAAAGATTTTTATGTGTTTTGCATTATTTTTCTTGGATTTATAATTAAGATTGGCCATATTATCTTTACATAACATGTTTATGTACCTTGTTTAGCTTTGATGAGTTTATTTATTGCACTTTACTAGTTTGAGATTTGTAATGCATGTTGTGTGGGAAGATGTTTATAGTTCTTGATCACTTTGTCTTGATCTTAAAGTCACATGCTTTTAATTGTCGGACTTGATCTTATCGAGAAAGGCATAAATAAACATCTCATCACTATTTACTAGCCAATCATGAACACCCTAGTGCATATTGTAAGATTTTGTGCTTATGAAAGTGTAGCACATGCACAAAAAGAACATAAGGTGTAGCCTCGGTTTAAATGCTTAAAATTGGTGTGTACATTATTGGGCTTAAAGCAAAATCAAATAAATAAAATTGGTGTGTACATTATCCCGGCTATTTAATAAGTTTCTGAACAATTAAAATTGGTGTGTACATTATGAGACAAATCAAGAAACTTACATGATTGCAAGCTTATGATCTAGGAGATGTGGGAGTTATATGATGTAACTCTTTAGGTGATAGTCTCTTTCAAATTCTATGTGATGAATTTTGTAGACTTGGTGTTTGATTTCTATTCACATATCACCTCATATGTATCTCAAGCTTTTGCTAGTTGCACACACTACACAAGTTACTCTTTGTTAAACTTTGTACATGATATTGTGTGTTAATTTGGATTTGCCATCCAAGGTTATATGTTCCTTGATTTTGATGCAAAATGTGTTCAGTTTTTAAGTTTTTGACCAAATTTTTTTTCATGCATCATTTTTGTTTATGATTCACATACATTGCACTATTTTTTTTTTTTTTTTTTGGTATCCATTTTGCAGTTTTGCAATCATATCTCTCATTGTTTTCACACATAACATGCATACACTTTGCTAAATTTGGTACTCAACTTGATTTAAAAATTGATTGATTAATTTTTGAGTCCTTTGTACATTCTAGTATATGCTATTTTTACGTGTGAACTATAGAAAATTATTTTCTTAAGAGATATGATGGATAATCAAGTGCAACTATTTTCTCTATTCATGCAACTGTTTATGGGTCACATAATGTCAAGATTGCATTTATTGAAAGAGAGAATATTTTTCTTAATGTGTATTCTCAACTTATTTTTTAAAGTTTGGTTTGTGTCTTTTTATTTTTCCCCACCTCCTAAATTGTTTTTCCCAAAACTTGTTTTATTTTTCCTATTTGTATAGGGGGAGAAGCTTGTTTTAACCCTTTGTTGTTCATAGGGGGAGTTGTCTCTATTTTCTATTGAATTGTTTTGTGTTTTGTGTTCCCTTGATTCTTTATTTTCTCTTCTCATTTGTTGTGTGTGTTGACTATTTACTCTTTATATGAGTTGTCTTTGTCAATATGTGACAAAAAGGGGGAGATTTAGATGAAATGTGGGAATATGTGTGGAAAATACAAGAATGTTTTGTTTAGGGGGAGTTGAAATTATTATTTTTTTATATATCTAACTTAGGGGGAGAGTTAGTTTACATATTTGTTAATTTACTTATTTTTTGTCACACATGCATTTATGCGTTTTGTTTAAGTGTTTCAGGAATATACAGGTTGATTCAGTCGTGCTGCTATCTACACTTGCAACTGATAGATAGTAGTTAGGTTGAATTGTATTTAGGCTATTTGTAACTTTGAGCATTTCATGTTTGTGATGTGTTTTGTCACGGATTGCCAAAGGTAGGGATGGCAATTTTTGCCCGACCCGCAGGTACCCGGCCCGGCCCGGCCCTAATGGGCCGGGTTTTACTCGGCCCGATTAGAAATAGGGTCGGGTATGGGTTTAAAAAAAAACCCGAAGCGGGTTCGGGTCGGGTCCGGGTTTTATCAAAAAAACCCGGACCCGACCCGAAACCCGCCCCGAGACCCGCCCCGTTTAAAAACCCGATAGCTAAAATTACTAAACTACCCTTTATATATATATATATATATATATATACACTTATCTAACCCTAATTCCCTCCTCATTTCTTCAGTCTTCACTCCCACCCTCCCTCACACCTCCCTCATTTCAGCTCAATACCTCAGCCTCCCTCAGTCCGACTCCGATCCTCTCGCAGTGACTCTTCCCTCATTCAGCTTCACTCCCACCCTCCCTCATGCCTCCCTCATTTCAGCTCAATACCTCAGCCTCCCTCAGTCCGATCCTCTCGCCGTGACTCTTCCCTCATTCAGCTTCACTCCCACCCTCCCTCACACCTCCCTCATTTCAGCTCAATACCTCAGCCTCCCTCAGTCCGACCCTCTCGCCGTTGACACTTCCCGTCCATTCCGTCGCCGTTTTTCTTTTTTTCTTTTTTCCCTTCGCATAATCGGTCTCGCCTTCGCCCTCTCTGCCCTCTGCTTCTCGGCGTCTGAACTCTGAAGGTAATATTCTTTTCTTTTGATTACTTCATTTTGATTTTGATTTAAATTTGTTAAACACTTACAAATTTTGATGTTTTGAAAACTTTGAAATTTTTTGAAAAGGTAACAAATTGTTATAAATATATTATTATTATTGTTGTTGTTGTTGTTTTTAATAATTTAATTGTTAGATGGTTTGGGTCTGTGGATCGGCGGTGGTTAGATGGCGAGGTTTGTGGTGGTCCGTGGTGGTTCGCAGACAAGTGTGGATTGGTGGTGGTTAGATGGCGAGGTAGTGGCTGGGTTTTGTTCGCGGTGATTCTGAACTGGGTTTGACTTAGTTTTTTTGTTTATTGGGGGGTTTTATGAGTGTTTTGATAATCAGGGTGTTGTAAAGTTAGGAAATTTTGATAGATTGCTTTTGCCTGGTTCCTTTGAATTGGGTTTTTCTGGAGTTTTTTTTTTTTTTTTTTTTTTTTTTTTTTTTTTTTTTCTTTTTTCAGGGAATTTGACTTTGTATAATTAGTTTTGACATGTGAAAGATCTTTCTGATGTTGAATTGTGGTATGAAATGATCTGGTGATGTATGTTCTTAAGGAAAGATTGGGTAGCAGCGGCGGATAGTTTGGGTTTTGGATTTTGTTTGGGTATTTTGAGTTTCAATTTAGGTATTTTGAGTTTTAGTATGGGTATTGGGTTTTGTTTGAGTTTGGGTTTGAATCTCTGGGGAACGAATCTTGATTCTGGGTAATAGGTGCATTTCACAATTTTATTTTATTTTATTTTTTGAGGTGTTGAAATATTGTTTTTTGTGTTTGTTGGGAATGCAGAGCCTAAAACAGAGATGGAAGACACAAACACAGACACAAACAAATCTGGCTCTTCCTCGCCAAGCGGCTCTCCCTCAAGAACCGGACGTTGTCCCTTGCCAACTATACGGTCTCCTTCGCCATTTTCACGATCACCCTCGCCATTGTCGCCTGGCAGCTCACCCTCAGGATCACCATCACCTTTATGCCCATTAAACAATGAGTAAGTGTTTGAATTTGTTGTTAATCATGTTTAATTTGTGAATCTGTGTAATTATGAATTTGTGCCTATTAATTAATGATTATGTGTAATAATAAATTTGTGATAATTTGTTTTGATTCTAACTCCCAAACTTCTGAACCAATTAGGAGTCCGAACTCCCCGACGGTGGACTTAGAGGTAGAAGAACAAGAAAGGAGTCCAACGACAGAGGAAGAGAGAGAGCAAGAGCCTACAAATGAGGACTTGGACACAAGTAAAAAAAGAAAGACTACCTCAGATGTTTGGGCTCATTTTACAAAGAAGAAAGTTGAAGGAAAAATTAAAGCCCAGTGCCATCATTGTGGCAAACTTTACTTGGGTGATCCTAGCCAAGGTACATCTCATTTGCGAACTCATTTAACAAGATGTCCACGAATGAAGTTTAAAGATATACGACAACAAGTCTTAATTAAACAACAAAATAAGGTGGATGGAACTATGAGTTTAAATAATTACCAATTTGATCAAGCTAGAGTGAGGAATAAGCTTGCTCGTATGGTCATCTTACATGAATATCCTCTTTCAATGGTTGATCACATTGGGTTTAGAGAGTCTGTAGTTGATCTTCAACCTATGTTTAAACTTGTCACAAGAAATACTTTGAAGAGTGACATTCTTAAAATCTATGATAATGAGAGGGAGAAAGTTCTGAAGATCACGGACAAGAATGGAAGTAGGATGGCAATTACAACTGATATGTGGACTTCAAGTAACAAAAAGAGAGGGTTTATGGTCATTACCGCTCATTTTATTGATCATGCTTGGACGTTGCAAAGTCGAGTTTTAAGGTAATTTTTTTATCTATAAGTTGAATATTAAAGACTGTACATTTAGAATGTTTATTGAGTTATGTTAAATTGAATGTTTATTTAGTTATGTTATAATTATTCCTATTATTTTTCTAGGTTTGTTTATGTTCCTTCTCCACACACAAAAGATGTCCTTGCTGAAGTCCTTGTTGATTGTTTTTTAGAGTGGAACATTGATAGGAAGTTGTCTACAATAACTATAGATAATTGTAGTACTAATGATGCCATGATAAGACTTCTCTTGAATAAGCTTGATACTAGTTCTCTTTTGTTGGGTGGGTCTATATTGCATATGAGGTGTGCTGCACATATTTTGAATTTGATTGTTCAAGATGGGTTGTCTCTTATTAGTGATGGTATTGAAAGGATTCGTGATAGTGTAATTTATTGGACTGGATCACCAAAAAGGAGACAAAAATTTGAAGAAAATGCACATCAATTGCGTGTTCAATGCACCAAAGAGTTAGTCTTAGATTGTAAAACTCGTTGGAATTCAACTTACTTAATGCTTTCTACTGCATTGATTTATAAAGATGTTTTCTCGCGTTTGGCTAAACGTGAAACATCTTATACTTGTTTGCCATATGATCGTGATTGGGAGGTAGCCAAAGATATTTGTGGGAGGTTGGAATTGTTTCATAGTGTGACTGAGTTTTTCTCTGGTCATAAGTACCCCACAACTAATATGTATTTTGCTTTGGTGTGTGAGTTGAAAATTGCATTGAATGAATGGAGTTTGTCTTCAAGTGAGATGATAAGTACGATGGCAGAAAGCATGCTTGCTAAATTTAATTCTTATTGGGCTAATGTTAGTGTTGTTATGGCTGTTGCTGCTATCTTAGATCCAAGATATAAGATGAAGTTATTGGAGTTTTATTATCCTAATATTTATGGTGATAGTTCTGATTTGGAGATTGAAAAAATTAAGAATCTTTGTTATGATTTGCTTGATGAGTATGGAGATGTAGATGAGTCTGCTGTAGGTAATGAAGGAAGTTCTCATATGCCTGCAAGTACTTCAAATCAAGTGGCACAAATAAAATTTAGGTTGATTGGATCAATGTCAAGGTTTGATAGGTTTGTGAATAATAGTTCAAGTAGTTCAAAGAAACATGGGAGTGGTAGAATGGAATTTGATCATTTCATTGATGAGGGAGTGTTGAAGAGGAGTGAAGACTTTGATATTTTGGCATGGTGGAAACGTAATGGTCTCAAATATCCTACTTTACAAAGGATTGCAGGAGATATTTTAGCCATTCCCGTCAGAACTGTTGCTTCAGAAGCTGTCTTTAGCACTAGTGGGAGACTTTTAAGTCCACACCGTAGTAGGCTACATCCCAAGACTATAGAGGCAATGATGTGTGCTTAGAATTGGTTATGGAGTGAAATCAACGGTTAGTAATTGTCTAATTTCTATTTATAAAATCAAAATTGTGTTTTTATATTTGCTAGTTACAATTTGATTAAGTTTATTCCATTTTTTAATTCATTGTTGTTGTAGGTTCTTCAACTATATCTGGAGATAGTACATTTCAATCCATTCTTGATGATGGGGAGCCAAATGAAGATGATGAGAGATGTGCCACAATTGATGGGAGTTGTATCACAATTGATGAAGATTAAACATTTTGTATTAATGTAGTAACTTTTTTAATTTCTTAGACTTGTTGAATTAATTTGTTGGTTTGTAATTATTATAAACTTGAGGGATTTATTTTGTAACGTTTTAATTTCTTGGACTTGTTAGACTTTTGATACTTATTTCTTGGATTTGTTGGATTTATTTTATTTTTATGTTTAGCTAGTGATTTTAGTTATGATTTTGTTGATTAATGATTAAATGGTTATCTTAGTTAGGTAATTTATTGATTTAAAATCTTAGTTATGATATATTGAATTATGATTATGGTATTAGTTATGATTTATTGATTTATAGATTTATAATTAACAGGTGATTTATTGATTTATGATTGGTAGCCTTAGCCTATGATTTGGACTGATATGGCATTTGGGCCACGTTAATTATTTAGGCTTGAATATGCATGCTTAATGTAGGCAAAATCTGGGCAAAAATTGGGCTTAAATCTGGGATTGAATTAAAATTTGGGCTTAAATTTTTTTTTTTTTTTTTTTTTTTTTTTTTTTTTTTTTTTTTTCAGTTGGGCCACAAATTGGGCCCAATTTCTAAACGGGGCCCGCGGGGCCCGGCTGGGGCGGGTTCGGGCCCCGGGAAAAAACCCAGTAGCATAAACAGGGCGGGTCTGGATTACGGGTCTTGCCCCGCGGGTCGGGTCCGGGTATGGAAAAACCCGGCCCGAACCCGACCCGTTGCCATTCCTAGCCAAAGGGGGAGATTTTTGGATTCTAAGAAATTAGGAACTAATGTATTAGAACTTCAATTTGTATTTTGTTGGCAAACCATGATCAAAACATTTAGTCTAAGTTTAGGCTTTCTCAAAGTATGTTTATTTGAAAAATTGGAATCGAGTGATTGCAAAATTTACTGGACTAAATCTGCAAGGCTCGATCGATCGAAAATTAGACTCGATCAATTGAACCACGTACAGATTTATTTTTCTACAAAATTCCAGTTCAGCCTAAACTCTACTTAAACGTCTGGGGGTTCAAGTAAAACACTCTTATATATAAGGGAAACCCTAAAACGTTTTTGAGTGCTTTTAGAGAGATTAAAGTGCCGTGTATGCCTCTTTTTATTTTTAGGGTTTTGTACCCAAAGGCTCTCTAAAGGTTGTTACTCATATTGCGGTTTGTGTAAATCTCTTGTGAGATTTGTGAGGAGCTTTCTTTTACACATGCTTAGGATTATCAAGAAGGAGATTTCTTCAAGAGCTTGATGATCATTCAGTTGCTCACTAAAGAGCTTAAAGATACACAAGCGTGAGTGCTTGTACTTGCTGGAGAATCCAAGAAAGAAGGAGTCTGTGGATTCGGAGCTTGCATGTGGTCGTGTTAGTAAGTTTTACTGGTGGGTAGCAATAGAATGTTAGTGGTCTAAGTTCTATTGTACAAACTTCGCCATATAGTGGATTCAGGTTTACCTTGAGAATAGCTAGGTTAAATCCTCCCCAGGTTTTTTACCGGTTTGGTTTTTTGGGTCATCATATCATTGTGTTATTTATTTTTTCGCTGCTATGCTTGATATGATTATATGATTGTGTTAACGTAGAATTGTATAATTTACCTAAATTAATCACTTGGCTAAATAAATAGGTTAATCCAATTGTTGTTTAAGGGGTCTAAAAACTTTACACATGTAAAAACTTGTTTTTATTATTATACTAACTCACTTTACAATACACCTTACAGCTCAGTTTTTATTTTCACATACAACCTATTAAAATAATATAACAACACAATAAAATAATATAATATAAAAAACTAAGATCTCTTTTCCTATCTCTCACATCCACCCACTGCCACCGTAGAGCAATCCAACCATTGATCAATTCAAACCTAAACCCAATGCCAAAACCCAAACTCAAATCCAAAATCCAAACCACCCATTGCCACCGTAGAACATCCCAATAGCACCACCCACTAGCATCGCCAGTCAATTTGAACCCAAACCCAATACCCAACTCACCAAACACCTTAACTGAAAATAACCAAACACCCTAACAAAACCCAAAACCAAAATCCAAAGGCACCACCACCACCATCGAAACCCAGCCACCAAAACAACCATCACCGAAACCCACCAACAAACTGACCCAACAAGCACCAAAACCCACCACCAAACAGATCCATTAAACAACGAAATGACCCACCTCCAAACTTGGTCACCGATTTAACTCCACAACCGAAATGCCACCACTAAAACCCAGCAACACCCATTTGATCCAATCAAAACTTAGTCAGATGGACCAAGATAGATGATTGAGAAACATGCTGTGAATAGAGAGAGAAAAGTGGGAAATGGAGGTGAGAAATAGAGAGAGAAGAGGGAGAGATGGAGAAGTGAGACTGAGAAGAGAGGAGACAAAGAGACCAAGAAGGGGAAAAAATAAAGAGAGAATAGGGAGAATCAAAGGAGAGAGAGAAGTGGGAGATTTAAAAAAAAAAAAAAAAAAAAAAAGATTTTAATGATACAACCTGTGAACCGTAAGGTTGAGATCAAGATATATAGCTGCTGCCAAAGACTCTACAATGTCAGCAATAATCTTTGGGGCTTTAATTGATCCATCTATAACTATATCGTCTTCCTGACTAACTGTATCAGCAAACTCTTGAACCTATAGAAGTAACACAAAACCATTTGAATAGATCTTTGTTCAAATTCTAATCAAATTTCATCTATAGATAAATCCAAAATATACGGATCCACACTACACTAGAACAGTTAATTATAAGGGAAAATCCTGTAAAAGACTGTGTGTAAGATACATTGTAGAGTCGTTTTCAAATTATAATAATTATAAACTCTCTTTTTTTTTTAAAACATAATTATAAACTCTTAAAAGCATAATAGCGTATGCAATTTTTATTTGCATTCAAAGGGTGCCTTCGATTCACAGCTTTTTTTTCAGAAAAATATAAGCATCCACTGCCATAATAAAATTTTTAAAACAGAAGAATTAGAGACAATGTCTTCCTTATAATTCTAGTGATAAAAAAAGAAAAGAAAAACTCACTAAAAATTAGAGATAATGTGCCATAAATTCTAGTGATAATAAATTCCTTACAAATCTAGTGAACATATGCGACCATAATTTTTACTTTTTAAAGCCTCACTTTTTTTTTTTTTGGAGGATTTTAAAGCCTCACTTAAAACTCACTATTCAAATGAAAAAACCTGCTGCACACGTGTGTGGATCCGCACATTGCTCAATTTGCACTAAACTTGTGGCTTTAAGTCATGATTTCAAACTTAATCGTGACTAAAAATCACAAGTTCAATGCAATTGGCCAGTGTGAGGATTCACATACTATATGGAATAAACATTGCCCTTATTCAAAACATAAAAATTCCTACTAATAAAAAAGATCAATAAGTTTCCATATAGGTCGCATTACATTCTTCTCATGCCCCACCTCATAAGAGCATTAGCATCACGCTCTTCAAAACCATATTTAGTTAAAGTTTTAACTAAATTAACTTCACCCAAAAGCCTCAAGCATCAGGCTTAATAAATTGTCAAAAAACTTTAACAGTGAACAACGGGTTCAATACACTTATTGTGCACTGTTAACTCAATACATTTTTTAAAGAAAAAATTAATTCTTTTTTTTTCATATCTCCTTTTGTGTTTAAAATAGAATGGTGATAAAGTATTAAGGTTAATGTAGTTGCCTATGAAAAGTAAATTAGCTATATAAAAAAAAAAAAAAAAAAAAAAACACTACAACAAAATGTATTTTTAGTGACGAAAAAATTCGTCACTAAAGGTCCAGTTTTTTGTCACTAAGGACCTTTAGTGACGAAATTGGACTTTTAGTGACGAAACTCATTTCGTCACTGTAGCCCTATCACTAAAAGTCCTGGTGATGAAAAATTTCGTCACTAAAAGTCCGATTTGATTTTTAAAAAAAAAAATTTTAGTGACGAAACGTTTTCGTCACTAAATTTTTTCCTCACTAAAAACACTATTCAGTGACGAAAATATTTCGTCACTAAAAACACTTTAGTTTACTAAATCATATTTAGTGACGAATAATTTCGTCGCTAAAACTATGTTCGGGTACATATAGTGACGAAAAAAATTTTCACTAAAACTATTTTTAAGAAAATCCAGGCACATATAGTGAAGAAAATTTTCGTCACTAAAACCATTTCTTACAAAATTTTGCTATATTTAGTGACGAAATTTTCATTACTAAAACAATTTTTTGTTGCTATATTTGTGACGAAAAAATTAGTCACTAAAACTTATTTTCTATTTTTATTTTTTTCATGGCTTTGATATTTACTTGTAACTTGTCATTACATTATTAAAACCTCACATTTGAATAACACATTTATTTCAATAACACATTTATAAAAAAAAAATCCATACATTCCACAAGTAAAAATTAAAACAAGTATCCAATTCAAACTCTTTCCATACAATAATTGTTTGCAATACATACAATAACTCTACCTAAACCCTATTTTAGAACTAACGGAAGATGTCCTCATATGTCTTCAAGTAATGCCAAAAGTAAGTCCCCTAAAAGCCACCAATAAGAAATCTGCACAAATATAAAAACAATACTTCTTTAAAATCGTAAAGTAAAAACATTAACTATGTTATAAGAAACATTTCTAACAATGCATTAAGAGTAGCCACACCAATAAATTAAAATCACAACTCCTAATGTATAAGTTGTAGAAAGCAAAAAAAGTACTAACCAAAAAGTGTTTTAACTTGAAGTTGAACCACCCCCATAAGTTAGAGCATCATCATAACCTTTACTGCTCAAAAAGTTAAGAATATTTTTACCTCATCTTGCTTAGTTCATGCATCTTGGTGCATCTTTTGGACCACACCAATAAATTATCCATGTTTGACTACAATTACAAGATGAATGCTACTTAAGTAAAATAAGGACAACTCATGTATACTATATTCTAACATCTAAGTCTATAAGCTACTTAGATAAAGTTCTATCTCATATATGAATGTACAAGTCTATATTAATACTTAAACAAATATACATTGCACACACAAATATACACTCCCAATATGAATTTAAACCACCTTAGAACATTATGCAAGCCACCAGCTTGCTTCAACACAACAATCCACCACAAAACCAATCACAAACATCACAAGTACAATGCTTACAAGTATTGAAATCGAATAAAGGAACACAATTGCTACTAATCAACAAGTTTCATTAACATTTACAAGAAATGAAAAACACTCCCAATATGAATTTAACCTACCTTATAACACCATGCAAGCCACCTGCTTGCTCCAACACAACATGTTAAGGACATATTTTATGTAATTGGCAAATCCTTTGACAAAACGCACTTTACTTGTATTTGGGTAGATCTAAGTTGTGTTTAATACTTGAAGAAACATGTTGTTCAAGTCTAGTATTAAAGCCATGAAGATTGGACCAAGAAACAAGTGAAGAAAAGGTGTTCAATAAAGCTGGACAGATAGCTCGACACCTGCGGATAGATAGCTCGATAGCTTCTCGACACCTCCTCGATAGCTGCTATCTGTCGAGGTTACGGAAATTCAGCTTTTTTATTTTTGGGCCAGGCTTATGTATTTGTGTAGGGTTTCTTTTCTCACAACCCTAGACCTATATAAGACTTATTTTAGAGGCTGTCACATAAGAGAATAAGAGAATACAAGGTTTTAAACATATGCAAAAGGTTATTCTCTCTGAAAGAAGCTACTGCGTTTTTGCGCCTTAGGGTTTTGTAACCAAGTGCTTCTTGATCTTCATTCTTGATGAAGTGAAGAACTTTGCAACCAACATCTTCTTCTAGTTGGTGATTGAAGTCGCGTACTGGGATCCGCGCAATTGGTTAGTCACGTACTTGGGATTCGTGCAATAAAAAGGGTGGCATTCATATATTGAAGAGTTCAGAGGTTCTGAAGCAGTAGAAGGTTTTTGCTGTGAGTTTATCTACGGGGATTGTAGAGTCTAGTGACAAAGGTTTTGTACTAGATCTGAAACTTCTCTTTTCTATAGTGGATTGTTTTTCGGGAAGGTTTCCCCCCAGGTTTTTACTGTGAAACTGGTTGGTTTCATTGGTTTTCCTGGGTCATCATATCTTGTCTTATTTATTTTTCCGCTGCATATTATTTTGACATGATATTGATGTTTATTTGTTTTAACAAGTTTTATTGTTAATAAATCTAATTAACAACTTGGATTTAAAACTTGTTAATTCTATCAACCGGGGTCTAAATTTCCCAACAAGTGGTATCAAAGCGGGTTCACTCTGATTGGATTAATTTCCTGAGTGTGATCCATTGACCCCTGTTGTCATGGATAGAGGACAATCTTTATTTATCCCTCCTTTATTTGATGGTACTAATTATGCGTACTGGAAAGTTCGTATGAAAGTGTTTTTGCAGGCTTTAGGTGAACAAGTATGGCAAGCTGTTGAAGTTGGCTGGACTAAGCCAAAGGAAGCGCCTATGGATTGGGATGATGCAACAACCATAGCTGCAAATTTCAATTGTAGGGCCTTAAATGCTCTGTTTTGTGGGGTGACCAATGAGGAATTCAAGAAAATATCATCCACTGAAGTTACCAAGGAAGCATGGACCATTCTTGAGACCACCTATGAAGGTACCAAGGTAGTAAAGACTGTGAAGCTTCAACAACTCACTAGTAGTTTTGAAGAAATAAGGATGGAAGAGGATGAGACCTTTGATGAGTTCTATGCCAAACTCAAGGATATTGTGAATTCTGCCTTCAACCTTGGAGAATGTATTGCAGAATCCAAAATTGTGAGGAAAATCCTTAGGTCCTTACCTGAAAGATTCCATGCCAAGATCACTGCCATTGAAGAAGTAAAGGATATTGATAAAATTCCTTTGACTGAGCTTGTAGGGAACCTTCAAACCTATGAGATGGGATTAGGCTCAATAGGAAAAGGTGGAAAGAGTAAAAACCTAGCTCTTAAGGGTATAGAGGAAGAGACTGAAGACTCTGAAGATGAAGATCAAAGTGAAGATGAGGATGAGGATCTAAGCTTCATAACTGATGAGATTATCAAGCTTCTTCAGTTTAGGAAAAAGGATAAGGGCAAACCTCCTAGGAAACCTAAATCCTTTAGGAAGGGCAAGAATGAAAAACCCCTTATTCAATGCCATGAGTGCAAAGGTTTTGGTCATATGAGGATAGAGTGTCCAAACTACCTCATGAAGGAAAAGACCGAGAAGCCAAGAGAGAAAGGGTTGGTTGCTACCTGGAGTGATACTGATGATGACTCTTCTGATGAGTTTGTGGATGAATGTTGTCAAGTTATGGCCTTTGCTGCCACAACCGATAAGGTGATTGTGGAGAGTGCTAGTGACAGTGGGGATTCTTCTGATGATGAAGTACCCAAGAAGATGACCCTTCAGGAAGCCTATGAAAAGCTATGCACTGAATTCATAAAATCTGAAAAGACTTCTCATCTTTGTAGAAAAGAGCTTAATGAGGTAAATACTGAAAAAGCTGATTTGTTAGTCAAGCTAGATGAGACTACAAGATTAGTTGAGACTCTTGTTATGGAGAACACCTCATTAGAAGAGAAGGTCAAGAACCTTGAGGTTGAGCTTAGTCAAGCTAGAATTCAAATAGAGAGGATGTCTAGTGCAAAGCTTGATGAGGTTTTGAGTGCTCAAAAGCCTAGTTCTGATAAAACTGGCTTAGGATATGCTGTTTCCTCCGGCCCCTCCTCTTCCACGGCTTCTGGATCAAGGACTGTCTTTGTGCCACAATCTGAGAAAGGTAATAAAGGTATGAAATTCAAAACTGATCTGCCTAATTCTAAATCCTTTGTTAAATCTCATGTTTGTCACCATTGTGGTGTTGCTGGACACATTCGTCCTAATTGCTTTAAGTTGTATCCTCATAAGCAATTGTCCAAACGGTCACAGGTTTCCTCTCAAGGACCTACACCTTTGTTTAGAGAGTTATTAAAAGTTTTGAGCTTTTTAACTCAATTTCAGGAGAATTCTAATTCTTCTATGTCCTTTAGAAGACATACCAGGACACGTGGCTTTTCATCTTCACGGCCAAAGACTCGTGCTGTGTGGGTGAGAAAGAAGCCTAAGACTTAATTGTCTTTTCTGTTTGTCCTCTACTTTAATTCTTTCTATCTAAAGTAGGACTTTTTGTGCTTGATTTCTTATCTATTTTTGGAATCATGCTTTCATGCATCTGCATTTTTCTATCATTCCTTCATGCATATACATAATTCTTTCATGTTTTCATGTTATTTGTCTGTTTTTGTCTGGTTGTTTAAGTCTTTATTTTGTTTTGTTTTCAAAATAAAAAAAAAATAAAAAGGAAAAATCAGAAAAATACAAAAACAGTGTGTGTTTTGTGTACTTTGGTACTTGTGTACCTTGGATGGCCAATGAAACAAAGTTTTCTAAACTTTGTATCTCTTGTAGCTTAGATGAGCATCCCTATGCACAACTAAGCAAGTGAGCTTTGTGGCTCGTGTTTGTGATGAGTAAGATTAGGTTATTTCTTAAACTTAACACTCATATCACTCTTTTTGACGGGTAGGACTAGAAAATCCTAAGAGAAAGGCATAAATAACCATCTCACCACTGTTACCCGCCAATCATTAATGACATCTGTATGTTTCGGCATAGCAAAAGTGTGATGTCAATGACATTTGTGTGCTTAGGCATAGCAAAATTGAAATGTCAAATATCAATGGGTATTTCTTTTCTTTCTCATAAGCCCATGTATGATATGCTTAAAAAGAAAATATGCAAAGAAATAAAAAGCAAAAAGATTAAAAATGCTTTTAGAATGGTTGCAAGCGTGTATTCTAGGAGATGTGGGAGTTATAGGATGTACCTCGAAGGTGATAGTCCCCATCAAACAGTTATGATTGTGTGTGAGTTAAAAGTTATTTTCTCATATCTCAGATCGTCATAACATGTATACACATATGCAATCTTGCGATGTTTTTCACACACAACACGCAATATTCTTTGCTACTCTTGATACATGTACAGGTACAATGTGATTTGGCCATCACAAAGGTTTTACATGTGCTAATGTATACTCACTAAACTGTCTTGACTTATTTTTGAAATATAAAATTGGTTAGACTTGTTTAGTGTGTGTGTGTGTTTTGCATCCTTCTTTTGTCATCCATAGCATTTTGTTTCATTACATTCATGCATTTTTTTTGGATTTCTTGTGCCCCCTTGATCATCCTTGATCATCTTTATGTTTCTCGGGTGAAGCTTTCTAGCTTCTTGTACCCTTTGTCAATCATGACAAAAAGGGGGAGAAATTGTGGAGACTTTGTGGTTTCTTTCTTTAAGATTCTACAAGTTAGGGGGAGAAATACATTCCTTTGTAAGGGGGAGATGTGTTTCATCTTGTTAGGGGGAGTGTTTACTTCCTTCTTCTTGTACCTTGGGTCTTGTGACTATGTTTACATACATTGTGCTTATCTTCTTTATATGCTGATGTATGTTTCTTTCACCTATCTCTACATATGTTGTTTCTTTTCTATCTTTATACACATGTTTCTTATATTTGTATGCAATCTTTTATTTCTGTCTCACACTAAGATGCCTTGATGAGTTTTGTTTAAAGTGTTTCAGAAATACAGGTTGTCAAAGTCTACTTGCCATAAACTTTCTTCTTGCAAAGTTTTTCAAGAGTTTGTGTTAGGATAGATTTTATTGTATTCAACAAGTGAGTATGAGTTGAGTGATTTATAACTTCTCTCATATATTCATTTGTTTGTTGTGGTTTTGTCACGGATTGCCAAAGGGGGAGATTGTTAAGGACATATTTTATGTAATTGGCAAATCCTTTGACAAAACGCACTTTACTTGTATTTGGGTAGATCTAAGTTGTGCTTAATACTTGAAGAAACATGTTGTTCAAGTCTAGTATTAAAGCCATGAAGATTGGACCAAGAAACAAGTGAAGAAAAGGTGTTCAATAAAGCTGGACAGATAGCTCGACACCTGCGGATAGATAGCTCGATAGCTTCTCGACACCTCCTCGATAGCTGCTATCTGTCGAGGTTACGGAAATTCAGCTTTTTTATTTTTGGGCCAGGCTTATGTATTTGTGTAGGGTTTCTTTTCTCACAACCCTAGACCTATATAAGGCTTATTTTAGAAGCCGTCACATAAGAGAATAAGAGAATACAAGGTTTTAAACATATGCAAAAGGTTATTCTCTCTGAAAGAAGCTACTGCGTTTTTGTGCCTTAGGGTTTTGTAACCAAGTGCTTCTTGATCTTCATTCTTGATGAAGTGAAGAACTTTGCAACCAACATCTTCTTCTAGTTGGTGATTGAAGTCGCGTACTGGGATCCGCGCAATTGGTTAGTCACGTACTTGGGATTCGTGCAATAAAAAGGGTGGCGTTCATATATTGAAGAGTTCAGAGGTTCTGAAGCAGTAGAAGGTTTTTGCTGTGAGTTTATCTACGGGGATTGTAGAGTCTAGTGACAAAGGTTTTGTACTAGATCTGAAACTTCTCTTTTCTATAGTGGATTGCTTTTCGGGAAGGTTTCCCCCCAGGTTTTTACTGTGAAACTGGTTGGTTTCATTGGTTTTCCTGGGTCATCATATCTTGTCTTATTTATTTTTCCGCTACATATTATTTTGACATGATATTGATGTTTATTTGTTTTAACAAGTTTTATTGTTAATAAATCTAATTAACAACTTGGATTTAAAACTTGTTAATTCTATCAACCGGGGTCTAAATTTCCCAGCACAACATACCACCACAAAACCAATTTCCAACATCACAAATATAAAGTTTTACAAGTATTGAAATGAAATAAAATATTATTCATCATATCTAATCAACAATACTCATTAACATTTGCAAGAAATGAAAAACACTCATAATATTAGTTTAACCCACCTTATAACACCATGCAAGCCACCCGCTTGCTCCAACACAACATACCACCACAAAACCAATTTCCAACATCACAAATATAAAGTTTTACAAGTATTGAAATGAAATAAAATATTATTCATCATAT
The DNA here is from genome assembly GCA_023621385.1 of Quercus gilva. Taxonomy (NCBI): domain Eukaryota; kingdom Viridiplantae; phylum Streptophyta; class Magnoliopsida; order Fagales; family Fagaceae; genus Quercus; species Quercus gilva. The sequence continues at coordinate 9,410,759 of CM042480.1, read as the reverse complement.
CTAATCAACAATACTCATTAACATTTGCAAGAAATGAAAAACACTCATAATATTAGTTTAACTCACCTTATAACACCATGCAAGCCACCCGCTTGCTCCAACACAACATACCATTACAAATCTAATTTCTAACATCACAAGTATAGAGTTTTACAAGCATTTAAATCAAACTCCAATACTATTTTTCACATCTAATCAACAATACTCATTCACATTTGCAATAAATAAAAAACACCATTACCATCAAAACTAAGATTGCCACAATAGTATATTTTCAATTAAAGCAAATACCTCAAGAAAAGAGCATCGGCATTGAAAATTTATCTGCTTGTACATATAACAATTCAAACCAAATAGTCATGAACCTGCATATTAAACACTACTTATTTTCACTTGCAATAAAAACATATAAACAAAACATACTTTCTGAATCTCGGAGAACAACATTTGGAAAATTCGAGGAACTATTCCCTAGTGACTACTGGCTGAAGGATCCTTAACCATTGCGCTAGGCAGACCCCACATCGTGTAAGTCTTTCCACTTCCCGTCTAGTGAAAAATCCAACAAAAATTTCTTCATTGGTAAATACACAATCATATAAATCCACACTTGAATGTCGAAATTTAAACACAAATCTAGAATTACCTGTCCATATGACAAAATTGAAGCATTGTAACCGGCTGATGCATTTTTCACCAAAGGCACTCCAACTAACTGGAACACATCTTCCTGGATAAACCCACCAAAAAACATATATATTTATAAATAATAATTAAAAAATCATGAGTCTTAACCCCTTGTTTGGTTACTAAGAAAATTATTCAACATCTCAATTCTACTAATCTAAATTGTTACTACTTTCTATAAAATTTAACTGAACAAACTAACCTCACATACAAAATTCAAATTTCTTTTAAATTCCCTAAACTTTCTGACAAATCCAAACAAAGAATTTCTCAAAAGAAACATAAAAACACCAGGATCAAGCTGCATACCTGTTTTGCATTCGAATCAATCACCGAATCAAACCTAAATTTTCGATCCTCAACCGACAATGTGTCCGATGAGACCTTCTTAACCACCTGATCCGCCTGATTAACAAGCCTAATTCTCACCACAACCTATCCAAAAATATAAATAAATATAAATTTTAAAAAAATAAAAATCAAAATCAAAAAATTTATTTACAAACACAAACCCTAACACTAAAATAAAGGAAAGCTAATCTTCACCTCACGGTTTCTCTGGATTGGGTCAAGTAAATCCCCAAAGCTAATCTTCACCTCAAGCTAATCTTCACCCCAATTTGCTCAAGTAAATCCCCAATTCACCTCAAGCTAATCTTCAACTGAACAACTCTTTAGAGAAACAACACTAACCAAAAATAAATCAAAAATCCCACCAAAAATAAACAACACCAACACCAACCAAAAATCCCACATTTATATCACTAAAACTTGCAAAAGAGTAACACACATTATTATTATTATATCATAGAGTCCAGAATGAATCCAAATCCTATAAAACATTGCCTTAAATTCATACTAAAAAGCAAGCAATTGTTTAACATTTTCAATTAAATCAATCAAGCCACACAATACAACAAACAAGTAATCTTTCCCTTATTTTGGAGCAAACGCATAAGTAATCACCCATTGCTGTTTCAACTAGAACAATAAAAAATTAAAAAAACAAAAACAAAAACAAATTATGTATTTCCAACATGGAAAAACAAACTCAAATTTGGATCATTAAACAAAAATTAACAAAAAAAATACCCATTACACGAACTGAAGCATCGCCGGTTATGGTGGGAGGCGAAGGGTCACCGGCTGGGTGGAAGGCGAAGGATCGCCAGAAGCATCGCTAGATGGTGCGAACTGAAGCGTCGCGATCGGCGCCAACAACAATCTGAAGCGTCACCATTGGCGCCAACGGCGACACTTAAGCGTCGCGATCTATTTGGCCAACAGCGACGTTGAAGCGTTGCGATCTATTGGCGTCGACGATAACGCTTCAGCTCGTCGTTGGAGCGTCGCCGTTGGCTACAACGGTGAGCTGAAGTGTCGCCGTCGGCGCCGATAAATGGCAACGCTAACCAACGACGAGCTGAAGCGTCGCCGTCGGCGCCGATAGATGGCGACACTAACCAATGACGAGCTGAAGCATCACCATCTATCGGCATCGATGGCGACGCTTCAGCGTCGCGATCTATCAGCGCCGACGGCGACGCTTCAGTGTCGCGATCTATCGGCGCCGACGGCGACACTTCAAGTGTTGCGATCGGCGGCTAATTGAGAGAGTGCAAGGGAGAGCTTTTTTTTTTTTTTAGGGATGTGAGGGAGAGCTTGAGATCAGTGTACCGGATGTGAAAAAAATGGAGCTAAAGTGTTTTATATATATACCTTATCTTTAGTGACGATTTGATTTCGTCACTGTTGTAAGCCTTTAGTGACGAAGTCTGGTTTGTCACAAATAATAAAACTAATGGCTACCTTTTTCCTTTTAGTGACGATTTATTTTCGTCACTAAATGTCACATTCAGCGACGAAAAAGGTTTCCTCACTAAAGCATTACCAGTAGCATCTTTTAGTGACGAAATTATTCATCACAAAAAACTTAAACTTTTAGTGACGAAAAAATTTGTCACTGTAGATCAATTTGGTTTCCCGCCTCTACTTTTGTTTGGCGCCATGAATTTAGCACTCCCTATAGTGACGAAATCTAAATTTCATAACTAAATGCTACTATTTTTTATATATATATATATAGTGACAAAATATAAATTTCGTCACTAAATGGTACTTTTTTGTGACAAAAAAATTTTCCTCACTAAAATTCGTCACTATAGTTATATTTTGTTGTAGTGAAAAAAAGATTTTTAGACTAAATTTGATTGTGTACTTCCATCATTGTGCTCATAAAATTATTCTACAATGCCTCAATCTTTCAATGTGCCATGAATAGATAGGGGAGACTGGTACTTTATAAATTTTTTTTGGACAAAAATTACAACTTTTTAAACCAATCTAGCTCATGTTTCCCTTCCTTCTCCCACACAAAATGGGTGGAGTGTTTGGCTTGTTTTTCAATAAAATACAGAGAATAAATCTAGAGACACAAAATTATTCACAATTGTTAATGTAGTCCGCTGTGATTGATGTATAATAAAATGATATCAGTGGTGAATCCATGTGAAAGTAATATTACTCCAATCACAACTTACCACCTTAATAAATTTTGAAAAAGATTGTAAAAAAATTTGTCTTGAATATTGATGAAGCCGAAAATTGAGTTCATCAGTATGCTCCTTGTCAGTGTCGATGGGCGATCCCTGTTACCTATTATTAAGAAAAGAAACGCAAGGGAGGGTTTGGCTGGCGTGAGGCTAGAAGAGAATTACTTTGATGCTAAAGTCAGATTATAAGTTCTCAAAAGAAGCTTCTCACAGTTCTATTTCCCTTTTTATAGTTTGCTTCAGGTTGGTGCAGTTATGTCTATTAATGCTGCTCGGAGCGTTTTTCTCCTGAGAGGAACGTGGCATTAATTGACAATGATGATCCCATTTAAGGTGTAATGGGTGACTGTTTTGTCATTATTGCTTTTGTAACTGTTCCGGCATAATCATTGCTTGTCAGCTGTTTTGATGGCATTTATTTGCACTTTCAATGTACGCAAACTTGTCTTTATACATACTGATGGGGTCTTGCCCTTGCGCCTGTCTCTGTCTTAGATATAGTTAAGATCGTCTATCTCCTAGACATCCTAATCTTGATACTCATCAATTGCCCCCCCATTCCGTGGTCGTCATGAACTTGGACGATCTCAAGATTGTGATTAGACGTGGCAATTTGTATCTTCTCAGTTCCCGAAATCTCGATTCTCGTCTTAAATGCAAAACTGCTGGCCTCTAAGAAGTGAACACGTGTGAGTCTTTTGTTCGTGGCATCTGTGTAATTTCCTAGATTTTTGCGCGCCTTAATTCCATTTTTCTTTTTTAGAAAAACCGTTCTTCTTCCTCCGCTTTATTTGGTCTGAACTTCTACGTGCTTGGGAAACCTTCATATTTTTTTGGTAAGGTTCCTTCTCTTTATGCTTTGATGGTTGGTTTTGATTTTCTTAGCCAAGAGTGCCCCTTGGTCTCATTTTTCTTGTCTCGATTAGGAGTTTTCTTAGAATATTCCTCAGGTCGACGTCCACAAGTGGGGCTGTTTATGCCTCGTTCCTTTGCCCTTAAGCCAATTTTACTATTCCTTTATCCTTTAATCCATGAATCTCTGATAAGACATCATTCGGAGATGGATACTGTTCAATATAGGGTAGACGAGGTTCGGTCTAGCGAATTGGAGACTGGGTTGCCTTCCAATGCTGATTCTTTGAGTAGGGTAGTAGACACTGCTGTTTCAAAATTTCCCTCATCTTCTTCTTCTTGGCCCTTGTGTGCTCTTTTCGAATCTTGTTCTTTGAAAGAAAGTCATCTAAGGGGTTTCAGGAAGAGGTTTCAGTTTCCCAAAGGAACCTCCGTTAGATTGCTTCGCAGGGAAAGCTTGCAACTTTGCTCACAAAGAGGTATGTTTCTATGAGGCTAACTTTTTGCGTGGCCTTCAATTTCCCGTCCATCCATTTATCTTACATCTCCTGAGTGAACTTTAGATTACCCCTGGTTAGCTCGTCCCTAATGCCTGGAGGACGATAATAAGCTGTATATCCATTTGGGTGTCTACTTATGACAGAGAGATGATCAGTTTAAATGAGTTTCTGTTTTTGTATCACTTGAAGGCTTCTACCCATTATGGGTATTTTGAACTCTTGGCCTGGGATAGGAAATCTAGGATTGTTAGGGGTTTTCCCTTTCCGTGATTGGAAATCACGATATTTTTTCATTTCTGGAATGGGTTGGGAAACCTTATTTGACGATTTTTGGGGGGAAGTCCCCAGATTACTACAAAAATGGGAAGTTCCAGCGCTTGGTGTGTATTTCCGTGATCCTCCTTTGCTCTGTTTCCATACCTTGATTACTCGTCTGACGAAGTTCTTATTTTGATTCTTTACAAATCTTGATCGTCCTGACCTAGAATATCAATATCGCCACTGGGTTCGAGCTGCCTTTGCTTACGCTTATGAAATAGAGGATTTCGACGACCTAGTTGATCCTCATCACTTGTATGATTGTTGCTTAGGCCCCGAACCCTCAAAGTACGTTTTGGAAAAAATCCGTCAAGAAGAGAAGAGTAAGTTCATCTATCCCTTGCTTCGTCTTTCTTAATTACGTCTATTGTCTAATTGGGGATTGCCTGTTCTTTCTTTCTTTCTTTCTTTCTTTCTTTCTTTCTTTCTTTCTTTTTTTCTTTTTTTTTTTTTTTTTTTTTTTTGACAAAAATGGCCACCGAGTATAGCAAGGATAAGTACGCCCATATTAGAGACCTAAAAAATGAGCCTTTAGTCAAGCTGATTTCTGACTCGAGAAAAGAAAACTAAATGATGAGAAAGTTGATGCTGCCTTCCTTCCACCTGTTAATGTCGCCCCTTCTTCTCCAACCCCATCTCTGGAGGTGACTACCGTTACCCCTCCATTCACTCGTACAAAGGGTAAAAGCAAAATTGAGATGAGCGTATGGGACGACCCTTTACGGCCTTGGGTCGTGCACACAATGTGATTACCAACGATGAGCTGAAGGGTTTATTGTCCATTCACTCCCATGAACTTGTCAGTCAGCACGTCCATAAATTAGTGCAGGTATGTAACTCTGTTCTTTCA